>OX578144.1:75530540-76130540 GCA_951213105.1 Amaurobius ferox | reverse complement strand
CCGATAGATTTCAACATCTGAAGAATAAAAATATACCACAAAAGACAGCGACACACTAAATTTGGATTTTTTTAGCTACTCCGGTTCTCTAATTATTCCTTCAAACCGAATACATTCCTATGGTGAGCCTAAAGCACGATAGCCCAATAAATTTCAAAATCTAAAGAATCAAAATATACTACAAAGTATAATGACATACTACATTGGACTTTCCAGCTGCTCGGGTCTTCGAGTTATTCTCCAAAAACGGGTACATTCCTATTGCGACCCCAGAACGGGCTAGCCCGATAACGTTCAAAATCAGAAGAATTAAAATGCACCACAAAAATAACAATATACCAAATTTCATGTTAATGTGATTTATGGAATCTGATTAGTTAGGCCCTCAAAGATTTGAATCACACCGACAAACAAACAACAGATCAAGCTAAATAAAAAGTTGTAAAAAATGATTTGTTCGAATTCGAATATTTTCAAATCGCTTATTCATTAAAATTTGATGTACAACAAAAAATAAAATAAATCGCTTATAATAAAAATAAAATAAAACGCTGCTGCATGAGTGCACGTACGGCTGCGCCACTACCGCTCATTTTAATCCCGGACAACGTCGGGTGCATTTTCTAATTTCTTAATATTTACGGAAAACTAGTATTTACTGTATGAAAACAATTATTTCTCTATTCCAACCCTGTAACATGAACTAAAAAACTTATACCATACACGCAACAAGAGATATCATTTGTTCTGGCACATGCATACGTACATAAACGACACCCCTATATCTTAAGATGGATGGAGTGCATCCAGTGTTTTTTTTTTTTCTTTCTATCCGACCCCAACGACAACTCTCCGGAGAAAGAGCGAACGACACTCACTTCTTGATGTCCCGGATGAAATCGGATGATTAGGCTCGTGAAATGAGACGCGGGGAATGATGGGAAGAAAATGATTAAAGAGTAAATATACGCTATAAGACTTGTTGAAGAAAAGAATAATCGGAAGAAATAAATTTACGGACAACTCTTCAGACACGAGAATATGGGGGTGGTTCCGGTGGAAACTTTTTTGCAGACCCCCTCCACCCCCCATGCTTCAATACTTTTACTTCCTCATTTTATATATAGAGATGTTATTCGGGGTGGGGGAGAGACAGTGATTATCACGCTGGGATTGCACTCGGACGGCTCGAGTTCGATTCCTGGTTCTGCTCAAACTGTCCCCGTATTCACGCGGAGTACGGGCACGTTAAATATGTGCGTCCGTAAGTCCTTCCGAGAGGTTGGTAGTATGTGAAGGAGGATATGGTGATGCCGCTCCCACTGGGTTCCGGTATAAATTGGGTGGCACTTCCCGGCCTTCCAAACAGATACCTTGCACCTTCGGTTAGGTCGGGCTGTCTGGGTCGAAGAAGAAAAGAAGAAAGGTTATTCATGAAATCATTTTGTCCAAATTTGAGATTTTAACAAAAAAAAATAATGAGTAACCCTGTACTCCTCATAGATTGGTATGAAGTATCACTTGCATATTACGAATGGGGAAATGATTATCCGTACTGTGCGTGACAATGGTACAAGGTACCTAAAAAAAGGCTTGTTTTTGTTTTTGAAAATCATCCGGGGGTGGGAGTGGGTATGGTACAATTTTGATAGTTTAATATAATGTAGTTTATTTCGTCCGAATTTTTCCACAAACAACGAAGTTATTAACGATGAAACGCCTGGGTGTAGCGTCTGCTGTCACTCCACCTGGCGAGTGTGCGGTCAACTCAAGCGATAAGCGCATACCGGCAGATGTTGAAGCACAGATGTCACAAATCTAAAATATAAAATGTTTACACTTCTCTACCAGAATTGTTTTATAATGCAGCTTAGTATATATAATCAGCTTAAGAGTATATAAAAAAATTACATATTGGGTTCTGTATTGATTTCGGCAGGTACTTTTACACGTATTACTTCAACAACGCAACTGAATGATGACGGCCTTATATACCCTCTGTGAAAAGTTCTGAAAAAAGCACGTAACTCGTGCAGTTCTAAGTCAATTTACAAAACTTCGAGAAGTTTCTAAAAGTCGTCAAAATGGTAATATTTCGCCAAAATCATTGCCAAGGTCAAGCTAATCAGACCAACGAATTATAATAATGGTTTTCTGTTACATATTCGAAACAATATGATGTCACTTCCGTTACATACTTCCGTTTCATTGCCGTCACATTTATTTCATTAATTTTCTGTAAACCACGCCTTCAAAATACAAAACTATTACTCAAAGTATCTTCTCTCGTGAATGGAACGACATCCACGTGGATTATGTTAAAAAATTTATCACATATTACATATAAAGATGAACATATTTGACAATAGTTAATATTTTTATGTAAGGTTTTGATAAATTTATTTGAAAAGTGTAACCCCCCAAAATCTCGAGTTCGGTTCGTTTTAGCTTTTTAAAGTGTGTCAATCGTTCTTTAATGAAAAATAACGTAAGAATGATTATTTACGCAACATTCTGCTGATGTTTTGATATAATATAGGTTCTGATATTTTTTTATGACTATTTCAAAATTTCTTTCGAAAATTGGGGGATCTTCCAAACATTCGATTACGTTTAAAATCAATAGACTTTCAGTATTCACCGATTATAATTTATGTACTAAATTTCGTTCGAAATGTACCATTCGTTCATGAGATATCGCTTCCACACAAGCACCACAGACATTACCTCAAAAATGTTCGATTCGAGTTCAGGGATGTTTGAAACGTGCTCTTCCCCGAAAACTCAAATTTGAATTTACGACCCCTTCATAATACTTTCCCTAGGGAATTTGGAAAGTAAAAACAAAAATTAACAGGAACGTCATTGTTCTGCCCGCAAAATTGTTTTGGGTACAACAACTTATAAACGAATGCATATATCGTTGTGAAATTTTATTGTTATATACATTATACAGATTATATAGGAAAGGCTTTAAGCACTCCAATAGCTTTGTAAGAAAAGGTCCAGACGTGTATACGTTAGATTTATCTATAATAAAGTGACCATGCGCAATCGAATAACAGGGATTGCAGCGCCCCTAGCGGAGAATATTTAAAAGCTAATCACCTCGCTCAGCGCTATTCAAAAACCACGATACATGAATCGTTCTGTGCTTATGTGCTACTAACGTCAACAGGAAATGAAACGACAAACAAAAAAAAACGCCTTTAACCTGCTTGTACTTTCATTTATCGAATAGTGGCTGGCATGTAGTAATTTCCACTAACATTTTTACATTGTGAAAAGTAAGGCAGCGCAATCTCGCTACGGAAAAAAAGTTTGTGTAAATGCCAGCTAATGAGTTGTTGGTGGGAGCTAATGAGTAGTTGGTAATGTAGATTACTGCCAACTGAATTCCTTTCCGTTGCAAAAATTCCCCGCTTCAACAAAATGTCTCTTCCCGAGTAAAACTCTTCGTTGCTTAAATTTTAACTATCACGCAAATATCGAAGTTAAACGTGCGAAATACTTTATTGTTTTTAATAGATCATGTTAAAACCTTAATAAAATTATTTTGTTTTGCTATTATAAAGTGTGCATACTGCGCATAGAAACGCATGACAGAACTGTGCATACTGCGCATAGCAAAGCATGGCAAAACTGTGCATATTGCGCATAGCAACGCATAGCAAAACTGTGCATACTGCTCATAACATCGCATGGCAAAACTGTGCATACTGCGCATGACAACGCATGGCAAAACTGTGCATACTGCGCATAGCCAAACCGTGCATACTGCACATAGCAAAACTGTGCATACTGCGCATGGCAACGCATGGCAAAACTGTGCATACTGCGCAAAGCAACGCATGGCAGAACTGTGCATATTGCGCATAACATTGCATGGCAAAACTGTGCATACTGCGCATAGCATCGCATGGCAAAACTGTACATACTGCGCATGACAACGCATGGCAAAACTGTGCATACTGCGCATAGTCAAACCGTGCATACTGCACATAGCAAAACTGTGCATACTGCGCATGGCAACGCATGGCAAAACTGTGCATACTGCACATAGCAAAACTGTGCATACTGCACATAGCAAAACTGTGCATGCTGCGCAGAACAAAACTGCGCATAGCAAGTTTTCGCGTTGCCATTGCATGTATCTGCTATTTCATGTTAAAGAGCATATAATACATTCGAAACCTGTCCATGATGCTGATATCTGCAGTTGAAGCGCATTTTGAATTTCAAGAATATCCCATACGTGTATTCTATTTTCTTTGCATTACTCAAATTCAGGTTAAATGCAAATAATCTTGACAAAATAAAAACATGTTTTTCATTTTGATTTAATATTCAGAATATATTTAATTTATTAATAATTTATCTCTATAACACTATCAGCATCAATAAAGAATATCCGTTAAAATAATGTTATTGCATTCTACAGACCTCCAGAAAGTCATTGAACGTGCAAGCTTAAAGATAAAAAGAATTAATTGTTATTACTTTTCAAATGCTTTTAAAATCTCCGTTTATTTTGCAGTAATTGCTTTTCAGTACATCTCCAAATAGGATTTGGATAATAATTTTTATTTAAGTACTTATAAACCTGTGCTTGTTCAATTTTAATTCCTTCGCAGTATATTAATTTAATTCGTACCAATTAGATTGATTATCGTGCAGTAAACGTTAAATATATATATATATATATATATATATATGTTTTGATTGGCAGTGACTGTAATAAAATAATTGCGTAATAAAATAAATCTGTTCAATTCCCATTTTGTTTTCAAAATCTGCGGAAAGGGGTGGTTGGAATATAGATTTTTAAAACGTCGTTCATTTTTAGATAACAACTTGAAAGGTATACAGAGAGACCTGGCTGTAACAATATCTATATATATAAAGAAGAAAAGTATGTATGTATATATTATCCAACATCACGGAAGAACGGCTAAAGCGAAATTCATGGAATTTGGTGTATAGTCTGAAAATAGCTCCACTTAAAATTTAGTCCTTGTTTCGAGTTTTTAACACCAGGGGTTGTCGCGATATTAATGAAAAACGAAACTTTTTTCATCTCATCACGAGAGAATAGCTGCACCGAATGTAATGAAATTTTGTGGATAGCTTTGAAATAGCGCCCCATAAAGTTATTCCAAGTTTCGAGTTTCTAAGACCAGGGGTTGTCAAGATATTAATGGAAAACGAAACTTTTTTCTATGAGTTCTACTCTCTTAACTCCATGATTTAACGAAAAAGGTTGGAAATCCTTGGTTTAAAACGTGAAAATCAATTAAATCTTTTGTGGGAGTTTATTGAACGTATTAGTCACTTTTAAAAATCGCAGGTTTGAAATATGAATTTAAATGGAAACTGTATCACCATGGTTTATTTTTCACAGGCTTACTCAACAAATTTTATTAATTTGAATCTATATATATAGAGAAGAAAAGTATGTAAGTATGTATGATCCAACATCACGAAAGAACGGCTGAACTGAAAGAGTTTTGCATCGTAAATCCCGAGCAACGTCGGGTAATCGCTGCTAGTTATCTATAACATTAAACCTACCTATAACGATATTTTCCACGGTTCCCACAGATTCCTATAATACTAATGCATATAAAACGATAATATGTCTTTGAGCAAACCTGTATATAAAGATAATTTTGCGCGCTATTTCATGGAACATAAGAATGAAATTATTTTTATGTTTTCAAAGGAATAGAGTTTTTGATAATCCATTAATGAAAAACATCGTACATAAAGGCCGTTGGTCCCTTCGACCAGAGATATAGAATATATTTCACCCCGATGGTTGGTCCTGCGGAATTATCCCCCAACTTAGCGGCTGTAGATATTATTGCATTAATTGAAACATTACAGAATTTCATTCCTACACTACCGAATGCGACAGACGCGTATCTAAATTTGGTAGATGATTTGAAAAATGTGCATGGCTGGTGTATTCTCTGCAGAAAGCAGGCAAACGAAAATAGCCAATTATTTATTTACCTTGTTAATTAAAAAAAATTTTGTTCATTTTTAATAATCCAGATTCTGTTTAATATGCGTATAACTTGGCTATACAGGAGGTATTTTGCTTATGTTTCTATGTACTAAAATACCTTTTACTGTTGAGTAAAAGCATAATTCCCTATTTTATTTTTATCATTATTTTTAGATTAATATTGTTAAAGTATGCATCTTAAATTTTCGAACTGGGATTATTATGTTTTATGTCCGTCTGCATTTCTAATCTGTAATATTATATAAAATTTAAGTTGTGCATGATATTAAGAATAATGTTACATCTATTAAATAACTTCCATTATGAAGTGTATCAGGCTTAATCATGTCTATAACAATAACCTACCTATAATGACATTTTCCCCCCGCTTCCAAAAATATCGTTATAAATAGGTTTCACTGTAGTTATAATTGTGCTGTTTCAACATGAAATAACATGCATTGATTCCATAAAATTACAATTAATTTTTTTTTAAATGTGTTTCAATTTTTAATGATTTAAGTGTAGGAGGTACTAATGTCTGAGACACTTTTCCAGAACCAACAAATGTTGGTCATACTGTAATTATCGTAAACCCGCAAGATTAATTATGCTCAAAAAATTCGGCAACTATGAGCAACTAGAAGTTAATGATTAGATACAAGAAAATTCAGTATGAACGTCAGTTATACTAAACTAGTATTTAAGCCTGCCAATGACAAGGAAATTAGCACTCATTAAAATAAGTTGCAGCTTTATTTTTAAAAGTTTTACTTTGTTTTGTCATGTATGGCACTTAGCGTCGAAAATAGACGTTTTAATCGAAAATTGGATCCATTAGGTTTTGCTCCATGGATATAAATCCATGGAGCAAAACCTGTTCTAAAAATTCATACCATCCATGTTCTACAAATCCATTTTGCATATTTATAGAGCATCCATGTTCTATAAATATGCAAAAATTTCAGCCTTCTGGGTAAATTACAAATTCTGTTCCTTAAGGTGCTATTCTATGATCTATACTGTAAGTACTCAAGTATTCAGTCTTCTAAGTTACGGCAAGTTTCTGGAAAAGCTGTTCAGACTAAACAGAAAATCCCCCCCCCCTTACGGGGAAGGGGTTAATCGAACTTGAAAAATTGTCGAGTATAAACGATTTGTTAAATACATATTGATATTACAATTAAAGTAAATAGAATACTCTCAATTGAACAATGGGTTCTCAATCGAACAATTCCGTTCAGGTTTATTGGTCCAAGGAATTTATTTATTCGCTACTTTGTTTTGTTTATTCGTTGCTATGTTTATTGGTAAATTTATTCAGCCTGAGTTTATCGGTGAAATTCTGTCAAAATGGAATGGAAAGCGTTTTAGCATCTTTCCCTTCCAATAGCACATTCTGAAGCACTCAGCAAGTGGCATCCTCAATTCAGAAAAATACCCTCTCGCTCTCCCCAAACATCCGCACACCTTATTACACGAAATGATGCGAGGCGGAAATTTCGGCCATCTTGAGTGGGGAAAAAGAGAAAGACGGTTTCCTCCTTACGCCTTGGGATAAACCGGATAATTAAGATGCGAAAATGCTGTGGAGGGATTATTTAAGAGGAACTTGTTGATAAAGTGGGATTTAATCGATGGCTTATTCCATGGAATGACACACAGGGACAGTTTAGAAGTCAGAGGAATGAAAGGGTTAGATAGGCGTTCAATTGTACGAAATGATTATATATTTAGTATTGAAGCCTCTGAAAGTCTGAAAAATTAACACTCTTAAAAAATTAAGTTGCATATTTTAATACGTTTTATTTTGTTTAACAATGTATGGTGCTTAGCATCGAAAATTATTGTCTTTATCAAATATTTGCTTCATTAGTCAATACTATAAATGTATAATGTTTCAACCTTCTTCTTCACCGTAGGAACTTCTCTTTTTTTTTTTGGGGGGGGGGGGGGGGTAAGGACTTTTAGCCCCCCCCCCCCTCTTTTGTTTTGTTCGTTCCGGTTAGAGAAACCAAAAATCCCTTTCCATTTGATTCCGTTCTGCGGTCAATAAAGATTTAGCCTTCTGCGTCATCTAGAGCAGTGGTTCTCAACCATTTTACAAAGGACCACAGTCTCAAATCACATTTGAGTTGCAAACCACCACTACACACTTAACAGCTTAGTGACTTATATTAAAATCATCAAATGTTGACCAATGAAGGAATACGTATGTTAGTATTCATTGCAACATAACAAGGAAACTGTATGGATCTAGAAATAACTAAATTATTTTTCATACAATTTATCGGTCACAATAAAATTACAAATATATTCGACAAGAGCCTCGTGCTTGCATTTTTCTCACTAGTTATTCAATAGGATGCCTCAAAGAACTTAAATATAATCTCAATGCTGGTTTCACCTCACATCGTTCATCATCATCATCAATATGTTTTCTTTTTTTAAAAAATCAAGCAATTTAAACGGCTAACTCATTTTCAGTGGATGAAATAAAAAAATGACATGAAAAAAATTGTCAATAAAATAAATCACATTAACTACTAAAGCTATAAGCAAAAGTCAGGTGACTTAATAGCAGAGTGCCAATGAAACAACGGAATTAATTCGACGAACATAGAAGTATGCCCATGCATAATCTCTTGACTTGCTCCGTCAACAAATAGAATAAAAAATCTGATGTGGGTAACACATGACTTTCCTTATATAATGCAATGAATTTACTACTTTTACAGTTAAAAAAAAATGTTATTCTTATAGTAGATACTTATATTCTTTCCAAGATATTGAATTTTCTTCAATGAGTTGTCATTTTCATTGATTTAGCGTCATTTTTATCCATTTGGCGAGATTTTTGTTAATTTGGCAACAATTAAAAATGTCGCCAAGTTGGCGACATTCCGCCAAATTCGTCGCCCCAATTTCGCCAAGTGTTATGGACGGAGAAATAAGTTATTCTTACAGCAGATACATGAGTATTGGCGTTCAAGTACAAAAGTATTACTCAAAGTATCTTTTTTCATGAATGGAACGAGCTAGATCCACGAGTATGATGTCACCCAATTTATCGCATGGTATTACATATGAAAAGTGAACATGTTTCTCAATAGGAAATATATATTTTTTATTTTATATGACTTTTTGATAATTTTTTTGAAAAATGTGCAATATCTCGAGAACGGTTCATGTTAGCGTTCTAAACTTTATGTCAATCGTTTTCTAATGAAAAATTACATAAGAAATGTCTATTTGCGTAACTTTATTAGCGGTTTTGATTTTTTGACGATTTTTTCAAAATTTCACTCGAAAATTTAGGGGGATTCTGAACATTCGATTGCGTATAAAAACAATAGGTTTCCAGTGTTTATGGATTGTGATTTTTGTACTAAATTTCGTTCGAATCGGTTCATTCGTTCGTCAGTTATCGTCTCCACAGGCTCACTGACACACACACACACACATACTTTCACACACACACACACACACACACAGACACACACACAGAGACATCACTTCAAAAGTGTTTGATTCGTGATCAGGGATGCTTGAAACGTGCTCTCCCGTCGAAAACTCGAATTCGAATTTTCGACCCCTTCACAATACTTTCCTTATACATTATGTATATAAGGAAAGTAAAAAAGTCGCGCTTGTTTGTTATTACTCTCCTGACAGCCATCTCAATTTATGGCAACCCCCTAGGTTTTACATCGGCCTCCTCACTTTATATTGTCCACACGTTGGAAAACACTGATCCAGAGGGTTTTTGGAAAGTCTTGAGACACTTTCCAAAATCCCCTTATTTTCTCCGCTTCCGAAGGGGAGGGGGATCAAAATTTTGGCTCCGTTAAGATCTGTTCCGTGGGCAATATTATAAGCATGTAAAGATTCTGCATTCTATGTCACAAAGGGCTTCTAGAAAGTCTGAAGCTTTTCGTAAAGCCCCATATCCTCCGCCGGAAGAATCGAAATTATGGCTCCATTAGGATCTGTCCTGTAATCAAATATTTGTCTTTCTAGGTCCCCATTTGACTTCTAGAGAGTTTGAGATGACTTTTCAAAAAGGCCCCCTTTTCCATCCTCGGGGAGGGGGGCGAATCGAACATTTCATTTCTTTCAATTCTGTCCCGTTGTTGATACAATGTTTGAGAAAATTCATTATTTTAAGTCACCAGGCGGCTTCTAGAGAGTTTAGGAAGACGAAAACAGGTTAGACAATTATTATGTAGATAATCTGATGTGCCCAACATAAGATTTCCTTTACAGATTAGCAATTACAGATTAAACATTCTGCTTGATTTAGGTCCACTTTAAAATCATAGAAAATCATAGCTCGATAATGCTCTCGCGTCAACTCCATTTTTTCTTTCAAAATTTATTCTACGATAGCTAAATTGTAATTGTTGCCACAAATTATCGTTTGCAGACATAAAAGAATTCAAATTTAAATATCCGACCAATAATTTTTTTTTCTAGCGTATATCGTCTGCCCCTGTCTCAAAAATTTCGGTGTGACCCTCGTATAGATAATAACAGTTTTACAATTAAACAATAGCATATTTGTAGACTACATTTCTAGTTTTCTTATTTTGGGTAGAAATAAAGAGTTTTATTTTATTTAAGGCCTTTCAGCAGGTTACATATAGTTGGCCATGTGAAAAGCAACAGGTATGGCCACAATTCTGAAAGTCTACCCTAGTTTATAAAAGAACGATTCTCAAAAGGTGTGTCGCGACACTTATGCTGCAAAATTACTTGGCTGTATCGTGAGAATAAGAACAAAAATATTTTTATCAGAAGAGGAAAATAAGAAGAAATATAAAATAGGTGGTAAATATTTTAACAGCGTTTTCTATTTATACCCGATGAGTATTGACTGATTTATAAACCCTCCGCTAAAATTCGAAAACGTTCGAGACATAATAGGCTTACATAGGCCTACATTGGATCCTAAGAATCCTACATTGGAAGAACTACACTAAGAATCCTACACTTGTGTGCCATTCTCTACTGTAGGGATGTACCATAATATCCAACACTGTTAAATGATGTGCTCCAAGATAAAAAAAAAGTTTGAAAATCATTGTTATAAAGCTTCCTTCTTTTTTTAAATAGAGGCACAAATAACCATTGTATAACGTTATGAGATTTTGGATTTCATTTATTGTATAGAGACTCAAAACCAATTAGGTCACGTTAGATTGAAGATTCAAATAACAAGTGGGTCCCGTTTATTTGGAGGCTCTTACGACGATTGAGTCAAGCTCCAAAATTTTACGAAATTCGTTACAGCCATCCTCCCGAAATGATGAGACAGACAGACAGACAGATATATTTTCAATTTTATTTATATAGATTGTCTGTTAAATTTGAAATAAATCCCTTTGTTAATAGAAGAAATGAGTCATGAATATGAATCTATGAGAAGGTCGAGGAGATCCTCACTTCTTCTATTTTAGACGAAATATTTTTATTCTTATATTTTCCAAAACGCATCAAATAGAATTAGTTAGAATCGGGGATGTAATCGAATTTTAAGTTATTGTTATACCTTGTTGTCTCAGTGAAACTATGAAAATAATTAATGAAATTCTCATTCTGTAATACTCGGAATCACATTATGATACAAACTTTCAAGGAAAGATAAGACCCATTGAAATTAGTCAAGCGAAGATTCTGTTTTTAGCTTTCTATTTGCAATCAATCATCTGAGGTTTTCGTTACTGAAAATTATATTGAACTCCATAATTTTTCAATTAATGAATAGATGAAAAGAAATCTAGAGCTCTAAAATGTTCTACCTCAAATTTTTTCTACCAGCAGAAACCAACAGAAGAATTTTACCAAAATAGCGAATATTTACGCATCGCTTTTTCTTGCTTTAACACCATCCTATCTTATTCATATTTATCTCACTAGAGCATGCAGCAAGTGTTATCATTAGTAGAGAAAAAACATATCTTTACTTCCAAAACATGCGCACAATCTTTTAGACAAAATGATGCAAGTCGGAAACTTCAGCCATTTTGATGGGGAAGCGGAGAATGGCGGGAAAAAAGAGAGAGGAAGATGCTCTTTAACACCCAGGATAAAGCTGAATAATTAGGGCGGGAGAGAGACACCGGTAATGCTATGGAATGGAACTAGAAGAGAAGAACGTGTTGGGCACATATTTAGCAGGTACTCAATTGCAAAGAACGGCAAATGTGTGTGTGGGGTGGGGAGTGGGGGTTAGTAAGTTAGGACATAAAAGAAGTTAGAGTTGCTCACTTGTTGGAAATATATTTAAATATTGTTATTCTTTCTATCATATAAAATTATTTTATTCTTCAATATGTTTTACATACAGTTTAATCCACATAATGAAATATCAAGCCTATACCAGCTATGAAATATATTGCCATTTTTCCCTCATGAAAATTATCTGGTAAATTAATTATCGTTTGCTGATTGAATTTGAGTTTCTGTTAGAAAAAGATATACAAAAAAAGTTAGTTTTGTACCCATTAAAAGAGTACAAGTTCTAACGTTTTATGTTCTCCATATTAAAATTATTCCAGCTTTAATATGTTTTTCATGTAGTTGACCCGCTAAATATAATAGCAAGTTCATTGTAATAGATTCTAAAATGGCTAAACCATTACCATTCATTTCTTCTAACGAAATTCACTGGGATGTGGAATATGTTTTAATGGAATGATTTCGATTATTGTGAACAAGCTCGTACAGCCGGGGGGGGGGGGGGAGCCGGGACGAATTCCAGTGGCATATGCAGCCTGTTGAGCCCGGATCTGGATTAATGAACAACTTCTATCTACACGCAGTTTTTATTCTGGCATCCGGCTCGAAATTATTGCTTTCTTGGTGGCCCTGCTTGTGATGAATATTCCAAACCAGTACCGAAAACTATATAATTTTACAGCCACTCGATTTATAAACGTGGCATGTTTAAAAAAATCGATGAATATATATAATTCCATGCAATACATGTTAAATAACTGTACTGTACTTATTTAGATCTACTTTTTGTAATATATTAACTGGGAAAACTAGCTTGTAGAACAACAAATGAGATGTCTAAACATACGGCAAACCTAACTTAACAATAGAGAGGTATAAGAAAATCTGTAAAATTCCTCTACGTTATATTAGTTAGTCAATGTAGGCATAATATGCATATGAACACAAAACTGAGTGATTATAGTATACACAGCATATTCAAGTTAGCCTTGCCATGAGTATAACTGATAGAATTTACCAGCAAATTTGTCATAAAAAAGAACACTCATATCGAAATATTAGACAAAACATGACGAGTTTTCAAACTTGTTATGATTGTTTGAGTTGAAACATGGAAAAATGTTTCAACCATGGAGGTAAAAGTAAGGAGTTAAAACTTCATATTAAGTAAACGCCAATATCGTTTGAGACAATAATTCAGGTAGCGCTTGGATAAGATAAGTAACACTGCATTGTATGCAATTTCATGGCGAAAGGCCTAAAATATTTATTTAAACTGTCCATTTTATAAAAATAAATTATTAGCGCAATGCAAAGCAGAACTGAAACAATAAAGAATATTCCTACGTATTCAAAATTATTTACCTTTTAATTTATTTTCATCTCCATAAATTCTGTATTCAATCCTGCAATTATGAAAACATACTTGTTAATTATAATCATAATTAGGGAACACATAATTTAAAAATAATCAAAAATGCATATACTAAATATTACGCCTTTCTGTTATATCAGCTAACAGTAGCGGCTACTTTATTAACACTAGCGACATCTAGATATAATTCTCAAAGCATTATGACATTTCCAAGCGTTTTATATATATAGGAGTTTTATCTATTTCTTTCTAACTCCATGGTATCAACTCTTTGGAAACGTCGCTAAAAGACGGCAGACGATTTTCGCATGTAGTTTTTGCTGAAATTCCATTACGAATGAAATGCTTTGATAAATACATTTAATAAATATGCTATATTATTTACGCTATACATTTTTACTTGTTAGTTGGCTAGTTGAGGTTATTTCAGCTCCATTATGTAAGTTTTTATTTCATAATTTTTACATTTCCTTTTCACGTTTGCTTTGATTAACTGCTAAAGACAATTTATATTTAGGTTCTGATGCAAAAACATGAGAGAAAAAAATATTATTTTACTGATTTTTTTCGTTCCGAGATTGTAATGGAATCTCAACCGTGCATTAGACGAAATGATGCGAATGGGAAACTTCTTCATCCTGAGAAAAGGGGAGGTTCGGGAAATGGCAGAAAAAGAGGGATAAAGCGGATAGTTAAAGTGAGAGAGTAAGAACTACTGGAATGCCATACGGGATTACTGGAGGAGAGGAATTTGTCTAGGAAGTAGTATTTAGCAGGTATCCAATTTCAACAGACTGCTAACTTAGATAGTTTTGTGCGTAAATTTGGTAATAGTGGTCAAATTTGTTTTTAAAGCGTCACTTGAATTAAGAAAAGTTTCCAGGCTGCCAGATTGTGTGAAGTTTCGGTTAAAAGTATTACCGTAGTGTAAAGAAGTAAATGTATTCCGAAAATTTTTTAACCTTCTTGATATGTTTAAATGAACACAAAAACAGCGAACTGAAGTAAACATATTTGTCTCAGAAGAAACCTGCAGTAGCGATCGAATGTCGTCGTAACGAGAAATGTTGTCAATAAATATGTAGTGTAAATATGTAAAAATATCCCTGTAAATATTCTTAAAATGTAATGCATCATCTTAACACTTATCCCGGTTCTCTATGAGGGATGTTCTGTATTGACACCTCATAAAATGATATCCTGAAAATGAAATGAAAACCTGAGTAACGCAATATAAGGTTTCTAGGAAAGTTCTTAAGCACCCCAATAACAATAAGTAAAGGTCCATGAGTATAGACGTTAGGTCTAGCTATAGTAAATTTTTCATGCCCGATCGAATAAAAATGATTGAAGCGCCCCTAGCGGAGAATTTTAAAAGTCAGGAGAAAACTAGCCTATAAAGCTAGCAAAATAGCATATAAACTTGCCGTTTCCATTCATGATAATTTGAAATTACCTAAACATTTTATTTTATTTTATTTTATTTACAATTTTCATATCTGCTAGGTCTGTCAAAACGAAAAACGTGCAATTTGAGATATATAAACGCTTAGTATGAAATTGCACTGAAAAAGTAGACACGCCTCTTAAATTCCCGATTTTCTAAAACGTTTGTACACGTCACATTTTTTTTACCGAACACCATTCCATCTAACTCATATTCATTCCACTGGAACACGTAGAAAGGCGTCATCATTAATTCTGGAAAACTCTTCCTCACACCCAAACATGCGCACACCCTATTAGACGAAATAATGCGAGTCGGAAATTTCTGCATCCTGAAGGGAAACGGGATGCTCGTGAAATGCTAGAAAAAGAGGGATAAGCCGGATAATTAAGGGGGGGGGGGGGGGAGAGTACGACTCCGGGAATGCCAGGGATAGGAATTATTGGAGGAGAGAAACTTGTTGAGAAAGTGGTATTTAATAGGTACCCAATTTCAACAGATGGCTAACTGAGGTAGTTTCCTAGGCTAGTAGATAATAGCGGTCAAATCTGTGTTCCAAGTATTAGAAATGTGCTACACCGTTAATAAGGCAATGTGCTACATTGTTGATCATATGAAACTTTGAAAAGCATTATTATAGAGTAGAGAAGAAATTTAAAATCCTGGGAAATTTTAAATGGTCTTGATATAGGGATGTGCACAAAATGATTTTTACATTAGAATGTCTCAATACATGTAAATGTCTCAATATCTCTGCCGCTGATTGAATCAGGGGTCTTCGAACTGGCTAAACGGTGCTTTAACTGTTGAGCTATTTGGACAAAATATAATATACCCTATAATCTCTTCCCTCTGTCGTATCGACTTTTGGAACGCCATCTCAATTATCAGCATTTCAGAGCCATTTTTATCGAAAGATTTTCTGTCCTCGTAGATTAACGTGGAGAAATGTAGTTTTGTTTTCACATGCTTAGATCATTGTCGCCAGCATTTGTCTGAAAGTGACGTTTGTTGCAGTTTTAATTACGATACGTCACTGATGCAGGTGTCGTTTAGCCAATGAGGGCTTGATTGATGGGTGACGTATGAGCTGGTCAGATGACGTTCGAGGCATTCGACCCTGAATTGAAGTGGAGTGTGGACGGCCGAGAAGTTACGGTGTTTTTTTTTGTTGTTGTTGTTGTTTTTTGTTGTTGTTTTTGTTTTTGTTTTGTTTTTTGGATGGATAGTAGAATTCGGGTGGATTGGAAAAGATGAATATATATAATGAATATATTAAATTTCGAAACGTTGGATTTTGTGTTATGGACGAGCAGTAGTGCCCGCTTGCAATCGTATGAAAATTATTAATATTCACAAGTGCTGGCTAATTTCGTTTTCCTTGGCCAAGGTTGGAACTCGGTATTCGTGGATGTAAGTGCTGCCAGAGGGAAAAATAACTACCTACATGCATAGAGGAGAAACCAAAAGAGCGACAAAAAATATAGTGTGTTCCAGCGGGATAATACCAGACTTCAACTTTTGGCCATCCAGGGCCCGTCTTGTCTGCTAATAACTGTTAGAGCTAGATTCGATCCGGCGTTTCAACTACCTGTGTTCCGTGGTTATACATTTTAAATAGTTGCCGATCTCTTACTTATTTTCGACCTGATCTGTGAGATATCTAACGAAAAATATATTTAACACAGAGGAACTTGGTGTTGAATCCCTATGTCATCATCTATAAGCTCTAACTACAGCCGTTTATTGTCAACCTGTTCTTATTTACGAGAAACTATCACAATTTATCTATTACAATTTGATACTGAAAGAAAGCCAATTCACACCTCTGAAGTCATTATAGAGTCCACTAAGACCACATTATAAAGTCCATATTATAAGGACCACATTATAAATTATTTTAATTTTTTTTTTTAATTTATGAACAAAAACATCAGGAAAATTTTGAAGATACATCACTCATATGCCACGTAATATTCTTCAAAAAACTCTCCTACTAGTGCAATATAAATCGTAAGAAAATGATGTGAAACAAAATGGAGGTTAGACATAAAGAAATTCAGAGTAGGGCTGTCAAATATAAGGTAAAAAAAAAAACTAATCGGAAAATTTTATAATTTTGCATTCTATATGGATTAAGTACTTTTAACGCAGAACCTTTAATTAACAGTATAGATCCAAGCATTTATTTGCCCAGTTATTTTTACTTTCCTTATATACATAATGTATAAGGAAAGTATTGTGACGGGGTCGAAAATTCGAATTCGAGTTTTCGACGGGAGAGCACGTTTCGAGCATCCCTGATCACGAATCAAACATTTTTGAAGTGATGTCTGTGTGTGTGTGTGTGTGTCAGTGAGTCTGTGGAGACGATAACTGACGAACGAATGGACCGATTCGAACCAAATTTGGAACGAAAATCACAATCCGTAAACACTGGAAGCCTATTGTTTTTATACGCAATCGAATGTTCAGAAACCTCCTAAATTTTCGAATGAAATTTTAATAAAATCGTCAAAAAATCAAAACCGCTAATGAAGTTACGCAAATAGACATTTCTTATGTAATTTTTATTAGAAAACGATTGACATAAATTTTAGAACGCTAACATGAACCGTTCTCGAGATATTGTACATTTTTAAATAAAATTTTCAAAAAGTCATATAAAATAAAATACAAAATATTTCCTATTGAGAAACATGTTCACTTTTCATATGTAATACCATGCGATAAATTGGGTGACATCATTCTCTTGGATCTAGCTCGTTCCATTCATGAAAAAAGATACTTTGAGTAATACTTTTGTATTTCAACGCCAATAGTCATTTATCTACTGTAAGAATAACTTATTTCTTAGTGCATAATGCTTGGCGAGATTTTGGCGACGAATTTGGCGAAATGTCGCCAACTTGGCGAGTTTTTGAAATGTTGCCAAATTAACGAAAATCTCACCAAATGGATAAAAATGACGCTAAATCAATGAAAATGACGACTAATTGTCGAAAATTCAATATCATGGAAAGAATATTAGTATCTACTATAAGAAAAACCTATTTTTTTACTGTAAAAGTAGCAAATTCATTACATTATATAAGGAAAGTCATGTGTTGCCCACATCAGATTTTCTTTTTGTTGTACCGGTGAAAACTGCGCCATTTACACAAACGATGCCGAATAACGAAAAATAACTCCACTTCTCCATTACCATCTCTAATGGAGCAGAAGCCATGTTAACCCCTTCTTCTCGATGACGTCATCAGTTTCTGGGCAGATGTTTTCGGCACGAGGCCATAGTTACCACTAATTTCTCAATTATCCTTAATGCGGTTCTTACTTTAATGGGGCATCCACATCAAACGCAATGGCGGTCTCCAGCTACTGTAGTCCACGCGCTGCCGATTAACAAAGAGCATCAAAACCGCCACCAGGAGAATTCCATAATTGACAATTAGATGTTTGTGGAACCTATAAATGACTGGAGTGCACTATTAGTGTATCATCTTATGGGGGGGGGGGGAGATAAAATGTTTTAGTGAAGCATATTGACGCTAAAATGACGCTTGATATGTCGTTTTTTATTTTTCCTGCTGGAGGGAAGGATTGTATTCTAGTCATAATGCATTACGTTGAAATTAAAAACTTGAATGCTTTAGGCAATTCGTGATTAAAATTGTATGTAGTGTGTAATAGATCGCCGTGTGAAAACAGCAGGAAAACTCGCACTTAAAATTAAATATTAGAAAGTAAAATATTTTACGGGTGACGCAGATGGTGAAACATTCAAAATTTCGGAAGAACATGTAAATAGAATGTTATAAAATATGTTTAAATTTTAGTAGAAAACATACAAAGCGTTCTAAAAAAAGACTTGATTTATACCCTTTGAACTGTTACTGCTAGACACATACTTCAATTGGAAAATTGTTTTAAATCGTAAGAAAAATTATATTAAAACACTTTCAAAACTGTGAGGTATATTAGCATAGCGTTCTGAGTTTTTTTTAGTTTGACATTATATTATCCTTATGAGTATTGTGTTAAAAACTGATATAAATCTAATTAAAACTCGCTGAGAATTTAATTTTTTTAATTATACATTTCCGGTGAAGGGACATTTAATTTTCATTCTGAATTAATTATAGCGCAGTTTCGTTTTCTTGGTGCAAGGTGTTGTTCTCAATGCAACATAAATTATATTAGTCTGATAATTTTCAATCCCGCTTTCTAATTATGCTAGAGCTTATTTTTAAAATCCATATTTTTTGGCTTGAGCTTACGAAGGCTGCGTACCCGGAATGCATGCAACCCACACGCTTATTTAAGATGTATTACGTCCACGCAGTAAATTATTCGCTTTTTGTTCGAAGCGGGCGTATTGTAAAAGTGTTGTTTGGTTTTCGAGAATTCACTGCATGTTTCACTGTAATTTTAATTATAGGTTTGCATCTTGAATACAGGACAACGTCGGGTACATTTTCTACTAGTATAATTAAAACACCATATTTTGCATCCTCACAAAATCATTCTGCATACGCAATTTTCTGAAAGTTAAAAGTAAAATGCAGTCATTACTCGACGATTGTTTCATTGTTTTAGTTGAATACGCCTGTTTGTAAAAGTTTCAATTCTTCATTTACACCCGAACACACTTATCAGCAAATTTACCAATCTTCTCTTTGGAAAAGAGCTCCTAATTGCAAAATGCGCACTTTCTGTCTTTCGTGCAAACTTTTCTTATTCCAGAAATTCACAATCGTTCGTCTTCAGAGATCTCTATATAGTCTCGAAAGTAAAGTATTCTCAGAGTAAAGTATTCAGTTTTGCGGCTTCTGCTTTTCACTTCCGCTAAATCATCATTCTCCTTTTTCCTCCATCTTCGACTTCCATTCTCTCAGTAGTTTGTCTCGACGACATTACTCTTTTTATTCAGTTTAAATAAATGTACATACTGGTACCAGCGGCATTTAGTCCAAGAATATACTTTGGAAGTGGCACATTCTTTGAAACTCCGGAGTATTTTTAACATAATTCATAAATGCATTCATTAAATAAATTCACTCATTCAATAAGCACCTTTATATTTATTTCCTAATACTAAATAAATTTGTATTTATAAATTTTATTTACTGCTATATATTTATTATTGCCCATCATATAAAAGGCTGCATAAAGTTATGTAAAGAATTTCCTCCTCTCCTTTCAACTGCTTGTCTCCTGAGCAATATTACATATTAATCACTATGCAGCCTCGTACAAAATATAATTAATATACGATCGCATAACAAAACTCACTTGAGACAATTTTCAGAGATACGGTACCTCAACCTAAATACAGGAAATATATCACGGATGCATCAATTTGACTTTTAAATGGAGGCTGGAAATGCAGAGGTGAAAATTTGAAAATATACAAAAAAGAACAATTATGCATAAGGCATTGATTATGAAATACTTTTCAACTTCAATACAATTGTATTTAATCATCTCTAAAATGCTATACATTCCTCGGTAATATTTTTAAAATTATCACAATACTATATTAATTTATTATATTTGAAAACTTAAAATTTCATTGAATAAAATGAACTTCATTCAAATGACGGCATTAAAATATAATGCCTGGTTTAAGCATCTCTAAAATTCGACACATTCCTCGGTAATATTTTTAAAATTATCATAATACTGTGATAAGGCTTTCACACCTCTGTGTTAAAATTGTATATTAAAGTATTGTTTTATTTCTGTGTGATTGAAAGTGTCAATTTCGAAATGTAAATGTCTTTTCTACATGTTTTCAATTACATTGACTTTTAAGGGAAGTGAACTCTAAAATCGCAAAAGTGTTTATGTTCCAGAAAAATAGTAATAGTTTTGTATTTTCGCTTCTCAGTCGCTAGTTGGGAACTTGCAGGTTTTGCGCACGCGCGCGTTTGAAAAAGGATTTTGGAAGCAGTGTGGAAGGAGTCGTGGAAAAATGTAGACGTGTGTGTTCGATTCGCGTATGATCGCGAATTTTAAGAAAAGGTGGATTAATTTTGAAAGTGGAAGGATGTGATTAAAATATGTAACATAGTTCGACAAGTTGTGCGTAGAGTCGTTTGGCTCGGTTCAGAGATGAGTCACTCGTGTTTTTAAATGAATCAGCCTGGTAGTAATGGAATAATGAGTCTTGTGAAAAGAGAAAATGGTTCTTTCACTGGTCGGCTTGAATCGCTAATAGGGCTAGAGGGAAAGCTCATTTTACAGCGATTTGTATTTGCCTGACTCCTCCTTGTGTCCTAAGGTACGAATCAACCAATCTCCGTAACCAACCAAGATGTCGAATTCCGCCAGCATGATGTTGTGTAGTCAAGTTTCCCGACCATTATGGATTTTGTTCTGCGCAAGAATCTCGATGAGTTTATGCCGAGAGTCCATCCTGATATCCTTTCCCATGGTACAGAATTGTAAATGTTATATTTAAAAGAGACGAGGTAAAGTTTTATATATATTTAGTCTTCCACCTAACGAATAGAGTGTTAATTGTCAAATCCTCGTGAGTATCGAGTCATTGATGATGTTATATGAAAATGTCGTATATGTTCAAAGTATACAAATGTGATATATAAAGGTCAAGTATAATATGAGTAATATTGTGTTTATTTTATGTATCAGAAAATATGTGTATTCTCTTGGTTCCTCTTCCTCCAGGGGTGTTCTTAATGGTCACCCTACCGAGTGTAACTCTGAGTTATTGCGAGAAATGCTTGTACTCCACTGTTTTCGATCAACTGCCTTGTTATTTCATGTTTAATAAATGTGTTTGATTTCAAAACTTTGTCTTCTCTGTCGAGTATACCAAAACGTTCGCGACAGAATTGGTGCCGTTACTTTTCTCGGTGAGTGGGGAAGAGCTGAGAGAATTAAAATTTTTAAAAATTTTCTTAAGAATTGAAATTTTGAAGGTTAAAAATTACCGTTGTGCTAAAATGAGTGTTTTCTTAAGTAAACAGAGTTCCATGTTCTGTTTTCGGTATTCTCAAAAACGAGTGTTCTTGGAATTTGATATGTGCCATTTGATAAAAAAAATTGATTTGTTTGCATATTTATGTCATTTGATTTGATAAAAACTGGTTTTATTGTAAATACTGTTTAAGAACATTGCAATTGCATATTGTGTTAAACTATACGAGTATATTTGATTGTTATGCAAAATGGCTCAAATTACTAGAAACAAAAAAGTAAATGTCGGTAAGATGAGTAAAAATTCAAGTAAAAAATTAAATTCCTCCTTGAATTTGTCGCTTGATATTGCTACTGAGTCGGATACTGTTAATTCTAGAAGTAAAGTTAAAAATGTTAGCCACAAAGCTAAATCTAATGAGGAAAATATATCAGATAAATCGCCGGTATGTCTGAATTCTTCTTCTGGCACTTTGCCAAATCAAAACAGTGCTTCATCGGTAAATGATAACATGTTAAAATCATTCCATATTTTCACACCTAAGTTCGCACATCATATTCCAAAATTCTCGGGAAATTCAGAGCTTTCGTTGTCACAGTTTTTGGAAAAGTTAAATTTAGTAGCCACTCATGCAAACTGGAGTGAGTGTGACAAATTAGTTTGTTTGAGATTGAATTTAGAGGGGGAAGCAAATAGATTGATTGAAGAGAATCCAAAGCACAGAAATTGTAAAAATATGCAGGAAATTATTCACATTTTGAAAGATCATTTTGAAGTGACCGAAAATGTTACTAAAAACATAATTTCACTCGTGAACTTTACACAGAGACCAAATGAGTCGGTTAAACAGTTTTCGATGAGAATCGAAGCTGTTTCATTTAAGGTTGTTCCGGAAGATGTAGATTCCGAAAGTGAGAATAAAATCAGGCAAACACTTTTGAAAACTTCATTTATTAATGGTTTATATCCGGAACTAAAAAGATTGGTGTTGTCACAAAACCCTAGAGATTTTTATTCGGCTAGAAAACTTGCAATTCTTGAGGAATCTATTTTAAATGAAAATAATGCTATGTACTTGACTAATCCGGTACTTACAAGAAAAGGTGTTCTCACACCAGAAAAATATGTTCTCACACCAGATCAAAGTGAAAGTATGTCAGATTTAAAAAGAAAAGTGTTAGAACAGGAAAGGGACATTGAATTTCTTAGGGGTAAAATAGAAAAATTTAAGTTTAATTCAGATAAAGTTAACGAAAAGCGTTCACCGCGTCCAAAGTGTGACAAATGTGGTAAATTAGGTCACGTTCAAGAACAGTGTTGGAAAAAGGTTTTTCAAAAAAGAGATGTGTACGGTATAAAATGTAGGAAAATTTATACCAGTCCTGGAACTAGGTATCACCAGGGTGAAAGACACAGAGGGCAAATGTCTGCAAATGAGTGGAAGTATAGAAAGCAAGGAACGCAAAATTATAAAAATAAGGAGTCATATAAATCTTTGCAAAATTCCAAAAATCATTCTTCTGGGAATCAGAGTAGATATCCCATGCACAATTATAATAATAGAAAAACTTTTGATAGGCAAACATCACATTTTGAGGAAAATAATATTTGTCATAATATTACAAATTCTTTGTCATCTTCTTCTATTATAAAAGGAAAATTAGTGAGCAGTGAAGTGTCAATATTGATTGATACGGGTAGTTCAATTAATTTAGTGTATGAGGAAGCTTTAAATACTGTACCCATTGCACATATGTTGCTAACATACAAACCAACAATTTTGCGTAGCTTTAGTTCACAAGATACTAAAGTTGAATGTTTAGCCACTATTTCACTAAATTTGGGAAAAGAAAGATTCCCTACCGAATTTTTTGTGTTAAAATCACCAGCTCCTATTTCATATAATGTAATCCTTGGTAACAAGTTTTTACATAAACATAATGCTATTATAGATTATAATCACTTCTGTTTTAAGTTTTCAAACTTTTCCATTCCTTTTGTTGGTTATCAATGTACGAATAATTTACTTTCGATTTCAAATCATGAACCGGCAAATGAGTCGGAAATTGCAGACTCAAACCTAAGTAGTGTCGCAAAGCGTATTGCTGTGCCTGACTCGCAGATGAGTAGTGGAAAAAATGTTCGTGTGGTAGAGGACTGTAAACCGAAAGAGTTCCATACGAATGCATGTGCCAAATGCAAAGCAGATCTGGCACCGGTAGTGAATGAGTCTCAGGTCATTCGGGAAGAGTATGTGAGCAGAAATTTTTCGGAAAATAATGTAGTGCCACATTTGGGTAGTGAAGAGGTACATATTAACGATTTGGAAAATGGAAGCAAATCTTTTAGAGATTTGGTAGTAAATGCACAGAATGTTACTTTGCATATGGGGGAAAAGCAAAATCATGTTAGAGGTGGTACTGAAGAAGTGGCACAGCATAAGAACTTAAACATTAAAACTGTTAATAACTTATGTAGAGTAAAAGAAACTCTAAATACAAAAATTAAAGAGCCAATTATTGTGAAAAATTCACAAAAATGTATAATTCCTCCTTTATCTGAATCATTTATTAAAATCAAACTTTCAGAAGGGTTTCCGGAAAATTCCACCTTGCTTCTGGAATCAGAGAAAAATGACCACATCTTCATTGCTAGAGCTGTATATAGAGCTCCTAAGGATGGAATTATTTGGGTTCGTGTTGCTAACCCAGAGGAAAAACCTTATCATTTGAATAAGGGTAGAAAAGTGGCTCATGTTCAGGAAATTCAGGTGTCTGAGGAGGTTGAAGTTAATGTAGTGAGTGAGGGAGAGTTGGACTCCAGTGAACCTTTGGAGCCTTTTGAAAGTTGGGGAGGAGATTTTGACCTGAGTCATCTCCAAAAAGATCAAAAACATAAATTATCAACTTTGTTGAATAAATATAGACAAGTTTTTGCAAAGAATGTTGCTGAGTTGTCTGGTTGTAAAACCATATTACATGAGATAAATTTGGAAACATCTGTTCCTGTTTATCAGAAACCATACAAAGTTCCACATCATTTACAAGGGGAACTCAATAGACAAGTCACAGAATTATTAGAAGCTAAAATAATTAAACCTAGTTTTTCACCTTACAATACGCCAGTACTGTTTGTAAGGAAACCGGATGGTTCTTATAGATTATGTTGTGATTTTCGCAAGTTAAACAAACTTACTATTACAGAAAATTTTTCAATTCCTAACATTAGTGAATTGATTGATAATTTAGCAGGTGCTACATTTTTCTCAACTTTGGACTTAACTTCAGGATTCTACCAATTGCATTTGAATCCACAGGATTCACACAAAACAGCTTTTTCCACGCCCACCGGTCACTACGAATGGTGTAGGACCCCTTTTGGTCTAAAAAACGCACCAGCGTCTTTTCAGAGATTAATGTCTCTTGTACTGGCAGGGTTATCAGGAATATACATAGATGATGTTATCATCTCATCAAAAACTTTTGAAGAACACATGATGAAATTAGAAGAAGTTTTTATTAAATTATCTCAACATGGTCTTAGGTTAAAGCCATCAAAATGCTTCTTTTTCAGAAAGACAATAAAGTACTTAGGTTTCAGAGTGTCTGAGGGAAAAGTTCAGCCAGAGCCTCATAACATTGATTTAGTGCAAAAATTTAAAGTACCCACCTGTGTCAAGAATATCAGACAATTTTTGGGTTTGACAGGCTTTTATAGGAAGTTTGTACCAGATTATGCAAAGATTACTCTTCCACTAACTAATCTTTTAAAATCAAAGCAGAAAAAGTTTGTGTGGAGTCAGGAGGCTCAGGAAGCTTTTGAAATACTTAAGAACAAGCTTATTCAAGAACCAATTTTAAAATTACCAAATTTTAATTTGCCCTTTACTTTGCATACAGATGCCTCTAATTACGCTTTGGGATCAGTTCTTTCGCAATTGGATGAAAATGGGTTATCTCACCCAGTTTCCTTTGCTAGTCGAAAATTACAAGGTGCTGAAGTGAATTACAGTGTAGTCGAGAAAGAAGCTTTGGCTGTGGTTTGGGCTACCCAGCAATTTAAGCACTATCTCTTAGGCAAACATTTCAAAATTTACTGTGATCAAGCATCCTTATCGTTCATTTTCAAATTAAGAGATCCTACTTCGCGCATAGCTCGCTGGATCGTTTCATTGCAGGCTTTTGATTATGAAATCATTCATAAACCGGGGAAACATAATGTTGTAGCTGACTATTTTTCGAGATGTATTGATGAGTCTTCTTCAAAGAAATCTCAAAACACTCAGAAACAAACTGTTCCTAAAAGTATTGTAGAATCTGTCCCTACGAAAATTTCTGGAAGAGTAGTGGTACAGAATAATGATAGTAGTGAAAACATAAATGCAATCGTTGAAAATTCTCAAGATCAAGTACAGACTACTGTGGAAGCTTCTCTGGTAACTAGGATAGCTATTGGTCAATTGAAAGATCCTAGATGTATAAAAATCAAAAATCTTCTGGAAAAAGGTGTAAAACCATACCCACAAAAACTTTCATTTTTCATGAAAAATGGTATGTTACATTGCATACACAAAAATCCAAAGCAGAGACAGCAATATAATGAGAGAGTAGTTATTCCTCAAGACTTAGTCTCAGAAATTCTATGGCTTTGCCATGATTCTCCTGTTGCTGCACATTGTGGTTTTCAAAGAACTCTGGCAAAAATTTCAGTTAACTATTATTGGCCAGACATGCATGCTCAGACTGAAAATTATGTGAAGTCGTGCACAACTTGTGTAAAAAACAGAGGTTTTCGTAACAACAAGGCTCCAATACAGAAATTTCCTATTACAACTTATCCTTTTGAACGTGTGGCTATGGATGTAGTCGGCCCACTACCTATCTCGAATTCTGGGATGAAGTACATTCTTGTCATTACAGATTACTTCACTAGATGGCCAGAGGCTTATCCACTTGCTACAGTTAAAACTGAGGATATTCTCGCTTGTTTAGAGAGATTTATAAGTATTCATGGAATTCCTGCTCACTTAATTACGGATCAAGGTAGTAACTTCATTTCTGAAGCTGCCAACAATCTATACAAGAAATTAGGCATAAAAAAACATAATACTTCAGCGTACCATCCCCAGTCAGACGGGCTAGTCGAAAGACTGAACGGTACGTTAGTTAGATCCTTAAAGAATCTGGTCTATTCTGATAAGGGCGATTGGGATCGAATGATTCAATTTGCTTTAATGGCTCATAGAACGTCAGTACATGCCTCAACAGGCGAGTCCCCAGCACATCTTGTCTTTGGTCGAGACCCTGTGCTACCTGATGCTCTTTTAACAGGTGTAAAATATCCAGTTTACAAATCTACTCATGATTATTCAGATGACTTACAGGTTCGCTTAAAAAAGACCTTTGTAACTGTTAAGAAAAACCTTGAGGAAGCTCAGGAATCACAACAACTTCAACAACATAAATCTGCTAAAATGCCTAAGATTAAAGTTGGTGACTTGGTCTATCTTTACACACCTCATATTCGGCCAGGCCAATCAAAAAAACTCAGTTCTTTAAATCATGGTCCTTTTGAAGTTATCAAGCAAACAACTGAAGTTAACTTTGTCATTCAACACAAAAACAATCCATGTAATCAGCAATTGGTCCACGTTAATAGATTAACTCCTTTACCTCCTAGACGTAGTGAATTGATTTCTAGCACATATAATGATAACATTGATAATTCTTCAACTCAGGAAACAAGACAATTTAAAAGTAGATATTTTCTAAACCATCAAAATAGGGTTAAAACTCAAAATGTTCCTAATTCACACAAGTATGACTTGCGCCCAAGAGGCCAATTTATTCATTAAAGTTACTTGTCAATTAAGGCAATATGTCAAGAGAGCAATTGGCTCAAAAAGTAAAGTAAAATGTTTAGATTATGAAATTCTCACATTTTCAAAAAAAAAAAAGACTGATATTGTTGTGAGACGGACAATTATGTTTCATAATATTATATTTTCAATTGTTTCACAAAATGTTTTGCAAAACTGTATGCTATGTTAAAATGGATCCGATATTTCTGAACTTCTGTGTAATTTGCTTTATGTGTCAGTCAGCTGAATGTTCTGTACTGCAAGTTCTGTGTCAGTGCAGCTTTCTGAATGTGAGTGCCATGTTAATCAGGTTGAAGTAGTGTTTTAAAATTCTAAATACTTAAATAATAATTTTTTTTTGCTTTACTTTAATGATAAGCAGTAATGTTTTAAAGTAATTTTAAGATAATTAAGTACTTGATGGATTAGAGTTTTGGTAAGGATTTTTAAGGATAACTGATAATTTTTATCTCTGTTTTATTTTATGAATGTGTGAATGATTTTTTTTTAATTTAAAGGTCTAGTAAATTTTAGAAATTTTTTTTTTGTCATTTGGTGTTTGTTGACTTATTGGTTGGGGGTACCGCCACCTCTAGGTTTGCAACTTTCTAATGGACTTGTTTCTTGCCTGGGTGCCTGATCAACATTCTTGGTTTGAAAATTTGTCTCATTTTCTAAATTAGTAATTTTTTTAAATGTCTTTTAAAGTAATTTGTTGGCAAGGTTGGATAATAGTTAATAAATTGATTTCTGTGAAAAGTAAATTTATAGAATTTAATTGTAAAATTTTTGAAGAAAGAAAACTTTTTGTTTAGTTAAACTTTTTGTGAGTTGAGTAAATTAAATTTTCATGTCTCTGTGGTACTCACCAGAAAATGTATTAGTGTTTAAGTTTTAAAAGGGACAATTTCATCATTTGTGTCTTGTTAATTTGGTGTTGTCTTGTAAAGGTCTATGCTTGTATTGAGACTTATTTTTTTTTGACTCACGAGTCAAACTTTAGGCCACTCTTGGATTTTGGTTATTATGCTGGTCATGATCTTGTTTGTTTTTGTTTTTTTTCTTTGATGTACATGTACATCGCTCAAAATTTACACTAAATTCCTCTCAATGGAACATATGTCATTGGGAACTTAATGCAGGTATTTTCCTAGTATTGTGTGGAAAAATTCCCCGCTTTGCAGGAAATTTTTCTCCCGGGCCCCGAAGGAGTGTGATAAGGCTTTCACACCTCTGTGTTAAAATTGTATATTAAAGTATTGTTTTATTTCTGTGTGATTGAAAGTGTCAATTTCGAAATGTAAATGTCTTTTCTACATGTTTTCAATTACATTGACTTTTAAGGGAAGTGAACTCTAAAATCGCAAAAGTGTTTATGTTCCAGAAAAATAGTAATAGTTTTGTATTTTCGCTTCTCAGTCGCTAGTTGGGAACTTGCAGGTTTTGCGCACGCGCGCGTTTGAAAAAGGATTTTGGAAGCAGTGTGGAAGGAGTCGTGGAAAAATGTAGACGTGTGTGTTCGATTCGCGTATGATCGCGAATTTTAAGAAAAGGTGGATTAATTTTGAAAGTGGAAGGATGTGATTAAAATATGTAACATAGTTCGACAAGTTGTGCGTAGAGTCGTTTGGCTCGGTTCAGAGATGAGTCACTCGTGTTTTTAAATGAATCAGCCTGGTAGTAATGGAATAATGAGTCTTGTGAAAAGAGAAAATGGTTCTTTCACTGGTCGGCTTGAATCGCTAATAGGGCTAGAGGGAAAGCTCATTTTACAGCGATTTGTATTTGCCTGACTCCTCCTTGTGTCCTAAGGTACGAATCAACCAATCTCCGTAACCAACCAAGATGTCGAATTCCGCCAGCATGATGTTGTGTAGTCAAGTTTCCCGACCATTATGGATTTTGTTCTGCGCAAGAATCTCGATGAGTTTATGCCGAGAGTCCATCCTGATATCCTTTCCCATGGTACAGAATTGTAAATGTTATATTTAAAAGAGACGAGGTAAAGTTTTATATATATTTAGTCTTCCACCTAACGAATAGAGTGTTAATTGTCAAATCCTCGTGAGTATCGAGTCATTGATGATGTTATATGAAAATGTCGTATATGTTCAAAGTATACAAATGTGATATATAAAGGTCAAGTATAATATGAGTAATATTGTGTTTATTTTATGTATCAGAAAATATGTGTATTCTCTTGGTTCCTCTTCCTCCAGGGGTGTTCTTAATGGTCACCCTACCGAGTGTAACTCTGAGTTATTGCGAGAAATGCTTGTACTCCACTGTTTTCGATCAACTGCCTTGTTATTTCATGTTTAATAAATGTGTTTGATTTCAAAACTTTGTCTTCTCTGTCGAGTATACCAAAACGTTCGCGACAATACTACAATAATTTATTATATTTGAAAACGTCATCGAAAACAAATGAACTTTATTCAAATGACGTCATCGAAATATAAATCGCCTGGTTCTCTCTATAAAAGCAGCATTTCATTCATAAACATTTTTGTATTCCTTTCATTCATCATAACACTATAATAATTTATTTTATTTAAAAACAGAAAACCATGGAGGTACAAGTAATTTAACTCTATGCTTAAAACTTCATCGAAAAAATCGTCTTCTTTGTGTAAAATCAATGAATGTTTCATTCATATCAGTTGTATTGCAGACTCCATGAGCTAAATAATTTTGCGTTAAAGAAATGCAGCAATTCTTATACAACTCATTCTACATATTTTGGTGTTTACATTTTCCATAAGTGAAAATTAGGCTTCGTTGTAGAAATAATCAAAGTTGGATGATCATTTAAACTCAATTATATTGTAATTGCGTTGTTTCAGTATGTAGATGCACAGAATTTAAGCAAAAATAAAGCGGTTTTAGGACGGATGCAACACTAAATGTGAATTAAAAAGAACTTTAAAAAATCACAATTTTGACACAAGATGGATGCCATATTTTATTTTGAAGTGGGTCACGGGATCTCTTCATATAATGGTTACGTGATCTCTTCAGACAAAGGGTGTAATTATTATTTTAATTTTTATTTAAAAAACTACTGAATATATTTTGCTGAAATTATTTTTATACATTTATAGGATAATTTGAATATGTCCTAAAACTTTCGAAGCAATTTGTGAATTTTAAATTCACTTAAAAAATGTTTGAAAAATTAGGTCCCATAGGGTTCAGTGTATTTCATTTTTCAACCCGGGTTCAATCCAAAACCAATTGGGTAATGTTATTCATTTATATTCCCATAGGTTCCACAGACCGTCTGAACAACATACTAAAATTTCATTTTGGTAAAGGCATTTTTACGACAGTTATGGTTGTAATGGACAGACAGACAGACAGACAGAATGAACAAAGTCATAAACACTTTTCAACTATGTTGTAAAGTGTTAAAAATCTATTAATATGGATTTAAAAATAAAGAACGTATTAAGGCTTAGAAAAAATAAAATTTTGTATTTTTACGCTTACATGACAGAGAGAAGGCGTTGCCCTAACTTTCAATTAATTTTTTAAGTTTTGTAAAATGTACCGAAAAAAAATGAAGGAAAACTTAATCTTATGTCCCCCCCCCCCCTCCTGCTACATCCCCAACAAAACGCAAAATCCACACGAACGTCTAGCAAAACGTTATTTCCCTGAAACTTCAAAACCCGCTATTTTATATTAAAAGTATTAAATGAATAACTCCTACAAAATGACAGAGATTGTAAAAGAAATAATTTTGAGAGTTATTTGAGATATCGCCGATTTGACGAAATTTTCCAAGTTGATGAGTTGGCCAAATTATTAACTCCCACATAGAGACAAGAATTATGGCGTTAATATTTAGTATACTTGATTTGACGTGAATTGATATGAAAATCTGTTTAGTATTTTATTTCGATTTTTAATCTCAGCAAAACGAAAATTGTTAGTTCATGAATCGAAATTTATGCATCAAGATCTGGTAAAACGTTATTCTAATTTATCTTACATAATAAAAGATGTAGCTCTATCCGTGTTTTTCTCTCACTCTGTGTGTGCTGTATGCTGTGTGTATGTGTGTGTTGTATGTTGTGTGTGTGAGTATTGTATGTTGTGTGTGTTATGTGTGTGTTGTGTATTGTGTGTGTTGTACGTTGCGTGTGTGTGTGTTGTGCGTTGTGTGTGTCTTACGTATTGTGAGATTTGTATGTTGTGTGTGCGTTGTGTTTTATGAGTGTTCTATGTTGTGTATGTGTGTGTGTGTATATTGTGTGTGGGGGGGGGGGGGTGGATCTAAGCCTCGGGCTGCCACAAAATTTGATACTGCGTTAGCTGACCTCTCGATACGACAGACAATTAACAAAAATTATTATCAATCAAAAGCATACAAATCGACATTTCCAATACCATTCTTTCTCATTGATTTCTTTTTTTATTCAAATTCGTATTTTTAGTTATTTTATGTTAAAGGACTATTTCGAGGAAATTTTACACAGATTGGTTCCTTATCTATGGAAAATATTAGCCCAAATTTTCCAACTTAACATTATGGGAAAAACCACAGAACGTTCTTTTTAATGATTTTTTAATCGAGTCCGTGGAATAATTCATTCATATTTATTTATTTATTTATTTTGAAATACATTGAAATATGCATTTTTTTTTTCTTCGCCATATCCGGAAAAGAAATTTTAACACAATTCTATAGTTTGGTAAATATATATGAGTGTATATCATCGCATTCCAATAGTAGCGTCGCCAGAAAAAAAGTTGGGGTGGGAGGGAAAGGCGATGACAACCAAATATTTTGATTCTCATTTCTCCAAATATCATCTCTCTGAACTTCAATGGCTTCTCATGAATTCCTCGGTGGCTGCGACCTCCCCCACTTTAACGGTGCCACTGCACTGTAACATTAAAATGTTATTTAGTCTATTTTCTCATTTTCTGTTAATTATTAACCAAAAGCATACAAATCAGTGGCGGCTCGTGAGGTGATGCAGGATCAGCGCTGCTTCACTTAAAGTCATCGGCTAATTGGATTGTTATTATTTAGCGAATTTTTCAAACTCGTTTAGCTATTTTTAGATAATATTTGGCAACACTTGTGCCAGTAGCCTGATGTGTTTTGATTATGTTCGTTGTCGAGAAGGAGGTGGAATCCCGCTACGGAAATCTGCTTCCCCCATTCCTGGAGTTACGAGCCACCACTGATACAAATCGAGATTTTTGATACAGTTCTTTCTGCGATCTACTGATAATTGCTATGGAGAAAAAGTGGACACGGAATATTTGAACGCCGCTACACCGGCGTTAAAACTAAAGGATTTGAATTGAAACCAAAGGCGGATATATTTTGTCTCAAAGCATTTGATTTGGAAAATGAATGGTGTTATCTGTATCATTTACGTAAATGGCATTTAGGACTCTGGTTGTTCATTCGCGTTAATTATAAAGATTCGATATATATAATTAGAAAATAAATATCCGTTAACTTTTGTCTATGCTTGTGTTGGTTATTGAAGCTTTGGTATTAAATTTTATTATTTTGACCATTTGTTAATATCAGCAATATAAAGCTCATGTTTTATATTTCCTTACAGGTGAGTTTCGGAAATTATATGATCATGGATAAATTATGATGCTTCAATTGTGTGCAATTCTTTAAGGGTAAATAAACACAATGAATGCATATAGCAATACAAATCTAAATTGATTTGTGACTATTTTAAATTTCGTTTTGTGCATAATTTATTATTTGGAGATATCATTCGCTTTATATACATGTATATATATATATATATATATATATATATATATATACTGAAGTCCTTTAAAATCCTCACCTTAATGTACTCTCTCGAACAATCTTTAATTTTTAGAATATTGGAATATCTAAAGAGTTTGAAGGTCCATAACATCAGTGGAATGCCGTTACTTTCCATCCCTATAAAGTATTGTGACAAAGAAGAGAAATAGAATGCGAGTTTTCAACGGAAGAACACATTTCGGGCATCCCTGAACTCAAATTGAACATTTTTGAGGTGATGATGGTGTGTGTGTGTGATATTATGAACGAATGGAGCGTTTTGAAAAAAAATTGGTATGATTATTACAGTCAATATATATCGGAAACCTATTGATGTCGAACGCGATCAAAAATTCTTAAGACTCCCCCTCCCCCCCCCCCCCATATTTAGAACCAGATAACTAAAATAAGAATTATTTTACTTGGAAAACGCCATGTTCTTCGATTTATAAAAAAAGGCATATTAAAAATAACAGCAGGCGATATTTCTGATATATTTTTGAGGGTATATTAGTGCCACCTACCTGGTAAAAATTCTACTTCTTCCATATTTTGCTAATTTATATGATTTTATGAAGTTGAAAGTGCGCAACTTTTCGAGCTATATAATGCTTACAGCTGGACATGATTGCCTTAATGCCCATTTATTTAGAATTAAACTTAGGAATTCACCTATTTGTATCTTGTGTAATTCTGAACGACCTATGAATAAAGAACATTTAGGCACGTGTACTGCACTTAATGATTTTAATTGTATTGTTCAGAGATATTGGGAAGCTAGAAGGCTAATAATGAGTTAATTGCCAAATGCCTGGCATTTGTAATTAATAAATAAATTAACAATAATTAATAATAATAATAAATAATTAATTAATAATTAAATAAGTAATAAATAAATAAATAATAATTAATGAATAATTAATTAATAATTAATTAAGCAATAATTAATAAATAAATTAAAATTAGTAAATAAATAAATAATGTTCGTAATAAAATACCAACTGAAATAACTTTTAGCTTCAAAAAAAATTTCCAAAATTAGACTTAGAAGTCAAAATTTACAATTTGTGAATCTTCCCTCGAGCAGTGATTAAGAGCGTCTCTACACCGACGACGCAAAGGTTTCTTTTTAATGATAGTCTATCTTCAACGAAACATTTCAAACACAGGGTCTCTCAAAATAACACAAAAATCAGTTACTTAATGAGCCCTTCCCTTAAAAATCAATAAAATTGCTGCACGGGGAGGGGGCGTGAAAGGTTCGATCTGTTCTCGACCATTCTTCCCCATTCTTTTGTACTTCAAATCATTCCTTGAGGAGTAAAATGGAACATTTTTTTTTTTTCGAATTCCATTCATTCCGTTTGACAGAGTGCGTACCCATTGCGTTGAAGATACTTGTAGTGGGTGGAGGTTTGTCTATTGATTAGCCTTTTGTTTAGAAGAAGAAACTTTTGAGTATCGGAAATGTTGTTATTCTTTTTGCGATTTCCGTTGGTTGTTATGAATGTAACTGAGGTGAGCGTTGAAATTTAAAGCTTAAAAGACATTTTTTTTATGTGAATAGCATCTATAGTTTGTGTATCTCTGGCTGAACACCGAGCGATAAGAAAAAAATAAATACTTTGGACACTTGTATATCAGATTCCAATAGATAAAAAATGGAAACAATGCTTGTTTTGGCGAAAATAGGACTTTAATTATGAATGTATAAAAATAATTTCAAGAATTTAATATTTTGAACTTTCTTTTGAAAGAAACTAAAGTTTCTGCCCGAGTGAGTTTTGTCTCACTTTTCTTCCTTTCACTCGAAATAAATATTTTCTCAACTCTTGGATAAACACACAATTAATTATTCATGCACAAAAATATTTTTATTTACACCGGCCTGCACTCTGGAGACCTTATAGTAACCGCACATTCGGGGCGGGTTTGGAATTAAAAACTCTCAAGGTGAACAATCTCTGCGACCACCCTCAAGCGTTCACTTACAATTTTTTTTTTTCTCGCACACACTCATCTAATTAATTTTACATCAGCGCTCGCAGCGCCAGCTCTCGTTATAAATTGCAACAGATCATGCGGCTACATCAACTATGATAGATATAAATAGTAAGTGACAAAATATTCAGTATGAAATTCAGTTTGTAGATTTATAATTTGTTTTTGCAAGTCTCTTATAGTTTTAGGGGGAACTTCTTGTCAAGTTGAAAACCGAAAATTTTCCGTTTCTCAAATTTGTAATGCATAATGTCAGGCACGAGAATCGCACTCTGAAGACCCAAGTTCGAATCCCGGCTCTTCCTAAACTATCCCCGTGGATAAAAGCTGTTATCGGCTGAATGGGCTGTTATTATTATTTGATGAATTTTTCAGACTCGTTTGGCTATTTTTAGGTAATATTTGACAACACTTGTGCCAGTGGCGTGATGTGTTTCAATGATGCTCGTTGTGGGAGAATCCCGCCACTGAATCTGCTTCACCCATTCCTGAAGTTACGAGCCACCGGTGTAGTAAGGGAAGGGGGTTACAGTCTCTGTGGATGTCGCTTCCTCGAAGTTCCGGTCTAAATTAGTGATACTGTCCCGGCAGTCCAAGCAGATACTTTACGCCTTCAGGTACGTTGTACAGTCTGGGTTCAAAGAAAGAAAGAAAGGAAGGAGGTATTTATTTGACACAATAGGATTATTGACAAATGGCTGTCCTATTAAAAATGCTTGAATAAACAACACTTACATGAATAGGAATCTAATGTACAGTCTGTTCAAAATGCCCTCCTTTAGCAGCAAAGCATATTTGAATACGAGAAAGAATATGGCAAGGTGTCACCATGTTACAGTCCCTGCTAATACGACGTTGTGACGGGTATTTATTACTTCCCATATACGCCTTTCGTGCGTTCCTGATATTCATTCCTACTCATTAGACAAGCCTCTATAACTTTGTAGTTTACAATTTTCTTCTATCTCGCTTTATTGTTACGTCAGTTTTCTTAAGTTCTTTAATTTTCTGCTAGGGACACTGCAATTCTTTTTATTCGATTTTGCAGGTTCACTTTACTATTATAGATAGACCTAACGACCTTTTTTCACAAAGTTGTTAGGGTGCTTAAGGGGACGGTGGACGTTGAAATTTTTTTTTTATTTATTTATTGACTTAAAAACGTGAAAATTTGTATAAATATTACTCTTAATATTACAGCAGGTGCAGTGTTTCTGTCAGCGATTTCTATGGACGCCCATGCCCACAAAGGGGGTCGAACTATTTGGGATAGGGTATGTCAAATACCTGTCTTTTTGGGAGGTTCTTCGTCTGGAATGGACGCTGTCCCACTCGTAAGCAAAAGGTTGAGTGTGTAAAATAATGTTATATATTAAAACCGTTTTTAGTCGATTTTTGCTCATTTTAACGTCCACCGTCCCCTTAAGGGCTTTCTTTCGAACCCTGTACACTAATGAATGCATAAAATGAGCTAAACTTATCCATGAATGTTATTATTTGCAATTAAAACACAATTCTTGTTTTGGGAATATCCCATTATGGATAAGTTTGTGAGTATTTATTTAAGTTTTTGATTTTGGCGTCTTACTTAATAAAGAAAAATGCCTGTGTGTGCCTGTGTGTCCACGTCGAGCAAAGATGATTGGTGAATTTCTTGAAAGCGAAGGCATTGAGCTAATAAATTGGTCAGCCAAATCCCCTGCTTTACGGCTTTAAACTCGATTGAGAACTTATGGAACGCCTGTGTAGGCTGCAGCACGGCGAATTCCTCTTAGAGAGCGTAATGCCTTGAAGACCGCATTGCTGGATCAGTGGAGCTTACTGCGCTAAACTGTAATTAACCACCTTATTGAGAGCATGAAATCGTGTTGTGATATATACGAGTTAGATGATATAGCATTCCCTATTGAAGTCAAAAGTTTGCATTTGTTTCCAAGTTTTTCAATGTTTTCTAATATTTCCTTATCACACATTATTTCAATTTTATTTGTCTCATAATTAATTTTCTATCGTATGCACTCATATTCGAATTTTGAGTTTCTATTTGTGTGTTATGATGCTATGTATCCCCCCCCCCCCTCCCAAAGACAAAAATAATTCATGCAATTATATTGAACAGTTGCTGAGAAATCAATGCTTTTGTGCATGTAAAGATTTCTGGTGTCCAAAATATAAGCCAACCTTTAAATAAAAAACGAATAGCACTAATTTTAAAGCGTGTTCATGGACCTTTCATTTTGTGCATAGGATTGAAATAAATCAAATAAATAATATTTTCAAAATTTATGAGCGTTTACTACAATTTGTAGAGAAAATTCTGTGTTATCCACATTCAAGTACTCAAATACTTAAAAAGCACTAAGGATGAAAAATCGTCTTTATCTTGCTTTATTTTTTCTGCTGTGTTCTTTGTAATGGTAACTGGTAGAGAATACAAATGACTGGACGTGTTGATGTCGTCCATGTCTAACGTAAATAAGAAGTTTGCTAAAAGAATGCTCCTTAACTGAGTAATGGCTTGACACAAAATGAAGATGAATTCAACAATTCTTTCGCGAGCGGCGCTGTTTTGCTGATTTTAGAATCGATGGAATTATCTTTTCTGTTTTTGGATCTTCGGATTGTGTATGCCGTACTAATTACCTTCCTTAGAATGAATAGAACATTTAAAGGGAAGGTATTATTATAGAATCGAAGAGCTAACTGTCTCTTGAATTTTGAAGAATTTGCACATTTTGGCAATTCTTAAATACCATATGGTGGCAGTCCTTCAGATAAGTTGACGAACATAAAACTTTCTTGAACGTGACAGAGACTCTAAAATTTACATACGACGCATACTCAACGCCTCTACGCAGGCACATAAAAGTAAGGCCAAAACATTTTCAATTCATTCTTATTTCTGATGGCTAAGTGTACGCGCGGTAGAATGTAGCACAGTTTTAGTTATGTTTTTGTAAATAAAGTTAAATTTTATGTTTTCCCTTCTGATAAATTCAATTCTGCATCGCACCTTCGCCGTATGAATGGTGACCCGGAGATAATGTAGCGAAAATGCGGAATCACCAGCTTGGCGAGTGTCCGGGTTTGACCCCAGGTCCAATGCGTGGTAGGTCAGTATCATAGCATTGAATTAAAGACCTCTCCAGCTCAAGGCATTTAATACTACCTTATAAGCGTTCGCTACAACCATATTAATTAACCATACTTTTACATAAAAGAATAGCTGAAATTTTTACTTTGCGAATTTTGCATTCCCAAAGTTAAAACGCACTCCCATTGTGGGTAAAATCCTTCATGAACCGTTTGCACTTTTACTGCGTCATTAGACAGATTTGTAAATGACACCGTATTTCTGCGAGGTATGTCATGACCATATAGATTTTTTTTTTCTGTTTCGCTCTTTATCTACATGTTGAGTTCATATTCTTTGCATTTTATTTACTTTTTTCTTATTTGCTTCTCAAATTCATATTTCCTTGATTTTCAATGTTATCTCGTTTTACTTCTCTTTCGTCACACTAGGTGTCGCTATTATATTGGGTTCTGTTTAGCCATTTTCTGTTTAATTTTTTAATTTGCGCTGATCTATGAGTTCTGATCCACGCTTGTTGCACTGAAGAAGGAAATCCAAAGATTTTCGAAACGCGTGTATGCTTACTTTTCTTTATTTACGCTGCATTTTACGATTAGCTTCATTTCATTATTGATTGTGCGCAAAGTTCGATTCTTTACTTCCCGTGGAATTACCTTCATCACGAATGCACCGGATCGACTGTAGTTGTATCCGCAATTTCCCTTACATTTTCTCTTAGAAATCAGTTTATTTTCAAATAAAATAAATCTCAGATAACAACTCGCTTGTTCACTATAGTTCCTAAATACGTTTTCTTACAATATATCTATCTGTACAACAGATTATCTATATTTCGAACATCTTTTTTTCAATAGCATTTTGCTGTTGTCCTTTGAAAGAGAAACTGAAATAAAACTATTTTAAATTTAAGGAAATGTATTATTCTTACTTGAAACAAATACGTTTAACGGATCGTTAAATATATTTATTCCTTGCAAAGGAAAAATATACATATTCTTCAACAAAATTCGAAAAATGCTTAATAGAATTCGCTTTTAAAGTCATCGTAAACGAATAGTTATTGAATTGTGCATTGTAAATGAACGGCTTTTTCCCATTTTTTACGATTATTGTAACTGAGCAGAAAAATAATCTATTTTAGAGATGATTTGTGGCGTAATTTATTTAAAGGCGGATTATTTTGTGGATAATTTGTTTTTTAAACGGAAAGAGAAACAGGCATTTTGGAATCATTCCGAGTGGTTATTAAATTTTTCTCTATCCAGCCTAGACGTCGAGTTTAATTTTATTTTGTGTTTTGGAGAAATAACTTACCTCTTATGGATTACCTTTTATTCTTTAATGAAATTTATTCTAAAACTCGAGTCTTTTTTAAAAAATATATCGCTTGATTCTACTGATTTTAATAGTGGCAATCCCTCGATGAATTGTTTCAGAATTTATTTCAAAACTTATACATATGAGAAGTTTCTTTAAAACGATTTTGCGCATTTGATTTCAATTATGAATATTTTTGATGTTGCGTTCTTTTTGGCGTGTATTATGGTCGAAATGAATGTAGTATGGATTGATTAAGATAAAGAATATTACATGATATAGTTGTTGAATGTTGAATTTTATTTTTTTTTTCAACAGCCAAATGCATTAAAACTATTCTGCCAATTAAGAACAAATTTGATACAAATATATAGATTGATATACGGAGATGAAAATGATAGCTCGCTTTGTACTAGATAACAGTACCTCGGAACTACTTGACCGAATGACGCCAAATTTCGTACAATTATAAACTGTTATATGAATATGAAAACATTTTTAAAAATAACTCAATTTTTAAAAAAGAACTTGGGCGTAATTTGAAATATTTTTCAATATCTCCGAAACTCATCAAATTATTCGAACTAAATTTGGTACAGAAGTAAAATCTTCCATGTATGAGGAAAAGACGAAGCAATTTCCTGTATACTAATCCGTACTGGGCGCAATATTTAAATTGTTATACAATATACAGAAAATATACAATATACAATAACTTTAAATTATACAACAAACATTCTAAATTTCTAATACCCCTCTTCAAAATATTTCCAAATTTAGTTAACTTTTGTACAATTGGTGCCTCTGCGGATTTCGATGTTTTGTTACTTTCCTTATATACATAGTATAATGTATAAGGAAAGTAGTGTGATGAGGCCGAAAATTCGAATTCGAGTTTTCGACGAAAAGCACGTTTCAAGCATCCCTGAATATGAATCAAACGTTTTTGAGATGATGTCTATGTGCGTGTGTGTATGTGTGTGTGTATGTGTGTGTCAGTGAGTCTGTGGAGACGATATCTCACAAACGAATGGAGCGATTCGGACGAAATTTGGTAAAAAAATTACAATCCGTAAATACTGGAAGCCTATTGTTTTTATATGCAATCGAATGTTCAGAACCCCTGCCCCCCCCCTAAATTTTAGAGTGAAATTTTGCAAAAGTAATCAAAAAATGAAAGCCTTTAACAAAGTTACGTACATAAATTTTTCATTAGAAAACGATTGACATAAATTTTAGAACACTGGTATGAACCATTCTCGAGATATTGCACATTTTTTATAATTACAATGTATATAGTAAAAGAAGTATACTCCACAGCATTGCATGATTCTATGTCTGTTATTCCTTTTTATTTTCTGTCAATTAAACACAGAAATGGGTCTGCTGTGACGTGGTGGAAGGCCCATCTATTTTTCTTGCACTGTAATATCGATCTTCTTGACGTTATTACCTAGTCGCCTATTCGTCTTGTGGGGTGAGACAGGCATGGATACCTTACTGTAGAACGGCCGTTTTCCTGTAGTGAAAATATATATTGTTGGCATTTCTCTTGTAAACATTGAATGTATTTCTGTTTGCGGCCTACTAATGCACCAGGAAGTGTACAATACTAAGATCAGGAGGACACCGTGCAGCATAAAAAATCCATTATTATTATTATTATTATTATTATTATCTAGTGATAAAGTCTGATCATTTTTTAACATTTTGGTACCATTGATATTTCTGAATATCAATTCTTTTCGGATATATTAATAAAATACAATATATAAACTATACAATGCTAAACATAAATTTAAACTTTGGACGCGTTTTTTCTCAAAACGCAGATTTTTGAACTTGCGCGCATGATGTTTCAAAAACCGCTTTATGAATTCTTACAAAATTTCGTATACTTAGTAATAGAATTATTGGCCAATAATTGTACTAGATTTTTATGTGTAACATATTAATTAAAAATTTAAAAACAAAAAAGTTATTAAAAATTCTGAAAAAAAAATTAAATTAAAAAAATATATAAACTTACCTCTTTAAAAATCAAAATAATTAAATAATACTATTATCCAAGTATACTGTTGATATTGTCATTAATGAAACTCCAAACTAGTTTGATTATGTACATAAAAATGTAAAATACCATGCGCGCAACAACATATTATAATTAGTTTTATTTACAAAAAAAAAATGTAAATTATAATTATTTTTCTTATAATATTTCGCAATTTTCAATTACTCTTTTTTATTTTAAGAAGAACATTACTTTTCTCTACCCCCAAAAATATCATTCCAATAATTTAAATTTAAACTTCTGTTGATTTTGCCTATATTTTCGAATTTTATGTGTAAAGCATCCTCTTAGTTATATGTTATTTGAGAGTTTTACATCTGAAAACAGAAATCATATCTGAGATTATTGTTCAGTTTGATAAGCACACAAATCTGGTAAACGGTGTGCACAATTATTTCTCATTTCCCAAAGTAGCATGAAATATGCTTGTTGTTTATGTGGAAAAAGTAATATGTACATTAAGCACGTGAATCTCCCTACAGATTCACATTTATTGATAGCAAAATTTTGCCGTACTAGTATTATCACTAAAATTTGTTGAAACGTCTATTTCTCAGGATCTGTTGAAGATAGAGCTTAGAAGATGAGTGATATGAATTCAGCATCAAATTTTGCAAGGGGTTGGAGGTTCACTAAGGATGTTCCCTTCTAGTTCTTTTTCCACTTCCATTTCAAAAAGTTTTCATGAAACATATATTTCTCATGATTGGCTATAGATAGAGCTTAAATGAACCATTAAGGATTTCAACTTCGGGTATTATTTCTACTTCCGGTGAAAAACATTTCCTAGAAATATATATATTTTTTTCAGAATAGAATAGAGATAAATGATGCCTGATGTAAATTCAGCATCAAATTTTGGAAAATTACGGGAAGGGGGTGGAGCTCAATAAAGATATTCACTTCCGATTCTGGAGATGTCACTTTTCCAGAAATTCGTATGACTATACTAAACATGTGTTCAAAAGAGAATTAACATGCTTAATAGTTCCGTTGATAATGATGTGTATACACTAATTACCAGCATAAGAAGGCTCCTTTACAAATTCCTTGTTCTTTTCTTTTATCTACATTATTAAAACATGTGCGGTTATGTATGTGTCTATGTATGTTTGTATGTACCTCTGTCCATAATTTTACGCATCTAATTCACGCTTCCAAAAATCGTGGTTAATTTTCTGTTGAAAACGCTTGCTATAGAGACCATTAACTGTTTAAAAAATCAACGTAATTCATAAACATTTAATTATTTGCATAAAACTAAGAAAACAAAGCCAAAAATGTCTTATTGCAAAAAGTTTCAGTGATGTAAGTGCATTGTTGTAAAATATCAATATGAATGTGAAAATAAAATCCAAATTTGTCGTTTATTTTGACCGTTTATTTTTTATATATTTATTACTTTCCCTGCAATACATGGTGATGTATAGGGAAAGTATTGGAATCATGTTGAAAATCGCAACTCGAGTTTTCGACGGATCTACACGTTTCAAGACCTCTAGAATACGAAAAAACCATTTTTAGCGTGACAACTGTGTGTGTGTCTGTGTGTCCGTGTGTCTGTCTGTCTGTCTGTCTGTGCAGATATTGTATCCACTCTAACTAAAAAAGTAATTGACCGAATATCATAAAATTTGGTAGGTAAGTTCCTTGTGGGCGAATCTGGTGCTGAATAGTTTTGGGTACGATTCGGGATAAAAGAACCCGCCTTTTTTTGCGAAATGGCTCGCAAAAGCTTGCATCCACTCTAGCCAGAAAACTAATAGACCTAATTTCACAAAAATCGGTAGATAAATCACTTGTAGGATACCTTGGTGCTGATTAGATTTTGGTACGATTCGAAAAAAAATAACCTGCTTTTTTTGCGAAATGGCCCTCAAAAATCGTCAAAATCTAAAATAAATACATACGTGTGCTCAAATATATCCATTAAATGATTGTTTTATACGTAATTATTAACGATGAAAAGAATAAGACCAATCCCATTACACCAGGATTAGCCGTTCTCGAGATATTTTAGTTTTTTCGTATTTCCGCTACGCCACCTTTGGAAATAAGTCCACTTAATAAATGAGAACGAAAAGTGAATTAAATTTAATTAAAATAAAGAGAACGTGGATATAAGTATGCAGGGAAAGTCATGTGCTGCCCACATCAAATTTTTTTCTTTTTATCTCCTGCAGGTTAAAAAGGTATATTTAATCTGCTTTTTCTTCTCTTCCGCGTAACGGGCGACACCACCATTTTACCGAGCGCACCGGGCTATATATTTCTTTAGTTTCTATTCTATCTATGTAATCTTGCTATATATCAATCTTGCTATACATCATTAACCGTTATCTTCCCTCTTAACGCGTGGGCACCGAGCATGTACCCGGACACAGAAGTTTAAGCTCCTAAGTTAAAGGCAAATCATCAATTCATTAATATACTGCTGCAATAACTTTCCTGCCACAAAGAATGCTATTGATCCTATCTCAGGACTATTGCAAGTGAAAAGATCTTTCAAAAAGCAATCGAATTTGTCGCCGAAAATGGCTAGTATACATAAACGGGTGTTTTATCCCGCAAAATAACCAGTGACATAGTTACTTTTTTTAAAAAAATCGCTGAATTTTCAGTTTTAAAACGTTTATATAATTTCCTAACGTGGGGTACTGACCTCAAACAAGACCATATAATGTAATACCGTACAGAACGGTGGCTTTCTCCTTGCCAATATTTTACAAATGCAAACTGAAATTCTTTAAATGTAAAAGAAATGCAGTGTAATTCTCGACTATCTCACGACATTCATATTGAATAGAATTTAATTCCATTTGCATCACTGTCATTGTCGAAATGAAAAAAAAATCTGATGTGGGCAATACATGACTTTCCTTATATAATGCAATGAATTTACTACTTTTACAGTAAAAAAAATAGGTTTTTCTTATAGTAGATACTTATATTCTTTCCAAGATATTGAATTTTCGACAATTAGTCGTCATTTTCATTGATTTAGCGTCATTTTAATCCATTTGGCGAGATTTTCGTTAATTTGACAACATTTCAAAAAGTCACCAAGTTGGCGACATTCGCCAAATTCGTCGCCAAAATCTCGCCAAGCTTTACTGACGGAGAAATAAGTTATTCTTATAGCAGATAAATGACTATTGGCTTTCAAATACAAAAGTATTACTCGAAGTATCTTTTCTCATGAATGGAACGAGCTAGATCCACGAGAGTGATGTCACACTATTTATCGCATGGTATTACATATAGAAATTGAACATGTTTCTCAATAGGAAATATATATTTTTTTATTTTATATGACTTTTTGATAATTTTTTTGAAAAATGTGCAATATCTCGAGAACGGTTCATGTTAGCGTTCTAAAATTTATGTTAATCGTTTTCTAATGAAAAATTACATTAGAAATGTCTACTTGCGTAACTTTATTAGCGGTTTTGATTTTTTTGACGATTTTTTCAAAATTTCACTCAAAAATTTAGTGGGGTTCTGAGCATTCGATTACGTTTAAAAACAATAGGCTTTCAGTGTTTACGGATTGTGATTTTTGTACCAAATTTCGTTAGAATTGGTCTATTCGTTCATTAGTTATCGTCTCCAAAGACTCACTGACACACACACACACACATATACTTTCACACACACACACACATCACTTCCAAAATGTTTGATTCGTGATCAGGGATCTTGAAACGTGCTCTCCCGTCGAAAACTCGAATTCTAATTTTCGACCCCGTCACAATACTTTCCTTATACATTATGTATATAAGGAAAGTGAAAAATGAACTTCATTCAAATGACGGCATTGAAATATAAATTGCCTGGTTTCAACATCTCTAAAATGCGATACATTCCTCGATAGTATTTTTTAAATTATCATAATACTACATTAATTCCTTATACATTATGTATATAAGGAAAGTAAAAATACAGATTTCGTTCCCATTTTATTAAATATTTCGTAGAAATCAATACAAGTTACTTTAAAGTTGACAACTGTAATGTCGATTAATCAAATGCATTTAGCTTATAGTTCACATATACTAATTTGATATCATTGGCATTGATAGCGGAGTTCAAATTATTAATTTCTCCATTACCATCATTATTCTAAAAAATTATCGTTATATTTCATTGGAAATAATGACATAAAAATCTTGCAATTCGAATCATTCGAGTTGGAAACATGAGATTTGTGAAAAACTTTATATAGTTCTAGTTTTTCACTTAATGCATCTATACCTAAAATTTTCTTGAGCTTTCTTGTCTACACCACCTATATAAATGATCAGAATACGAATTAATATTAATATTTCACTCAGTATAACAAATGTTGTATATGTCACTATAAACTAACTTATTGATATAATTTAACACTATTCGTTCTTGGACCAGTGTTGGAATGCCTGATGATTCCATACCCAATAATATCTTTAGTCCAGGCCTTAGTAACAAACTTGTCTCTGTATCAACAATCCTTGTAGTGTCATTCATTTGTCCGCAGTTACCAACCTGTCAATGGATAAGCTCAGTTGCTGTCGTGCAGGGATTTTCTGATTCCTCGTTGCTGTGATCGAGAGTATTGATGGAACTCTAATGGGAATCTATTATCCGAATAATTATCCGAAGGAAGATTCCTCTGTAACAAGTGAAGGATCTTCAGAATCCTTCGCGTTGCCCCAGTTTCTATGTTAAAGTGTTACATTGAGTTACATTCGATTTGTGTGGCAAATCCCCAGTAGCGTACTAATCCTTCTGAAATTATAATACTTAAAACCATTATTTTTATACAGTACGAAATTAGGCCTTAAGATTTAAATGCAATTAATATAAAATCTCATATTTCAGCAACTTTCTTTTTCTTATTCAGAGAAATGAAGTAACTGTGGTCAATTTTGCCAATCTCCTTCTTCGACCTAGACCTTTTGACCTACCCGAAAGTGTAAGGTATCTGTTTGGACGGCCGGGAATTGCCACCCAATTTAGACCGGAACCCAGTAGTGGTAGCATCTGCAAGGAATGTGCCCTCCTTCCCTTACCTCCAATCTCTCGGAAGAACTTACAGACCCGCATTTTTAATATGGCTGTACTCCACGTGAACATAAGGACAGTTTGAGCAGAGCCGAGAATCGAACTAGGGTCGTCTGAGTGCAATCCTTGAACGCTAACCACTCAGCTATCCCACCCCCAATTTTGCCAATCTAATATTTGCAAATGTTTATCATTTTTAACACTTTACAACAAAGTTGAAAAGTGTTTATGATTTTGTTCATTCTGTCTGTCTGTCCGTTAGCACGATAACTGCCGTAAAAATGACTTAATCAAAATGAAATTTTAGTATGTTGTTCAGACGGTCTGTAGGACCTATGGGAATATAAATGAATAATATCACCCAAATAGTTTTGGATTGAACCCGGGTGGAAAAAATGAAATACATTGAGCCCTATGGGACCTAATTTTTCAAACATTTTTTAAGCGGATTTAAAATTCACAAATTGCTTCGAAAGTTTTAGGACATATTCAAATTATCCTATAAAATATATAAAAAGAATTTCAGTAAAATATATTCAGTAGTTTTTTAAATAAAAATTAAAATAATAATTACACCCTTTGTCTGAAGAGATCACGTGACCATTATATGAAGAGATCCCGTGACCCACTTCAAAATAAAATATGGCATCCATCTTGTGTCAAAATCGTGATTTTTTAAAGTTCTTTTTAATTCACATTTAATGTTGTATCCGTCCTAAAACCGCTTTATTTTTGCTTAAATTCTGTGCATCTACATACTGAAACAACGCACTTACAATATATTTGAGTTTAAATGATCATCAAACTTTGATTATTTCTACAACGAAGCCTAATTTTCACTTATGGAAAATGTAAACACCAAAATATGTAGAATGAGTTGTATAAGAATTGCTGATGTGAATGAAACATTCATTGATTTTACACAAAGACGATTTTTTCACAAAGAAGACGATAATTTTTAAATAAAATAAATTATTATAGTATTGTGATGAATGACATGAATGGGAAATTATTTATGAATGAAATGCTTTTATAGAGAGAGCCAGGCGTGTTATTTTTTCTATGACGTCATTTGAATGAATTTCAGTGGTTTTCGATGAAGTTTTCAAATATAATAAATTATTGTAGTATTATGATATTTCTAAAATTATTACCGAGGAATGTATCACATTTTAGAGATGTTTAAACCAGACAATTTATATTTCAATGCCGTCATTTAAATGAAGTTCATTTTTTTCGATGAAGGTTTAAGTTTTCAAATATAATAAATTAATGTAGTATTGTGATAAGTTTTAAAATATTACCGAGGAATGTATTGCATTTCAGCCATGTTTAAGTAACATTGCATTGAAGTTGGAAAGTGTTTTATAAATGCTTTAAGCATGATTGATCTTTCTTGTTTTAAATATTCATTTAGTGAAATTTGTAAACATCCCATTCAATTTAAGTCAGTGCCTAGCGTCTGCAAAAAATAAATACCTCAAGTATTATTTTTAACTTGTCTGGAACTAAAAATAATAAATATTAGAACTAGCAAAAGTATCATATACACGAAGTACATGATTAAGTCATGAAGTTGAGAAATTGCATACACGGTTCACTACAAACGTACAACTAAGTTGTACTCACATCAGTAAAGATAAAATCTTTTTTTTATTAACAGTTTATAATATAATTGAATAGTGTTTATAACTTTATTCATTCTGGTTGTCTGTCTGTCCGTTCGCACGATAACTGCCATAAAAATAGACTTTACCAAAATGAAATTTTAGTATGTTGTTAAGACTGTCTGTGGGACATATGGGAATGTAAATTAATAATATCACCCAATTAGTTTTGGATTGAACCCGGGTTGAAAAAGTGAAATACATTGAACCCTATGGGACCTAATTCTTCAAACATTTTTTAAGCGAGGATAAAATTCACAAATTACATCGAAAATTTTAGAAAACATTCATATTATTCCATAAAATGCATAAAATAAATTTTCAGCGCAATATGTTCGGTAGTTTTTTAAATAAAAATGAAAATAGTAATTACACCTGTATAATATGAAGAGATTACGCGACCCACTTCAAAATAATATATGCCATCCATCTTTTTTTTTTTTTGCAGAGTAAAAATCGTGATTTTTAACGTTCTTTTAAATTAGATTTAGTGTTGCATCCGCCCTAAAACCGCTTTATTTTTTTTTCTGTTCATCTACATTCTGTGGCAACGCAATTAAAATATTTTTTTAATTTAAATGATTATCAAACTTTGATTATTTCTACAACGAAACCTAATTTTAGCGTATGCAGAATGTAAACAAATCAAGCTGTGAGATGAGTTGTAAAGAAGTGCTGATTTTTTTAACGTAAAGTTATTTTGCTCTGGAGTGTGGAATATAGGTGATATGAATGAAATATTCATTGATTTTACATAGAGAAGCAGACGATTTTATGGCATTGCCTTTTTCGATGAAATTTTAAGCATGAAGTTAGAAAGTACTTTTACCGCCATGGTTTTAAGTTTCCAAGTAAAATAAATTATTATAGTTCTGGGATAATTTATGAGAATGTAAACAAGTGATTGTAAGATGAGTTGTATAAGAATTGATGAATTTTTCACGCAAAATTATTTAACTCTGGAGTCTGGAATAAAAAGTGTATGAATGAAAATATTCACTGCTTTTACATAGAGAGCCAGACGATTTATATTTCGATGAAGTCATTTGAATAAAGTTCAATTTTTCCGATGAAGTTTTATGTTTTCAAGTAAAATAAACTATTGTAGTTCTGTTATAATTAGAAAAATATCGCCCCTGAAAGTATCGCATTTTGAGATGCGATACATTCAGCGGATTGCATTTCACTTGGAAGGTATTTCATAATTAATGCTATATGCGTGATTGATCTTTCTTGTTGTCTTTGTAATTGAAGGGAGCTGATAGAAACAGATCTTTTCTAACCACAGTAGGTCTGCTGTTGATGGCCTTTCGAATTTTATAGAGTTCTTTTCAGTTTTGCTCTCTGTTAAATACATTTTATATTAATTTGGCTTAGTTTGGAATTAGTTTCATCTCCAACTAAAATTTCTCTTGTCCCCCTCAAGGCTTAATCCCGTTCTTTGCTATCCTCCTTGTCGTCTTGAAGAATGTTCAAGTGACACTCCTTTATTTTTAAAATAAGCGTTTTACCTAAACAAAAAGATTTCCTCTCCTCCTTGACATTCTGGGAGCAATCCCAGAACACAAGTTGCTTTTCTTTACTTTCCCGGTGGGTTTTTTTTTATTTATTATTACGTTGCGAAAGCATAAATCTTTTATTTGTCGTTGTTTGGGCTGTGGCTTTGAATTCTAAAGATATTGGATTTTTGAAGACTGCTTGTTCTTATACCTACAGTGAATTTGTGAGAATGCCTTCGGTGTTCCAAGTCTTTGGGTTTAACACAGGTCACAGTGGCGTAGACCGATGGGATGGGTTAGGGGGTTATAACCCCATATTGGTGGAGAGTTTACATTAGTTTTCCTTGGGATTTATATTGGGAAACAAAATTTGGCACAATTACCCCCCCCCTCCCTTTTCGACCCCGTTCCTCGTATCAGAGAACCTAGATATACAAGACAGTTTAAGGTTATCGTGGTTTATTAGCGCATAATACGCAGTTTCACTTACAATATTTGGCAACATAGCTACACAGCTGGCTATTTACATTAAAGTAAATTTATAAAGAAGCCTTCATATGGTTGCAAGTAATGTCTACAGCTTATTTTCGACAGAACTATTAAGAATTCTTATACTCTTTTGCATACTTATTTGATAACTATTTATAAAACATATCCTTCTGAAATTTCTTATCTCCTTCGAAATTTGATACTGAATTTATATCAGTTATCATCTAAGCTCTATTTATCTGTAGCCAATTTTAAGAAATACTAAATGCTGCAAGGGAAAATTAAAAAAGTTAAATGGGAACTGACATCTCTAAAACCTAAAATAGAAATCCTTAGTGAGATCCCTACTCTCACTAGAATTTAATGCTGAATCCATATCAGTCATCTAATCTCTATCTATAGCAGATTTTGATAAAATAATGGGTGTTTCAAGGAAAATCTTTGAATCGGAAGTAGAAAAGAAACAGGAGTGTAAACTCCTGTTTCTTTTCAACTTCTGATAAATCCTTATTGCCTCCTTCAACCACGAAGGAACTTGATGTTGAATCCATATGTCATCATCTATAAGCTCTAGCTATAGCCGATTTTGAGATACATATGGTTAAAGAAAAATGAATATTTTTTAATCAGAATTGGGGGGAAAAGAAAATGGAAATCCTTAGTAAATCCCCTACCATCTCTGAAATTCGATGTCAAATCTATATGTGTATGTATGTGTATGTCAGTGAGTCTGTGAAGACGATATCTCACGAACGAATGGAGCGATTCGAAGGAAATTTGGTACAAAAATTACAATTCGTAAATACTGGAAGCCTATTGGTTTTATACGCAATCGAATGTTCAGAACCCCTCCTAAATTTTCGAGTGAAATTTTGAAAAAATCGTCAAAAAATGAAAGCCTTTAATAAAGCCTTCATCTACACTCTATCTGTTGTAGATCATGAGAAATTGATACTTCAAAAATAATTTAGTAAAAACATAGATGGTGAATTTGATTGACGCCAATTACTTTTCCTCCTCCCCAAATTACACTAGACAACAACCAAAATGCTTCTGAAAACAAAAAACTAACTCTTACTAATTTAGACGTGAAGCTGACTAATATAAATTTCAAAATCGCGGATTAGCTGTAGTTCTCAGGATACGAAGAGCGAGGGGTCAGTAGGAATTATTTGTCTGCATTATTTGTAGAAAGTCCCTTGCATCGCTACGAGAGACTAGGGTGCAGGAAGTTGTTGAAAATGCACTTTTTACACGATCATATGGATTCTTTCCTGTATCTTCCGTATTTCAGTAACAAGCACGCAGAAAATTAAAACTTTCGAAAACAGGTACCAATGAAACTGGAACAATGCTAACGGATTATTATTGGACTCTAATTAGAAATGCTCAAAAAACTCTATCCAAGCGACAGGTTTCTTATATGGGGGGTTTTAATAGGGTATGTATGTGCAAAGGTGGTAAAACTTGTTTTATAAATAATTTTAAAAATTTAAAGCTGATTTTGTATTTTACAGCTATTATGATATTCAGCTAAACCAATCAACATAAAAGTAAATTTAATTTCAGAGACACACGCAAGAAAAGTCCAAAATTTGGTGTCCAGTATCATTAGTATAACTAGACTTTGGTATAAGATAACTTAGTGCTCGCGCAGTATACCGAATTTGGCTTATCTACCTTATTTCAGCATTTTGTCATCTTTCTGTCCTTTTAGCTTTTGAATCTAAAAATGAGTAAAAAATAATCTATCATAAAAATAATAAATACACCACGATACCTTATATACAAATAGCAAATAATTAAATCACACCGCAAAATGCTGCAAAAATGAAATTTTGAAATCAGTTGATCATTTCCAAATTGCTTGAAACTCCTTCTTCAGTACGTCTTGAGCCCAGAGATCAAAGCAGAAAAGATTCAAGCATTTCATTTAAGCAGCTTTTTACGCTGTAATCTAGGTTTATAGATATTTATGATATAAAATAGTTGCCCTGATTCAAACACAGCCCCATAGGCCCATCTTTTGTATCATTCCCTATTTATTTTTTATGATAGATAACTTTTCAGAATTTGCTTATAAAGTAACGTCCCATATTTATTCTTCTTACTTTCCTTATATACAATAATATATACGGAAAGTATTGTGACGGGGTCGAAAATTCGAATTCGAGTTTTCGACGGGAGAGCACGTTTCAAGCATCTCTGATCACGAATCGAACATGTTTGAGGTGATGTCTGTGTGTGTGTGTGTGTCAGTGAGTCTGTAGAGACGATAACTGACGAACGAATGGACCGATTCGAACGAAATTTGGTACAAAAATTACAATCCGTGAATGCTGGAAGCCTATTGTTTTTATACGTAATCGAGTGTTCAGAACTCCCCTAAATTTTCGAGTAAAATTTTCAAAAAATCATCAAAAAATCAAAACCTCTACTAAAGTTACGCAAATAGACATTTCTTATGTAATTTTTTATTAGAAAACGATTAACATAAATTTTAGAACGCTAGCATGAACTGTTCTCGAGATATTGCACATTTTTCAAAAAAAAATTATTAAAAAATTATATAAAAAGAAGATTTCCCATTGAGAAACATGTTCACTTTGATTTAAATTATGACAAATTTTGAAAATACTTTGTTTATTTTTAGAGCTTTGATATAAAAATGTAAGCCCTGCAAATTCGCTAAAATATTCTAACAACATCTCTAGTAACCGCATAAATAGGAATTCAGAGGCCGGCATTCAGCGATTTCCGATAGAATTCTCTTAAAAAAATTTTTGACAAATTTGCTGCAAATGTTAGGAAATGTTAAAGTTGCGGGTAATTCAGTATCTCTGAAAATTAAATTTAATTTACGTTTTTAGTAACAAATTATTTTCTAAAATACTTTTAAGATTGATTTCATCCTTTATTTCATCAGTTTAGAAATAAATATACAAACGGGGTTGAATTGGATAGAATTTGTTGTCTCTTGCCTGTCTGCTCGAGGCCCAATTTTGCGGCGAAGTCTTTTTACGTCATGACGAATGTTGAAGCGATACACTCCTTCATGTTGGGGAATTCGCCTTTCCTGAACAAGATTATTTCTTTTTCTTAGCCGTTTGAGAGCCATCTCAGAATGAATTTGGCCCTTCTTGTATTCCTCTGTTTCTTTTTTTATGACTTTGCAAAGGAATGAATCTTTCATTTGTCGGTGTTTGGATTTTTGTCTCTGCATTCTTAAGTTATTGGATTTTCAAACACTGCTTATGCTCAGAGCAAGTTTTCGATCATTTAATGGTCTTCCCAAAGAATTAAATGATAAAATTGGATTTTCTAATAAGATTTTTGAATAGTGTGCTTCTTATCAGTGTTACGGGGCTGTTAAATATATTATCATTTAATTTAAAGTATGTTTAATAAACTTTAATTTTAAAAAATCTGATGTGGACAACAGCATCGGGCGCGGTTCTTGGGTGGGTGACCACCTGAGAACACCGCGTGCTGTTGGCACATTTCGGACGCGGTAGCCCGGTGGTTTGCGCGCTGGATTTGCACGCTGCTACAACTGTCGTCGTGTTCATGCGGAGTACGATCACGTTAAGCATGTAGGTCCGTAAGTCCTTCCGAGAGGTTGGTGGTAGGGGAAGGAGGGTACGGTCCCTGTAGAAGCCTCCCCCACTGGGTTCCGGTCTAAATTGGGTGGCACTTCCCGGCCGTCCAAACGGTTACCTTACGCCTTTTTGGTAGGTCGGACGGTCTGTGTCTCAACAACAACAACTACTTCTGCAATAACAGTACGAATTTCCAACGTACTGTGTTAATCATTTTTGACATTGAAGAATTACATTTTTAAATTCAATTAAAAAATCTTGTTCATAGAATTGAAATCTTAAGCTCTTTATTTTGATACATTGCCAAATGTACGAATTCTTGTGGGCAAATATATTCTTTTGGTGAAAGTAGATCGCGGGCTACTAAATACAGCTCAGCAAGCCACTAATTCTCGATCACAGACATAGAAAACTTTTAAAAGTGTATTATATTTAAAAGACACGGGGCTTATATTTCCTCTAATTAAATTATGCTGAATTTACATATCCCACCAAAGCTCAACTGTGTTCTTCGGCCAAAGCCTTATGCGGTATCACAAGGAACAGCACTCTTTCTGAGGATGAAGTTTGCTTAAACAAAAAGATTTTCCCTCCTCGCCTTCTGCGAGCAATCTCGGAATATTTTTCGTCTCTCTTATTCCCTGGATCTCTTCTTTATAACTGCGAAGGAATAAATATTTCATTTGTCGTTATTTAGGTTTTGTTTTTGAATTCTAAAGGTATTGGATTTTTGCATGATATTTTTGCATTCATAAGGACAACGAAACTTTTTCTATATCCTTGGGTCTCAAACGGTAGTTAAAATAATAAATTTTGTATTTTTAACACTTTACAATATAGTTGAAACGTGTTTATGACTTTGTTCATTCTGTCTGTCTGTTAGCACGATTACTACCGTAAAAATGACTTTTTTCTTAAAATGAAATTTTAATATGTTGTTCAGACGGTCTGTGGGTCCTATGGAAATATAAATGGATAATATCACCCAATTAGTTTTGGATTGAACCCGGGTTGAAAAAATGAAATAAATTAAACCCTATGGGACCAAATTTTTAAACATTTTTTAGGCGAATTTGAAATTCACAAATTGCTCCGAAAGTTGTAGGAAATATTCAAATTATCCCATAAAATATATAAAAAAAATTCAGCAAAATATATTCAGTAGTTTTTTAAATAAAAATTAAAATAGTAATTTAAAACCCTGTATGTGAAGAGATCACGTGACCCACTTCAAAATAAAATATGGCATCCATCTTGTGTCAAAATCGTGTTTCTTAAAATTCTTTTTAATTTATATCTAGTGTCGTATCCGTCCTAAAACATCTTTATTTTTGCTTAATTTTTGTGCATCTGTATTCTGAGACAGCGCAATTACAATATATTTGAGTTTAAATGATCAATGCCATCCATCTTGTGTCAAAATTGTGATTTTTAAAGTTCTTTTTAATTTAAATTTAGTGTTGTATCCGTCCTAAAACCGCTTTATTTTTTCTTAATGTCTGTGCATCTGTATTCTGAAACAATACAGTTACAATACATTTGAGTTTAAATGATCATCAAACTTTGATTATTTCTACAACGAAACCTAATTTTCACTTATGCAAAATGTAAGCAGATTAGGCTATAAGACGAGTTGTATAAATATTGCTGAATTACTTTAACGAAAAATTATTTTGCTCAGGAGTTTGCAATATAGATGATATAAATGAAACGAAACATTGATTGATTTTACATAGAGAAGCAGACGATTTAATGGCTGACTTCTTCGATGAAGTTTTATGCATAAAGTTAAATTACTTTTATCTCTATGGTTTTAAGATTTTAAGTAGAATAAATTATTGTAGTACTGTGATGAATGAAATAAAAATGCATGAATTGAATATTTATTGCTTTTACACAGAGAAGCAGGCGATTTATATTTCGATGACGTCATTTGAATCAAGTTCGTTTGTTTCGATGAAGTTTTAAATTTTCAAATATAATAAATTATTGCACTACTGTGATAATTTTTAAAATATTATCGCTGAATATATCGCATTTTAGAGATGTTTAAATGAAATTAGAGTTGGAAAGTGTTTCATAATCAATGCTTTATGCATGATTGATCATTCTTGTTTAATATTTACCTTTTACAAACTAACAACTAGTGTCCCCCACCCACTCCCAATGTTCCAGCAATTTGAAAGGCGGAATCACGGCATATAATTATATTTAATGCGTAAATATTTAATGATTTACTTAATTAAAATAACTTAATGTGCAGAGTTAAACATACAGCTGAGAAACTAGCGAATTGTTACGAACCTTCAAAGTGCTCTCTCTCTCTCACTAGTCTCTTTTGAAACATCCGTAAAAACAAACCCGAGAAAACATCCGTATAAGCAATCGCCAATTTGGTGACTTTCTGAAGATTCGAGATACGCCTCGAAATAACCAGTAATCTACGAGATGTGAGATATTTCCAGAAGTTTCTATAGAGAGTCTATGAGAGGAGTCATCACCAGTTGTTGTTGTTGTTGACACCCAGACCGTCCGACCTACCAGAAAGGTGTAAGGTAACAGTTTGGACGGTCGGGAAGTGCCACCCAATTTAGACCGGAACCCAGTGGGGGAGGCATCCACAGGGACCGTACCCTCCTTCCCCTACCACCAACCTCTCGGAAGGACTTTCGGACCCACATGTTTAACGTGATCGTACTCCGCATGAACACGGCGGCAGTTTTGGTAGCGGCTGGAATCGAACCCGGGCCTACCGAGTGCAACTCCAGCGCGCTAACCAATGGGCTACCGCGCCCCATCATCACCAGTTGTAACGCAGTTGACGTGATACGAGCTATATTGAACTGTAATATTCGTCAGTGTTTCGAGAATAGCATAGGCTGTTTTGTGAAATTAGTGGAGTATTATTTAAGTGCACTTTTACTGTATAGTGTTCCGGTTTACGCTGTATTTTTGAGGCTTATTACGCTGTATTTTGAGGCAACGTGAGGCTTATTTATTCTTTTATAAAAATGTGTCATATTTTACTTGTCCCCCGATCCAACTACGTTGTTGGGCAATGCCTTTTGCGACATCACAAGTGTTGGAACGACTCTCTTTCAGGTGGAGGTTGAAATTTGCTTAAAGAAAAATTGTTCCTTTCTGCCTTCTGGAAATAATCCCAAAATTCAATTCGCCTCATTTTTATTCCCTTGGTATATATTTTTATGACTGTGCGAATATAACAAATCTTTTATTTGTCGTTGTTTGGGTTTTGTTTCTGAATTTTAAAATTATTGCATTTTTGAAGAAATACAGCATTCTTACTCCCAGAGTGAGTCAAAATAATAAATTTTGAAAGAGAAGAATTTTGAATTCAAAAGAGAGTTAAAAAAAATAAATTTTGTATTTCATAATTTTTCGTTTCTTGAAAATAAAACGATTAGTATTTCCAACGTTTTTGCAATTTGAAATTCGCGATCATTCGCGCATTTAATAATATTTTCTGCATAAAATTTGAATTAATTTAATTAGTTTAATTCTTTAAAAAAATTAATATACGAAGTTAAGCATAAGAATGTGATTTATGAAAAATATTTTTATTTATAATTGTTTTGCAGACAAGCATGTGCCTTTTGTTCCAGTAGTCCATAAGCCACTAAATGAAACTGCGCCATCAATTGCTAATCACTAATTTAAAATAATCTTTTAAAGTTCTTTTTGGAAAACGTGGGGCTTAATTATCCTCTAATTAAAAAGTTCCGCCTTTTACTTGTATAGTAACCTACTACGTTTTTGAGTTAAGCCTTTTGCGGCATCACAAGTGTTAGAACGACACTTCATATTGAGATTGAAGTTTGCCTAAAAGATTTCCTTTTCTCCAAGGTTTTGAGTGAAGTTTCCTACGTTTTTAAGCAAAGCCTTTTGCGGCATCACAAGTGTTGGAACGCCACTCCTTCATGTTAAGAATGAAATTCGTCAAAAAGATTCCCTTTTCTCCTCCAAGATTTTGATCAAAGTTTCCTACGTTTTTGAGCAAAGCCTTTTAAGGTATCACGAGTGTTGAAACGACACTCCTTCATGTTGAGAAGGAAGTTTGCCTAAGCAAAAATATTTCCTATTACCCACCAAAGTTTTGAGCAAAGTTTTCTACGTTTATAACAAAGTCTTTTACTGCATCACGAGGGTTGAAACGACACTCCTTCATATTGAGAAGGAAGTTTTCCTGAACAAACAGATTTTCTCTTCTCCACCAAGGTTAATGGACTTGCTTCGTTCGCCTCAATCTTCTGGGATCAATCCCACCATGCATTTCGCCTTTTTTAATTCCCTCGGTTTGTTTTTTTATGACAGTGCCATGGAATAAATATTTCATTTGTCGTTGTTTGGGTTTTGTTTCTCAATTCCAAAGTTATTGGATTTTTATAAAGAATGCAGTATTCATACTTCTTGAACGATTTTTACGGTCTTTGTGTCGCTAAAGAGAGCAAAAACAAGTTTTTGTGTTTCCAATTTTTCGTTCTTAATAATTAACAACTAGTATTCTTTTCCAATATTATCGCAATTTAAAATTCCGATCAGACATTTAAAGATGCTTAGTTGCTTAGAATTTTTATTAGAATTCTCCTTTAGTGAAACAATCAATGTTTTAAAAAGTTTTTAACTTTGGTAAAATGTGTGCGATAGATATTTTTAAAGATTTCTACTGTCTTAAAATTGTTCTGCAAACTGAATATAAGTGCCATCTTTAATTTGTTTGTGTTGGGAAATAATTTCAGAATTCAATAGTGTATTAGAGCGCTTACTTTTTATCAGTTCAACAAGAGAGCAGACTTTTAATAACCCTCTATTATTACTTTCTCGTTCCTTTCCTCTAGTCTTTACTTTCTCTTATAAAGAACTAGATCGATTTACTCCACTTTGCTCGAACCTTAAATAAACACTGGCGACTTGAATAACACCACTCAATTTCTAAATTGCCTATTTTGAACACAAATCACTTTTCGTTTCAATCCAAATTCTTTAGTTTTAACGCATGAGTAGTCGCTTACAACAATCTAAAAGACATGCGCACAAACGTTCACTGCTACCGGAGAAAGAACCCTTTCGTGAGCGGATACGAAAATCTCAATTTTTACGCTTTCGTTTAAACATTTACAGAAAATAGGGTAATTAAAATATACTAGTATGCGAAGATAAACCCATATTTTTACCAAACTATAGAATTGTGCTACTCTTCCAGTTTCAGATGAGGCGAAATAAAAAATAATGCATGCGTATTTTAATGTATTTAAATATAAATAAATGAATTAGAAGGATTTGCCCTACATATTCGGTTGTTAAAATGAACATTCTTTGTTCTTTCCAGTGACGTTAGCCCATATTTCCTCATCGTCCTAAAAATAGGACAGCACACATAAGTGGTCTTTATATAAATTCTTTTGCATATTTTAATTCAATTTAAAGACAATATATTATTTAAGAGTCATTAACTATATATTTGCCTTTGTCGCAAGTTTAAATTAATGTTGGATATTTTTTATTCATTTTTTAAAATGGCGATTCTTGCTGATACATTTTCAACACACACGTTTTTTAAAGTTTTGAGCTCAAAGAAAAGACATATATGTAATTTAAGGTAATATTCCATACTTTTATACCAGTAAAAAAAGGATTGTCAAAAAAAAATTATCTAGAGGATTGTCCTATGGGATAAATATCTAGAGGATGAACCATTGTCCTATTTTTAGGACAGCCTGTACCGATCAAACTAATAAAAGTTAAGTTTTTTGATTTTATGTGTATAAATAGGCTTAGAGAAACACACATTTAAGATTTTATAAAAATATATTAATTTTTTCAATGCTTGGTACAATATGGGTTAAGATAGAAATTCTGTGATAATATATTTGATTGTTATGGAACCGATTAGTGTGAAAATTGTTCAAAATCGTGCTTCAATATAAAATAACTAAAAAACAAATTCGTATTTTTAAAAAATCTCTCAGAGATCTTTCGTACTAAGAGTTTAACTAACCCAATACCGAATTTTAGTAGTTGTCCGAAGCTCAGAGTTTCAGTTACAGAAGGCAAACATACCGACAGACAGATAGACAGACAGATGGACAAACATCTTCTTTTTGAAATCGTGAGTGTATTCTTTAGATACAAAATTGAGACCGAATTCCTGGATAACTAACGCTTTTATTAAAAGCACCAATAAACGTAATTCGAAACAATATACAGTTAATAGCTTTTCAGCTATCTTATAAGGTCGCAAAACAATTATCGGGTACAATAAGCAGCATGCTTAGTTGCTCAGTTTGATGAATGCTCAGTTTGTTTACGAAACAGACGATGATATTCTCAAAACACTGGTGTATTCATCCATTTACTTTTACTCGTATCTCGCCAAATCAGTCTAATTGAACGATGACCCGCTTATATATCCTCTACAGAAACATTTCGAAAAATGGGCATAATATAGAAAATTCTTAACCAAACTAGAAAAATTGACCAGTTTTCGCCAAATTTGTCACAAAGGATAAACCCGAACCTTTAATTAAAAAACAATGGTTTTCTGTAAATGTCGTTTATCCCGGAGAATAGGCAATAATAGGGAAGACATTTAAGTATTCGTAACACATTTTCTTTTTCTTTTAATTTATCTGCACTCCAGATTTCGACGGGAAATCGCATTTTAAGTCCACTCGACCGTTTTTCAAACATTTCCGAAATAATTACCATCTATATATGTATATGTGCGTATATGAGTATGTATGTTTGTGATGGTGTGTCCCTGTCAATCACAAGCTCGATCCAAATCACGATTTGTTGATACATCGCGGAGAAAATGAAAATACTCTGCACTTCAATACTCTGAAATCAGAGTTTGTTTTGCACTAACAAAGGATTGGCATATTTCTGCCTTATTCTGTATATATATCGCTCAGGCTTTTTCTTCTTTTGGACTGATCGGATTTTCTCTTTATATCCGTGGAGAGAAAGAAAAATCATCTGCCTGTCTTTGTTTGGGAGAAATTTGAATTTTCAAGTGCAATAGTATTTTTTCGAAAATCGAATAAAAAAATAGAGATTATCAAGAGAGTGGGGCTCCACTTGACTTTCTCATGCATTTATATTCCATGTTATTAAAGTCCAAATGTTTTCTCTTTATATCCGTGGAGAGAAAGAAAAATCATCTGCCTGTCTTTGTTTGGGAGAAATTTGAATTCTCAAGTGCAATAGTATTTTTTCGAAAATCGAATAAAAAAATAGAAATTATCAAGAGAGTGGGGCTCCACTTGACTTTCTCATGCATTTATATTCCATGTTATTAAAGTCCAAATGTTTTCTCTTTATATCCGTGGAGAGAAAGAAAAATCATCTGCCTGTCTTTGTTTGGGAGAAATTTAAATTCTCAAGTACAATAGTATTTTTTCGAAAATCGAATAAAAAAATAGAAATTATCAAGAGAGTGGGGCTCCACTTAACTTTCTCATGCATTTATATTCCATGTTATTAAAGTCCAAATGTTTTCTCTTTATATCCGTGGAGAGAAAGAAAAATCATCTGCCTGTCTTTGTTTGGGAGAAATTTGAATTTTCAAGTGCAATAGTATTTTTTCGAAAATCGAATAAAAAAATAGAAATTATCAAGAGAGTGGGGCTCCACTTGACTTTCTCATGCATTTATATTCCATGTTATTAAAGTCCAAATGTTTTCTCTTTATATCCGTGGAGAGAAAGAAAAATCATCTGCCTGTCTTTGTTTGGGAGAAATTTGAATTCTCAAGTGCAATAGTATTTTTTCGAAAATCGAATTAAAAAATAGAAATTATCAAGAGAGTGGGGCTCCACTTGACTTTCTCATGCATTTATATTCCATGTTATTAAAGTCCAAATGTTTTCTCTTTATATCCGTGGAGAGAAAGAAAAATCATCTGCCTGTCTTTGTTTGGGAGAAATTTGAATTCTCAAGTACAATAGTATTTTTTCGAAAATCGAATAAAAAAATAGAAATTATCAAGAGAGTGGGGCTCCACTTGACTTTCTCATGCATTTATATTCCATGTTATTAAAGTCCAAATGTTTTCTCTTTATATCCGTTGAGAGAAAAAAAATCATCTGCCTGTCTTTGTTTGGGAGAAATTTGAATTCTCAAGTGCAATAGTATTTTTTCGAAAATCGAATAAAAAAATAGAAATTATCAAGAGAGTGGGGCTCCACTTGACTTTCTCATGCATTTATATTCCATGTTATTAAAGTCCAAATGTTTTCTCTTTATATCCGTGGAGAGAAAGAAAAATCATCTGCCTGTTGGGAGAGAAAGGAAAATCATCTGCCTGTTTGGGAGAAATTTGAATTTTCAAGTGCAATAGTATTTTTTCGAAAATCGAATAAAAAAATAGAAATTATCAAGAGAGTGGGGCTCCACTTGACTTTCTCATGCATTTATATTCCATGTTATTAAAGTCCAAATGTTTTCTCTTTATATCCGTGGAGAGAAAGAAAAATCATCTGCCTGTGTTTGTTTGGGAGAAGTTTGAATTCTCAAGTGCAATAGTATTTTTTCGAGAAGCGAATAAAACAAGTAGAAATTATCAAGAGGCCCCACTTGACTGTCTCGCGCATTTATATTCCATGTTATTTAAGTCCAAATGTATAATGGTCAAAATCAGAATGAAAATAAAAACCCAGATGTGGACAGCTCACAACTTTCGCTAAATAATGCAATAGCTTTACTTCTTTCACTACAATGATGTATAAAATCCATAGAACAAAGTTTTTAACACTTAATTGTCTTTTGAAATTGAACGCTTTTCTGGATGACAACTTATAAAATTTTTTGAAGCTCCAAATGAACTTATATTTTGTGAAAATATAATTTGGCTATCGTCATCTAAGCCAAATAGCTCATACGTTAAACTATTTTAATAATGCACACATACATACACACACACACACGCACACATACACAAGTCACCTCAAATACTTTCGATTCGAGTTCAAAGATGTTTCAGCATGGTGTTCGGTCGATAACTCCCCGCCACAATACATTATATTATGCATGCAATATAACCCCGTCCAATACATAATACTATGTATGTAGGGAAAGTAAAAATTTAAGCGCTTTCTGATTAAAATACATTAGCACACAAAAGATGAATATTAACCTATAACACAAAGCCCTGAAAAACAACTTCTAAAAGCAATGAGATATCTAAATGATTTTTTTATCAATATTTAGTGTCAAATTTGAAGCACAATTAAAAAAAAATCTGATGTGGCAACACATGACTTTCCTCATATAATGCAATGAATTTACTACTTTTACAGTTAAAAAAATGTTATTCTTATAGTAGATACTTATATTCTTTCCAAGATATTGAATTTTCTTCAATTAGTCGTCATTTTCATTGATTTAGCGTCATTTTTATCAATTTGGCGAGATTTTTGTTAATTTGGCAACAATTAAAAATGTCGCCAATTTAGCGACATTCCACCAAATTTGTCGCCAAAATCTCGCCAAGCGTTATGGACTGAGAAATAAGTTATTCTTACTATTGGATAAAGGACTATTGGCGTTCAAATACAAAAGTATTGCTCAAAGTATCTTTTTTCATGAATGGAACAAGCTAGATCCACGAGAATGATGTCACCAAATTTATCACATGGTATATGGTATTACATATGAAAAGTGAACATGTTTCTCAATAGGAAATATATTTTTTTTATTTTATATAACTTTTTGATAATTTTTTTTGAAAAATCTGCAATATCTCGAGAACGGTTCAAGTTAGCGTTCTAAAATTTATGTCAATCGTTTTCTAATGAAAAATTACATAAGAAATGTTTATTTACGTAACTTTATTATTGACGATTTTTTCAAAATTTCACTTGAAAATTTAGGGGGTTTCTGAACATTCGATTGCGTATAAAAACAATAGGCTTCCAGTGTTTACGGATTGTGATTTTTGTACCAAATTTCGTTCGAATCGGTCCATTCGTTCGTCAGTTATCGTCTCCACAGACCCACTGACACACACACACTCACGCACGCACGCACAAACACACACACACACACACACATACACACACACAGACATCACTTCAAAAATGTTCGATTCGTGATCAGGGATGCTTGAAACGTGCTCTCCCGTCGGAAACTCGAATTCGAATTTTCGACCCCGTCACAATACTTTCCTTATACATTATGTATATAAGGAAAGTAAAAAATTCTATTGGCCTTCGGTTAACCTTGAGTAATTTTTTTTATTTAATATGCTTCATTCTGGAGAATGATTGCTAACAAATATAACTGCTTCCAAACATGCAAATCATTTTCCTTGCAAAATTTTTTGTCTTGCTGTAGTGTCTTCCAGCACCAAAGAATGGAACTTTATACCATACCAACATTGCCGCCGGACACATATTATGGAAGAACGTATTTTGTGTACTCCATATTAGCACCATCATTTCGATATTCATTATTGAAATTTTTATTATTATTTATTTATTATTATTTATTACCATTTATTATTATTATTTATTTATTTATTTGTATGTGTGTGTGTGTGTCACTGTGTCCGCGGGCCTGATTAATTTATTCCGAGGACCAGATTTGAGTATCCCTTAACCTTTTGGTTACAAGTGGGACAGCATCCATCCCAAATTAAGAACCTCTTAAAAAGACCGTATTTGACATACCCTATCCCAAACAGTTCGATCCCCCTTTGCAGGCATTGGCATCCAAACGCCTGCGCCAAAGAGGGAATCGAACTGTTTGGGATAGGATATGTCAAATACCTGTGTTTTTGAGAGGTTCTACGTTTGGGATGGACGCTGTCCACCCCTAAGCAAAAGGCAAGAAGATCAAAGAAATGGTAACATTCGTTACGCAACTTAAATATAATAAATCTTTTGTTCACGCACTAAAAATAATTTGTTCAGGTTCTATTCGTTCAAAACCGTCTAAAACGCGAATTCGAAATTTTGACCCTATAACAATGCTTTCTCTGTACGTAGATGGATTATACGTCTGTACGTGTGATTGATTATACGTAAAGAAATAAACTACACGACAATTCTTTCAATGAGATTATTCGCACTAACAAAAGATTTTTTTTTCGAAGTTCCTACAGCTGAATATATTGCACCGGCTTTTTTCCTCTTCTGGGTTTATCAGAATTTCTCTTTTTATCTCCGCTCAAATAAATAAATCCCTTTCCCTTCTTTGTTTTGGGTTTTTAAATTCTCGAGTAATCGGATTTTTTGCGTATTTGTGCCGTCCTATGGTGTATTCTCCATCCCATTAATGTGCTCTTATTTATACGTTTAATATATTATTCTAATAACCCCTAATAATATACTAGTTTCGCAGTTTCCTGTGCATCGTCATTAATACTTATTTCAAAAGTGAAAGAAAAAAATCGAAGAATGAGATTAAATTTTCCCCCAAAAAACTATTTAGCAGACTTTTAGAAACTAGAAAACCCCTTGTGCGCGGTAAAATGTGTGCTGAAAGCTTCATATGTGTTGTTGAGACCCAGACCGTCCGACCTATCAGAAAGGTGTTGTTGTTGAGACCCAGACTGTCCGACCTACCAGAAAGCTACCAGGAAGGTGTGTAAGGTAACTGTTTGGACGACCGGGAAGAGCCACCCCATTTAGACCGGAACCCAGTGGGGGAGGCATCCACAGGGACCGTACTCTCCTTCCCCTACCACCAACCTCTCGGAAGGACTTACGGACCCACATGTTTAACGTGATCGTACTCCGCGTGAACACGGCGGCAGTTTGGGCAGCGGAGGGAATCGAACCCGGACCTACCGAGTGCAATTCCCGCTAGCTAACCACTGGGCTACCGCACCCAGCTTCTTATGTGTGCGAATATTTAAATTAGAAGCTTGTATTAAAAAATTCCGGTATATATTAGATAAGCCGTGATACGTGTAAAGCGTATTAAAACAGTGTGTATTGACAAAAATCGGCAAAATGTAATCAATCCATAACTGAATTAAAAACATTTTACTCAAAAGTTCAAATTTAGACAATTTGAACAATTTAATTTTTGATTAGCCTGCTGCTGACTCTTAGTTTGAAAATTCTATAGAGTACCTAGGAACTTGTTTTAAGAATAATTTGCGAATGAAAAACTCAAATTATACATTTTTTTTCTTTTACATTATAGTGCTGATTTCAATGCATGTTGACTTAAACAATAAGATATAGGGATATACGAGAAAGTCGAGTGGAGTCTCCAACTCTAGATATTAAAAAATTTATATAAAGTTCTTAAAAACATCTTTTTGTAAACTTTGCCGAATTATATCATATAATCGTACATACAGAATTCACAATTGTACAGCCTAAGTTAACAGGCTATATATGCAGTGTAGAGAGAGGCTAGTTGCCTCATGGATTAGTTGTCACAACGCTTATTTTTCGGCCGCTAGATGGCGTGCACAGTCATTTCTGTGATTAAAGGACGCCAGCATTGCAATTTGTTGGACCTAGTGGAAGAGGGGCTGTCATTTCGATTTGCACGTTTGGCATAGAAAAATCCATTTTTGACATTGTAAATATGTATTTTGAGTCTTACCATAATTGTTCTGTACTTTCTGAAGTACACATTAACGTGTTATATGTTATAGCTCGTCGAAATTTAGGTCCTTATGCATTATCTAATGTATTGTTTTTAAATGTCAAAACACCGAAAGTTCAAGTAAATTAAATTGAGTCTGACCCAACGCTATTTCCTTATACCAAAATCCATTTTTAAACCGCTTTTTTTTCCCCTTCAAATTTGACAAAAAAAAAATATTGAAAAAATGTATATTGTTGTTCCTTGCGATCGCCATGTTACCTTTCATTTTAAAGGGTTTGAAAAAAATCTTTTAATTGATATCAAGTTTAATAATGTACCCACTTCGGCGGTAACTTCCTCTCGAGGGGCTAATAACGTCACGAGTACAAAAATTGTGTCGCGGCTAGTTTTCACCACAATTATTGAAACTATACAGTTTTGTGATTATTGTTCCATATAGAATCCCCTTTTATGCATAATTATGTCTTATACTTCCATATTAAAAAAAAATAGAAAAATTTAAAATATTCGCTCGAATTTAAAAAAAAAATCTATCTAGTTCTAATTTTTTTATTAACATAGCCGAATATAAAATTTCGTGAAAATCCACTAATACTTATATCAGCAATATATTATACAAGAAATCAATCACAGACACCACTCTAGAAATAGTCAAAACGTGTTCAGGAAGTCCTGAAACAAATATCGGCATCACAATCTCGAAATCAAAAATTTTCGTGTAAAGAATACTACGTATAAGAAAGTAAAAATGTTTTTTCTAAAATGCAAGAAGAGGGCATGCCGTCGTATTTCACAGGGGGCTAAATGACACATATTAAGTTAACCCCTGGAAATTTGAGCCTATTTCCAAAAGCTAGAAAGAAAATTAACCAAATTAATAGCCGAGTATGTGAAACCGCTACTCATTCTTACGTTCTCTTCTGTAAAGCGAAAACTAGAGGAAGAAAACGACATACGAAAAGATTAACCCAAAGCGAAATGTGAGAAAAATTGCTTCCACTAAATCCTAGAATGCACAAAAGCAAAAAAAGCAGACAAGTAGGCAAGGTACTAATCGTGAAGAAGACGATGGTCCATACTGCCTCGTCTGTGTAAAACCTTATTCCAATCGGCATTCGAAAGAAATATACATCATGTGCCAAGGGTTGAAGACCCAGGCCGTCCGACTCGTCCGCGGACTTGAGCAGCTATTTGGGCGGCCATATGTGCCAAGGGTTGTTGTTGTTGAGACCCAGACCGTCCGACCTACCAGAAAGGTGTGAGGTAACTGTTTGGACGGCCGGAAAGAGCCACCCAATTTAGATCGGAACCCAGTGGGGGGAGGCATCCACAGGGACCATACCCTCCTTCCCCTACCACCAACCTCTCGGAAGGACTTACGGACCCACATGTTTAACGTGATCGCACTCCGCGTGAACACGGCGGCAGTTTTGGCAGGCGAAGGAATCGAACCCGAACCTACCGAGCGCAATTCCCCCGCACTAACCACTGGGCTACCGCGCCCTCATGTGCCAAGGGTGTAAGGATTGTGCCCATGAAGATTGCATTCTAGGTGTAATCCAGCTCTATGTGTGTCACAACTGTGACAGTGATTATTCCATAGACGAATGATTAAAATAACTATAGTAGCTGAATATAACTTTTAAAGATCTAATTGAATTCTATGTTTCCGTTCCTTAGATGTAATTTTTGTCTTTTTGTCATCGTAGATTATTTTTTATATATATTATTTGAATTTATTTATAATGGAATGAATCTTGTTTTAATGTCTTGTGCAACAATTTTCACAATTTATGTTTGAAGCAAATGAAACTTATACAAAACAAATAATAACATGAAAAATCTCCATAAGAAATACACTGTATAACTAATTTAATTCACAGTCGTAGCAAATTAGCACATTTTTTTTTTTTTGCTGTCTTTAAAAATCAATATTTACTTACTTGCCACGAATATAAATATTTCATAATTTTTATCTAGTTAACCGAAAAATAAAAATTGTGAATAGTAAAAGTTTGATTTTTGTTTAGGTGAAAAATGAGAATGAAAAAACTAAGACAACTAGCAAAGCTCTATCCTACCATATAAAAAAAAATCCCTTCTCTCTATCTATGTACCACACTTCGGGATAAATTTGGCAAAATGTCGCCAGCTTAGCGATTTTTAAAAAATATCTCCAGATTGACGAAAACTCAATATCTTGGAGATAAAGTTTAATTTTTGCAATAATCCCTGTCGCTTTGTAGATATTATTGACGTAATATTCTTCATTCAAAATATAGTGTATTTCTCTCTTCGTGGGATGATTATGTGAGGTATTAGATTTCTTCTTACCTCTCCGACCGCTGGAAACAGAACATACAATACAGGCGCAGAGGTGATCACATAACTAATTTTATCCTTGTTAAATGAATTTTATTTACACATTTACGGGATTTTATATGTACAATTACCTTACACTGTTATTCATTACTCGATTCATTAAGTTTATCATTTCTGAATAATTAACAAATTTAGAATACGAGCCGTGCTCTTAATTCGCTAAATTAATCATAGACTTTGTAAATTCTTAATAGGCTTTCAATTTATACACTTATTTAATCAAATTGAATATTTAGTAAATCCAGGGAGTCTCAAGGGACGAAAGCTCATTGTTAACTGAATAAATTTCTATAAATCATAAATTTATAAACTCACCCCGATAATGTAGACGGTTACTCATAGCAGTTACCCATGGTTGTTCGTGCAACCAGGCTTTGATGTATATTATATCATTTCGCTATATTCGCTTCTCATGTTTCCGGAGCCATTGGTGTCATATGGCTTTCTTCCCGCATTTGGTTGCTTCCTATCTTTGTTCAACCCTCTCAGATCATCCTGTCAACAAGGAATACATAAAACAGCTTGATTTTGCCGAGGCTCAAAGATTGGGGTGGATTTACCTCCATCTGGGTCTTGACTGAATTTGTAGCTTGGCCTTCTCGCCATTGAACGCAGAATCTTGAGATTTCAGAGGTTCATCATGGCTCCTCCTCTTATTTCCCCGCGGCTTTGCCTGGATGATGTGTTGGGTCATTTTAAACCCCTGAAGTAGATCATGAATTTGGGCCATATAATTGTCAGAGTGAAACTCAGTTCTGTTGTTAAATTCAAAAACATTGGTTCCATCATCTATGCAATGTCAAACCCCTGACTACGTCATCAGTGTGCCAATGGCACTTTTAGTGCGCCTCTTTTATCCATTTGACTCAAAAATGTCTATTTTCATGCAATGCTATATTTTGCTAGGGGGGGGGGGGGGGGTCAAGTGCCGTAAATTAATTGCAATTTGTATAATAAGCGATAATATTGATCAGGAGACGTACGTGGTCAACACGTATCTTAGGATATTTGGAACGCAACTGCTACAGACAGACGGACGGAAGGAAATCGTAGTACATCTCATCAAAACATGGATTTAACATCTAATTATAAAATAATGCCCTATTTTTTAGCTTGCATGTTGTTTATAAAAATTGCATTTTTTACTACTACAAAATACTACCTATTGTAAAATATCGCATTAGTTCAGCAAAATCTCCATAACATTTGCGATGCACACTGCAATGAAAAAATCTGTGTTTCGCAATGTTTAGTTGATTTGATTTTTCTAAGATTCCCGCATTCTAAAAATTCAATCCGGAAATACCTGCTCCATCTCAATGTATTTTACTTTTTTTTTTTTTTACATTTCTGTTCCAAATATCTTTTAGATTGAATCCTCAAAGCAATCCGCTTAAGGTAAGCCCCTGGTAATTTTTTTTTTCAAGGATTTGAATTCACAGTCTTCTCTGGAAAGATAAAATTGAATCGTTTCAATTCTGCGAAGTTCTTTTCTTGTGCTTTTGTTGATATGGAACGTTTTTGTAAAAAGAATGATTGTGTGAAGCTAAGCGATGCTTCTAGTACCATTTTAAAATAGAATTCCCTAGGTATATGTTGCAAGTATGTAGCGATCTTTGGAAAAAAATATTTTTTTTTTTTATAATCTCAGAGCAGGACTTGAATCTTGCGAAGTTTGCTTGCAAGTGCAACAAGTTCTACCTTAAAATACTGTGTGTGATTAGGAACTTAGTCCGAACTCCGAATAAATTTGATTTCGGCAAGAAGAAAAATAAGTTACTTTGAAAATAGTTGATATGAGAAACACCTGAATTTCTCTAAATGTTTTTACTTATTTAAATATTCGCCGAATTCAATGTTTACTTTAAACTTCATGGAATTTGCTGTTTTTTAAGTTTTCTTCTTTTGGCAACATATTTTTGAATAGCACCAACTCGTCTATAGACTTGACAAGTCGAAAATGTAATTAACGGTTTTTCCTGGCGGATGAGTTAGAATTTATTAGACTGTATAATACATAAGAAAATCCATTATTTCTCTCTGTCTATCTGTTCCATTTGGCGACATTGGGGAAAATTTTGGCAATAAATTTTACGTAATATCGCCAACTTAGCTGTCTTTAGAAAATATAACCAAGTGGACGATAATGCAATACCTTTGAAAAGTAAATTTAAATTCTTTGACTTACCTGTCACTTTACTGGAATTAATCAATAATAGTTTACCTATCTTTATGAACTCCGAAATATGACGGGATTTTTAATTATTTAATAAATATCATTAAAAACTCGATTAAATAAGAACAAAGAGAGCAGAAAATTGTTTTTAAAAATGTAGTATGCTAGTTGTTACCGACTGGCACTAATAAAAAAGTTATACTTTTTAGTATGTGATTATTCTTGCTTTATTTTATAAATTTAATTTTACAGTAGAAAGTTTTATTTAGCTTCGTTATAAAACATCATATGCAAAATAATTTATTATATGTAGTTGGCCATACTGTAGAATTATGATAACATGCCCTCCGTCCCCTTTAGAAAATCAAGAAAAATATGAAGGGGATGGACTACAAGAGAAAGAAAAATCAGCAGAATGTGTGATATTGCAACTGGAATTTTATACGTAAATATAAGATGTTGTTGCAATGTAGAATTTTTGGATAAAACTGATTTTTAGTATCTTACTAGAGTGTTTTTTTTTCCGTTTACATTCTATAAGCAATTTAAAAAATATATAAATTAACAATTCTCAATTTAAAAGAAACAATAGTGTAATCAGCAGTAAATAAAATGGCATTAATAAGTTAACAATATGTTTTATTTCACTAAATACAAAATATAAACGCACAATACTCATCCGAATGTCTATCAAAATCTTCATCCCTTTTATCATCTCAAATGAGTTCAAAAAGAGAACAAGTGCAGCGCGAAAAGGGAGCTAAAAATGGAATATCTCTGGTATTCAAAATGTGTCGAAATTTCCCAAGGGTTATATTTCGGCAGAGTGCTGCTATAAGGAATTTAGGGAATAAATATTTTTTATTTCAATTTTGTTTGATTTTTATAGACCATTTTATAAGAATAGCCTGTTCAATGTTGACGATTTGTTTCGACATCTAATCAGGATTAGTAGACAGGATACTAAATAAGTCAATATTAAGTATGGAAACACGCCAATGTAGCAAAAATGATATACGTAGTAAAGACAAGTTGTTTGGTACAAAAGGGTCTTCAATATTAACATCATCTATGACGTACATTAAAGTACAGCATTAAATTACAAATCCAGAGCGCTTTCGAACGTCACTACGTCCTTCATAACTCTCGACTCTGCGTGCTAAACCCTTGTATAATCTTCTAGTATTGTCCATTTCTTTTTGCTTTTACCGACATGTTTATTGGTTGTCTTGAATTTTTATGATCTGCAGTTATTTATGTGTTTTTTAATTTAAATATTTTTCTTGGTATCGGATTTTCCGGAGATCCATATGCAAATCTTGTTTCACGGTTATGGGCAATGTATAAGAGTTCATGTTCGTCACATCTTAAACAATTTACATTGCCACTGATGGGGGAACGTAGTGACGTCCGGAAGCGCTCTGAATTTGTAATTTAATGTACGTCATACAGTCTGTTACAAAAGTGTAAGACCACGAGACTTTTTGTTATTTAGGTAATTAGTGAAATATTTTTTTATTCAAAATCAAAACTACTCCATGTCAGAACGAGTTTTAAATAAAATTTAGCAACTTACATGTACGAAATTCATTTAGAAAAAAATATAACAGCAATATAACAAAAAGTGGCACAAATACCTGTTACAAAATTATAAGACCACATGTGGAAAAAGACAGTTCTAGCAAATTTAGTAAGTTGTTGCTCCACCATTTTTCTGAATAACTTGAAACACGCAATTTGGCATCGATTTAATTAAATTTTTAAAGACAGATTCCGGAATATTGTCCCATTTCTCCATAATGGCGACTTCCAATTCATATGCCGAATGATATTGTTTGTTGTTTTCGTATACTTGGCGAGACAAATAACCCCACAGGTTTTCTATGAGGTTTAGTTCAGGGCTAAGGCTCGGCCAAGATGTAACATCAATCTTTTCTCTTTTGAGCCATGCTTTTGTTGATTTAGATGCATGACTGGGAGCATTATCTTGTTGGAACTTCCATTTAGGCCCTCCTAAAAGTGGCCCGAAGGATATCAGACTTCCGTATAACATTTGTTGATAACTGTCCCAGTTCATTTAGCCATAAACTCTTTGCAGATTGCATTTTCCTACATATGAGAAATCATCCTACATCATAACGGAACCGCCTCCCATCTGCCTACTGAAGAACTCGTGAGATTCTTGCCTTAAATCATGCCAGTAGTAGTTATTGCCGTCCGGACCGTCTAAGTTAAATTTTTTCTCGTCCGAAAATATTATATTTTCCCATGTAGAGTTCCAGGACATGACATGCTTTGCCCACTTCAGACGTGCTTCTTTATGATGTTTAAGAAGTCGTGGTTTGCTTCTTCGTTTCCGAAGTTTAACATCAACATTCGACTTCAAACTTCGCCACACAGTTATATGAGACACTTGTTTACTCGTCTGCTGTGCTATTTTAAAAGTGGACTAGTAGATTTTCGTTGAAAGATGGAAAATTTGTCTATTATCACGAGCTGAAAACTGCTCTTTGCAGCCAAATCTTTTCTGCTTTCCATACAACTCTTTTTTACTCAAAAAATTGTGAATAACCGTTTTAGAACGATTAAGAATCTTACTTATTTCACGTTCCGACTTTTTTTTTTGCATTGTAGAACCAAACTTCTCGCACTTCTACTTCAGACAAATCACTTCCATGAGGCATTTTAATAATCCAACGAATCAAACAGTTCAATTCTGAATTTCTGCCTTTTTCCCTTCTTTCCAACCTTTCCAGATGGTTTAGGTTACAGTTATACTCCGAAGTTAAACAAAAATCGTCTGCATTATTAGAAAATCTAAAGTGGTCTTATATTTATGTAACACCGTGATTTCGAAAAATCATTTGGCACGAAAATAATATTCGATCTGTTTTTTTTTTTTCTAAGCTAAATCAGCAATGCAAAATTGTTTCGCTTCATACACCTTCTTTGAAATTCACATTCAATGTTGTCTTTGCTGAGAAAGGGTGGAATTTTGAGTGGTCTTATAATTTTGAAACAGACTGTAGATGGGTGCTAATATTAAAGACCCTTTTTTACAAACAACTTGATTGTCTTTACTATATTTTTCTAAAGTTTATACTAAATAAGTTATTTCAAAAATGTTAGTAAGCTTTCATTGCCAAGAACGAAAGTCATGGACAGATTTTGCTCCGCGTTCTTCAGCATGAAATAGCGTAGTCATTTGAACCAGGTAGTCGGTTTCAAATTTCTTTAAAATGAAATTCTGACTACTCGAATCTGCAATAAGCAAGTTCCTTTATGGCACATTGCAAGTTTTCTTGCTGCTATTACAGATATCGGCTATTCTGGATATGGGGAGGTATTCTTAGATAAATGATTCCCCATATCTAAGTAAGACAAACAGGATGTGGTGATCTTAATTTCATTAATTACAAAAATAATTCCAAATCTGGAAAGAAACTAATTAAAAAATTAGCTTCGTTTTTTTTTAATTATTGTTTAAGACACCCTCTTTTACTTACCGTAAATATAAAATCACCAAGAGATGCATAACCAGAAATTCTGATTCTATCGTGAAAACATTAATTTAAATAAGGCATGCCGTGTATATAAACTCACACATTCAATTCAAACAAAATCATTTATTTTAATTATTAATATTATCTTAGTTAAATATATATCATATTATTGTGTTGTGTGTGTGTGCAACATATTACTTATATATATATATACCGGGTGGTCAGAAATAAAACACCCCTACTCTGAGCTCTCTATAGATCGAACTACTCACTGTAAAGGCTCCAAAATTGTTGAACATACTATTCAAGACATGGGGAAAGGGATTGCGCGAAAAAAGAAATTAGTTCCAGAAACACCGATAGGTGGCGCTGTACAACAGAAAATATGCTGAAAAGACACAAAATACACATTTTATTTGAAAGTACCAAACATTCATATCACAAGGACCTCATCGATGCAGGGAATGCTGCTCAATATGGTTCCCTTCTTCAAGATGTAAAATATGCAGTCTGTGGACAGCTTGTTCAACTGCGGATCGTAATTGGTCGATTGAGATGCTTCTCACATGCAGAGTGATACTGTCTTTCAAATCTGCCAAGGTTACCAGACGTCTTCGATAAACAAGACTTTTTATGTATCTCCACAGCCAAAAATCACAGGGATTAAGATCTGGAGAACGAGATTACCAGGTTGTCGGAAACGCACGACTAATTACTCTACCATAAAGGTACCTTCCCACTCACCGCAACGCAGCGCACCGCAGAGGACGGTTGAGTTCACGCATGCGCTGTACGATGAAAAAGTGGGGGAAAGTTCTCTTCCGCGGTGAACGCAGGCCACAACGCTAAATTCGAAATGAAACCGAATTCAACGCGTACCGCACGGTTGACGGTAACGCAACAGCCAATAGCATCGTAGATCATGTTTTTACTGCTAAATCAATATTTCGTATAGTAAATTTTTGATTTGATCTTTTTTTATATGGATTATAGATATCAGAAGCTTAAACAGATGAATGAACATTAAAAAATATTTGGATTTGTCACACATCCTTATAATAAAGCAAATAAATATTTGTTGAAAAATATTCACTCTATTTCAAGATACAAAATTAGTGTAAAAAGCGATATTGCCGATATTGACAGAAATGAAACAAACAAAGAAAAAAAAGCGTAAAAAGTATTTAAATTCAAGAATGCCGTTATTAAAATATTATGTCTTAGTTCATTAACATTTTATACTGGATTTCAAAGGTTTTCAAATACGTATCTATATTAAATATCCGAATATGTTCTTTGCTCATTTGTAACGTTTAAAATATTTCTCATTAAAGTAAACTTTTAAATTTAAAAATTATTTTATCTACATTTATATTTATTGAGTAATTATTTTTTAAAATAGATTTAAATGTATATTCCATCTATAGCTGGTATAAAGTATACTTCAAGATGTTTTTCAAAGTAACTTCGAAATAAATTTTTATAAGCATTCAAACTTAAAAGAATAAACTTTTCATATTTACATATAAACTTATTTATTTTATTAAAAATAAATGATTTTCAAATGTATTGTAAATTTCTAATTGTCTATGTGCATTTAAAATAATAAAAAAAATCTTCAAATGTTAGAGCCAAATTATTAAAACTTTAAAATTTCAAAGTAGTTTGATTTTTGCTTCTATTCTAATCTAAAATGTTCAAAATTACATGTCGAAAGATAACTACTACTCGTTTAAGGATGTTCGATGATTTCTGTCTAATTCTATATGCACATTTTATATTTGCTATTTCTACAAACACTTTTTTAATTGAGAAGAGTACATTCCATCTATAGCTGGTATAAAGTATACTTCAAGATATTTTTCAAAGTAACTTCGAAATAAATTTTTATAAGCATTCAAACTTAAAAATAATTTACTGATATGAGGTTATTTTGTATATAGAACTTAATATAATTTAAAACAAAAATATTCTGCAGATTGTTAAAGAAAAACTGTATTTGAATATTTTAGCAACAGATGGCAGCACTTATAAAATATAAGATTCGCTTGGATTCGAACCAGAACCCACTCGTTTACGGAGCTGAGCCACTCGTTTACGGAGCTGAAATTTTGGCTTGGATGGTAGAGACCATCCAAGCCAAAATTTCACATCTGAAATGTACTAACAAATTATATCAAAGCATTTAACGCTATTTTAGAATATTATTTTAGAGTAAACAGAATATGTTTTCAAGTTGTTTTAGGATTGCAATAGAGGGGGGAAAAAAGTCTATGGAGAACATACATCAAAATTTATTTTCTGAATTCTGTCGGATGTTTTTTTAACGATTCGAGAAAGAGAACATAATTGTATTCATTAAAACGAGGAAATTGCCATAGTGTAGTAAATATTCTAAGGCAATTTAAATTAGGATCTTTTGTGTTTTGTGATGGAATCACTTTAGTTATTTCATCCGTTTTCTAAAATAAACTATGTATATATCGCCAAAGCAAACTCGCGTACGCTCTTGTTTAAATTCACAGAGAAAGGCGGATTTTCTGAAACGCGTCAATACTGTAAACTAGCAAGCCGCTGGTAAATATAAATTTGAATCAGAAGAGACCAAAGAGATTATATTAGTAATAATATCTTAATTTTTATTATATAATATTTCATGTATATAAAATCGTTTTGGAAGAGATGGTTTGTAAACATGGCCGCTGAACTAGGAGAAATTTCTGCGCTTGTATCTGATTGGTTACATTTCTTCGCCGTCGAACGACAGTGTGAAGGGGTTTATTTCGCCGCAAAGACTTGCGTGTACCTCGAGCGTTGCCGTGAACCGTCTACTGTTGCGTTGCGGTGGGTGGGAAGGCACCTTTAGTAAAATGTTGCCGAAAAAACTGCTGTACACAGAGTCCAATGTGTGGAGGCGCTCCATCTTGCATAAAGGTAATTGAATCAAGACATTGGTGCTGTTGCATTTGGGGTACAACAAAATTTTCGAGTATGTTTTTGTACCTTTTCTGTTGTACAACGCCACCTATCGGTGTTTCTGGAACTAATTTTTTTCGCGTAATCCCTTTCCCCATGTCTTGAATAGTAGGTTCAACAATTTTGGAGCCTTTACACTGAGTAGTTCGATGTATAGAGAGCTCAGAGTAGGGGTGTTTTAATTCTGACCACCCGGTATATAAATTTTGTCTTCTTCATATCTTTGTATATATATTGGCCAAATTTCAATATTAACATATCAATAAACATTGTGAAATATTACCACTTTAAATTCAACTATTCATTAATCACATAAATCACTATTCTTTTTAAAAATTCCATTAAATCGTAACTTAAATCATCATTGAAATAAACACCATTTGATTTCAAGCATTACTTTCTTTTAACATTTGTGGATAATATTTAAATAATTTAATTCATTATCATAATCAGTAAATTAGAATTTAAACTCATTTTTCTTTGCTCTTAATTTATATTTCATGAAAAAGGTATCACGTGTCTTTGCATCATCAATCCCCAGTCAATCTCTATTTTATACTGTACAATTTTAGAAGCACTTTGTAAGTCATCGTACACTCAACACGATACGTATGTCACCATAAGATGATTCACGAATTAAGTAAGACCTTTTCACTGAATTTGTTCATCACATATTCGTGGTATCCCTCCATCTTTGGGAAAGTCTTTCAAATGAAGTCGTCACATAATCTCTTGCATCTTGGAGAATATCTAATTCCCATTGAAGTCCGCATAAATTCTTAATATAAGCTGTTTAAGCTTAATAGCTTAATATTAATAATTAAGCTTATAAGCATAATATAAGTTTATAAGCTGTATTCTGCTGCATTATACAGCATCTCTAACCTCCTTTAAGGGGACGGTGGACGTTGAAATTTTTTTTATTTATTTATTGACTTAGAAACATGAAAATTTGTATAAATATTCTTTTTAACATTACTATATAAAATACCATTCAATTTTTTTTCAATTTTGTTATACTTGTAATTCTGTATTTTTTTTTTAATTTATTTTTTGTTAACGAAAATTTGAAAATGCTCCTTATGTGCCATTTGTTCACATTTTTGATTAATTTTACATTGTGATCACTCAAAAACACATTATGAACAAATTTGGGTATTCATTTTTAAATCTCTTAGAAAGTCAATTTTTTAAAAATATTTTTCTGCATTAAAACTTAATTTTCATCATTTAATTGGGTTATTATTCACTTTTAATTACCTTAATAAAGTTCAATTATAAAATGCGTACCCAGTTTCATTAAAAAGTATGAAAGGCGTCTTCTTACCGAATTCCATGCATCTCAAACAAAAATTAAGACGCATGGAGCATTTTAAAAATGTAAAACCTTTGAAAACTCCGTTTCGAAAAAAATGCATTTAACATTTTGCTTACGGGTGGAACAGCGTCCATCCCAAACGAAGAACCTCCCAAAAAGACAGGTATTTGACATTAAACGAAGAACCTCCCAAAAGGACAGGTATTTGACATACCCTAATGTCAAATACCTGTCTTTTTGGGAGGTTCTTCGTTTGGGATGGACGCTGTCCCACCAGGACAGGTATTTGACATACCCTAATGTCAAATACCTGTCTTTTTGGGAGGTTCTTCGTTTAGGATGGACGCTGTCCCACCAGGACAGGTATTTGACATACTCTAATGTCAAATACCTGTCTTTTTGGGAGGTTCTTTGTTTGGGAAGGATGCTGTCCCACCAGGACAGGTATTTGACATACCCTAATGTCAAATACCTGTCTTTTTGGGAGGTTATTCGTTTGGGAAGGACGCTGTCCCACCCGTAAACAAAAGGTTAAATGTGTAAAACAATGTTATATATTAAAAAAAAACTTTTTTTAGTCGATTTTTGCTCATTTCACTGCCCACCGTCCCCTTTAAAACGAAGGAGCGGCTGCCTTTGCCTGGTAAAGTTCGAGCATAAGATTTTGCTCGATCTCAATTCGACGAATTTCTAAGTTGCATTTCACTGTTCCATTTTAGTATCACATAAAATTAATTCTCCTTACGTGCTCTTTGTTGCCAAGTACTATCAAGCTGGTAGAATTCAGTTTTCGTAAAAATGATACCTTCCCATACTGGACGAGTGCATAATTAACGCGAAACCGATCCACGGGTGCTGTTATCTACAATGGGAGCCTTTTATTTTCGCCTACTGCATGGTCTTGTAAATGCTATAGGCTATGGATTTTGTAGCGGTCGGTCAAAATTAACCGGGTACAGAGTGAACCAGGTACACGAACTAATGAATTTTCTTTAATTAAACGAAAAATTCCGTGGTGTGCTACAAAGCTGTGGGCAGCTAAAAAGGAAAGCTAACGAAAAAGAAGAGATGAAAAAAGAAAAATAGAACTACCATGCACATCGAAAGAAAAAATATTAAAAATAAAGCCAAAACTATCGTATATAAAAACAGGGCGACGGTAATGGGATCCATTTTTTCTTCGGTGAAACTGCGAAATGACATGCTCCGAAAAATCTTCTGGGACTCATCGTATGAGAATGCTAACCTTAGTATTCTTGAAGAAGATATATTTTCGAAAATATACAACTTTAAGAACATCTGCAGAGCAGTTGTTCGCGATAAATTCAGCAGCACATCATGAAGGGGAAAATCTGAGGTAGACTGCATACGACTTTTGCTACAGACTTAAAGTCTGTTTTACGTTTTATCTTTATACAACAACTTTTATAGCACACAATGAAACAAAAAAAAAAATTGATACTTATGTAAAATTCAAAGCACATATTTTCTGCACTATTAGTTTTCTGTATGAGTGTGTGTTTAAAATCTAAGCTTATGGGGGATGATTTCATTCCGTTCTTCATACAAAAAATTGCATATAAAACAAATGTTTAATTTATACATTTAAGTATTTTTAGTTTCTTAATTTTTGTGCGTATTTCGAAAACCGATTTTCCCCAGGATCTAATCAGCAACAGAGTAATGCGTGCAAGCAAGCGAGTGTTCAACTGGCAACGAGCGAGTGCTCACCACCCGTGGAGCATGTTTTCGCGGTCATTGTCGTTCATTAGCACGAGGCACATGATAAGATGACCCCTACCTCGGACTCTATTCCAAACTTGTGGATTATAGTTACGCGTCGATTTATACAGATCACCGCTAGCGGACTTGCAAATTCTATTGAAGACACAAATGCATGTGTAGTTCCTCCAAAGGAGAGCCCTCTGTCGATGATTGATGCAGAGCTACAAACAACAAAATTTAAAATAGGGCCTCTGCCTCGTGTTGACCTGCACAACAGTTAGTTGACCAAATTATGAAAATCGTTTTGTAGTTTTTGACCTATAGAGTAGGAACTTATATTTAACAGATTGACACACATAAAGATGGCACTCTAAAAACTCTTTATTCATATTCAAGGGTGATCTAAACTAAAGGTATCAAAAGCGGGGTACGCGCCAAGGAAAGTTTATATATATATATATATATATATATATATTAATATTCAAATAACATGACTGTAGGTAATATTAATAAATATATATATGTGTGTGTGTGTGTGTATTATCAAAATAACTTTTATATTAACAGAAAAAAAATAAGAAAATTAATTTCAGAATAACAATTATTTACCTGCATTTCTACATTACATGATCATGTATTCAATAATATAATTATTTCATTATTATATGAATATTGCTTTACCAGAAGGCCTGTTTAAAACAAAAATTAATCCTGTAATATTCTAATACGGAACTTCTGTATTAAAAACCAGAACCAACGCCGTTTAGAACTTAAAAGATAAAAAATAAGAAAAAATATATATACGCATACCGCAGATTGCACGCGATGAAAATCAGGTCATCGCTGAAGCTCTAAACGTGTAAATTCATTGAAAACACAAATCAGAATTTTCATCTTAAATTTAATACTTTTTATATTATGCATCATACTACGATGTATAGTAGGGAAACTAAAATAATTGGAAGTTAAAACAAAAGTGCCGTATATATTGAAAAGAAAACGGAATGAAGGTAAAAATAAAACTATCGTATATAAAACACGGGCAACCGTAATGGGATCAATTTTATTCTTCAGCGAAACTGTGAAATGACATCCTCCGAAAAATCTTCAGGGACTCATCTTTCGGGAATGGGGGGGACCTTAGGATTCTTGTGGATAAATACATTTCTCAAAAATATAACTTTAAAAACATCGTCATAGCAATTGTGCGCGATGAATTCTTGCAGCACGTTATGAGAAAAGAAAAACATATCTGCATTTATTTTTTTTTCCTTCCATAATAAATGTAAATTTGGCAGCTGGGAAATCTGAACAAAGCAGCTGGAAAAAATTGAATGAATTAATAACGATTTGATTTGGTTGTATGAAAGGTAAAATTAAATTAAATTGCCGTGGGACTGTGCAGTACTGCTGGAAAACCAGCTTTAAAGAAATTCGATTTGAGATAGATGCTAATAAAAGGACTGTGGGGATATAAAAGTGTATTTTAAATGTCACATTTCGAAATAGTGCGATAAAATGAAATGCATTTAGGAAAATGCTTTGTTTGAAAGAAACAAGGAAGAAGCTAAATTAAACTAGATTATTATTTATTCGCAGTGATATATTTATTAAAATTTAAAGCGAATGTACTCTTGGAGGTGACGCGGGGGGAGGAGTACTATCAGAAAGATGCTATAGAGTTTATGAAAAGTTTTGAATATCACAAACTGTTTCGCATTTAATCATAAAAATGGCGCATATTTTATAATTATATTAACATATCGAAATTGCGATATATAAAATATGCATGTTTCATCTCGAATCGCTATATGTTGTATTATTTTCAACGTTTCTAGACATTTTTGAAGCTAAATATCTATTAATTGTAATATTTTTAATAGTTTGATTAGAAGAATAGCCAGGTATTTGAATTTCAGCATTTGAAGCGTAACTCTGTTACTGTGGTTACAAATGGAATCAAAAATTGTATAAAAAATTAAATTAAATAGTATGGAAAATCGCTTACTCTAAATATAAATAAAAATATCTCAAAAGCGATTTATTATATACCAGTGAAGGTAATTAAATGAATTAGAATACTTTTTCCGCGCATGTTGATATAAAAAAGAATTTTGTGTGACTAGCCGTTCTCGAGTTACAGCTGGAAGAATGTTGCAACAAAAAGTTCCGAGATTTATAAGATTTTTAAGCAAATTTTCAAGATTGTAAATTTTTCTCACTACGTACAAATAAAGCCCCATAAAGCTAATTCAACATTTAGTCAGTCTATTTTACTCATCTGTATGGTATAGATGTTTTAATTATTTTATTTTGTTTTGTTTCAATTTTTAGAAAAACAATTATTCGAAAAAAGTGGTCCTTTCCCTGAATTAAATGCGCTAAAAATCCACAAACTTCTTGTTTTGCCAATTAAAATAATTTGATAAAACTTTACGGGACAGCACGTCATTCTTTTGAGATCTGTCTGTCCAGATGACATACGAACAGTGTCCACAGACACAGATTGCACCACGAAGTGTCCACAGATGCCTACACGTCTCTACAGATTGACACGCGAACAGTGTCCACAGATGCCTACACATATCTACAGATTGACACGCGAACAGTGTCCACAGATACCTACACATATCTACAGATTGACACACGAACAGTGTCCACAGACTACAGATTGCACCAGGAAGTGTCCACAGATGCCTACACGTCTCTACAGATTGACACACGAACAGTGTCCACAGATGCCTACACATATCTACCGATTGACACACGAACAGTGTCCACAGACTACAGATTGAAACACGAAGTGTCCACAGATGCCTACACGTCTCTACAGATTGACACGCGAACAGTGTCCACAGATACCTACACTACACGTGTTTACAGATTGACAGACAAACTGCGATACAACATTTTGCGTGGATCTTTTACGTCGTTACTTTGTTATGAAAAAAGATGAAGTAATTTCATTATATAGACAAAATCATATACTGCTCGCATCAACGTTTTAGTAATATGTAGAGAAACCTTCACTTCCATGATATACTTTTATAAATTACGTTTCGAGGCACTAAACTAATTTTTAAAAAATCTGATGTGGGAAACACATGACTTTCCTTATATAATGCAATGAATTTACTACTTTTACAGTTAAAAAAATGTTATTCTTATAGTAGATATTTATTCTTTCCAAGATATTGAATTTTCTTCAATTAGTCGTAATTTTCATTCGTTTCAATCAGTCGTAATTTCAATTTGGCGAGATTTTTGTTAATTTGGCAACAAGTAAAAATGTCGCCAAGTTGGCGACATTCCGCCAAATTCGTCTCCAAAATCTCGCCAAGCGTTATGGACGGAGAAATAAGTTATTCTTACAGCAGATAAATGACTATTGGAGTTCAAATACAAAAGTATTACTCAAAGTATATTTTTTCATGAATGGAATGAGCTAGATCCACGAGAATGATGTCACCAAATTTATCGCATGGTATTACATATGAAAAGTGAACATGTTTCGCAATAGGAATTTTTTTATTTTTATTTTATATAACTTTTCGATAATTTTTTTGAAAAATGTGCAATATCTCGAGAACGGTTCATGTTAGCGTTCTAAAATTTATGTCAATCGTTTTCTAATGAAAAATTACATAAGAAATGTCTATTTGCGTAACTTTATTAGCGGTTCTGATTTTTTGACGATTTTTTCAAAATTTCACTCGAAAATTTAGGGGGGTTCTGAACATTCGATTGCGTATAAAAACAATAGGCTTCCAGTGTTGTGGACAACGAATTGTGATTTTTGTACCAAATTTCATTCGAATCCGTCCATTCGTTCGTCGTCAGTTATCGTCCACAGACTCACTAACACACACACACACGCGCACACACACACATCACTTCAAAAATGTTCGATTCGTGATCAGGAATACTTGAAACGTGCTCTCCCGTCGAAAACTCGAATTTTCGACCCCATCACAATACTTTCCTTATACATTATGTATATAAGGAAAGTAATAAATAAATTTGACAACTCAACTTCACACACAATCACGGTACTTCATTGAAACCAACATGCAAATAAAATATCTGTGTATCGTATTATTTTTTTATATATATAAAAGTAATCTTAAAAGTTATGAAGGAAATATAAGTAGATTTGAGAAATTAGTTTTCGAAGTTGCTTGGTATTAAAGGAAATTCCATCATTGTTGATAAATTTTAATAATTTTTTAAAGAAAAATCTTTTTAAAAGATAATTCAGTGTTAAATTGAATCGAGATTAGTTATCATAGATTCAAAAATGCTTTATACATTTGCTGAATAGAAATAATTTGAATAAAGTTCCGAAATTAAAATTTGAAATAAGAGTGATAACAGTGATAGCCTGTTACACCGAGAAGAAATGTAGAGGTTCTTTAGGATTTTCTATAATTAAATTACTGTCATCCTATCTCTAACGAAGTCTTGCGTGTCTTTGAACAAATCCGATTATTATGTCATCCATAAGAAATGAATTAAATTGATGTTCAATTTAAATATCTATAAACGAAAGTACTTCGATTCTTCAAAGAACAGTGTATAAAAGTGAAAGAAAAATTATATATATTGTTATCGGAAAGAAAATACATTTTGATTGGATGAGAAAAATGAGAGCATTTTAATGTAATTTAATTTATAAATTACAAGCTCATAAGATATTGAATTTTTATCAATTTGGCGATATTTTCGAAAAGTCGCCCAGTTTGCGGTATTTTGCTAAATTTATCACGGAAGTGTGACAACCAATGCTCAGTCATCATACAGACAGAAGAGTTTTTCTTATACAGGGAGGTCATAATCCCCCTGCACAACTAATCTATCGGACGATTCCTCGTGGGAAAACCAACATGAAAACGTGCTGCCCGTATTTCAATGGTACGTCGCATTCCAGAGTTAGCACACCAATAGTTTCGTTAAACGCGAATATTCGAACGACCCAAAAATTTCAAACGTTTTTTAAATTAAAAAAATGACAACCAAAAATATAAAATAATCATTTTATTTGTACATTTCATTAGAAATTGAATGATTTTTATTTTAGAACGATGCACAATGCGTTCTCGATGTATTGTTTGTTTTTATAAGCCTTTTGTTTATTTTTTGTTTTGTTTTGCTTTTCTTCCATCGCACTAAATAGCGCTGCCATACTGCACTCTGTCACCTAGCCGTTTTTCTTACCATGACATGGTGTTACTCTCATTTAGCATTTTGAAGAAGGAAATTCAAAGATTTCCGAAACGTACGTCTGCGTACTGGACTTTATTTGCGAAGTATTTTACGTTTTAATCTAGTTTATTATTGGTTGTGAGCAAAATCACTTTATTTACTTTAGACAATTACATACAAACAAACGTACAATTAACTCCCATTATACGCTTTATTTTTCTGAATTTTAACCACTGTTCCTTCTATCATTTATATCATATATTATAAACCTTGATTATTTACATTTTTTCCTCTATTTTGCAGGTAAGGAAGTTTCTGGTTGCGTGTTCAATTACAACACCATGTAAGTTTAGTAATGCTGAATTAACTTTCTATTCCTTGTGAACACAGCATTTTTGTTTTAAGTTTTTTCGTTTCATTTTTATAAATTTCGGTTTGGTAACATTCTTACTTTATGTATGACATTTGCAGATAATTTTTCGACCTTTGTTTTGTGTTTCTTAGTGTGACTGCTCTGCTTTTAATCTGAATTACGTACAATCATTTAAATTCCAAAGCAGTTTTTTTTTATTATATGTTAATTAATAGCGTAGATTTTTATTCAAAGATTCTTTTTGCAAAAGTATGAATGAGCCTTTTGCATCCGTCTGCAATTCATTCACTCTGTTTTTACTCCTTAGTTTATTCATACGGTTTTCCTTCTTTCGATATGGCAACATTATTACTTCCTGTATGACGTCTTTTTCTGCCGATAAACGGGGATAAAAACGAACATTTGTAAAACAACATAAAAAAAGTAAAGGTATCAATAGGTTTATAAGACAAGTTAAACCTACTTCTTCCGATAGAAGGAGACAAAGCACTCCTGCAAATCAGTAAAACGTCCGTCAACAGAAAACTTGTTTACGTGACTCAAGAAGAAATACATTGCTAACTAGGAGCTAGAAAAAAAGAAACAAACAAATAAGAAAATACGAAATGATGAACGAACAGCAGGAACAAAAAAACATTAGCTTAAAGTACAGTAAAAGGTAATGAAATGTGCAATACTGCGAAAATTACTAGTACAATATTAAAAGTACAAATCAAAAAACCGATTTGAAATTTAAATTAGTTGGGAATTATGCTTTTGAGGCATCGACTGACATCTGCAAATAGGTTTTAGTTTTACTCTTTTTAATTTAGCACTCTAAAGCCAATAACTGCATTACCATCAAGAAATTAATTTTGCTATGTGCCGCAAATTTTCTTATCATGAGAGGTTTATAAGTATTCAAGGGAGCTAAAAATCACAAAACAGCCAGCCCGATATTAGCGCTACTCGCTATGCACAATTTATATCTTTTAGAACATCCTTTATAGACGGTTTCTGTGGCTATAAATGAGCTGACTTCATCCAGGAAGGAAACGACTGGTTTGGGATAAAATGATTTCATCCTAAATAGAAAACAACAACCCGTCTACGAAACTAAATGAGTTAATTCCATCTAGAAAAGAAAAACAGAACATATACAAACAATAGAGTAGGCAAGGGGATTAGCTGTCATTATTCTCTTATTAACTAAAAAATTCGCCATAAGGCCTATATTGTGAAAAAAAATCCAGCACTGTAACCCCCTTCCTTAACACCATCCCTTCCTCCTTCTCGATGCCTGTGGTTTCAAGCAAAGAAAACAGAGGTTAAAAAACTTATACTTAGTTTAGACGTTTCAGCGAGATGGAATAAATATACTTTAAATCCAATCACGTTTAGTTGACATTTAGACGCCTCAACATATTGCACAAACTTGTTGACGACACCAATAAATCCTACGTATAAACGAACAATCGCGGTTGCTGTCAGAAGGGAAGGGGGGGGGGGGTCATATTATGTATGCTTTAAGTCTGAGGTAGGTACGATTTCCATTCACACGCTCCGATGTTTGTGCCATTTTTTTTTTGGGGGGGGGGGGGGGGTTGAACTAGGATTTAGATTACAATTCAATTTCTCGGTTGACACTAACCATGATTTCCCGTTTACACTTACGATATTTGAGCCCGTAAACGCCACCCACACCTTCTACATTACAAAATTCCATAAAACCACACAATTCGCTGAAAGGAATTACTGTCTTATTTCCCTCAATACAAGTTCTAAATGCAACCACAACGTGAATGTCAAAACATTCTTGCCACAAGCTGTTTTTCGAGAGGAAATTCCATCATTCGCTGCTAATATCAGATATTTTTATTTTTACGCACCAAACTACGCAAGTGACATGTCATTATGTGCAAAGAAAAATAATGTTAAGAGAAAGCGAAAAGAAAAAAAAAGTGTCACAAATTTATAGCGAAGTAATGAACCTTAATTGCGAGTTTCCGTGTCTCGTTCAAGAAGTCCAACATTCCCGGATTTTTTTTTTTTTTTTTTTTTTTTTTTTTTCCCCACGATTTCGTTACTAGGTTTGCTGAGACATGTCTGTTTAGCGCTTTTACTTAATTAAGAAAGTTATAAGTATCCCAGAAGGTATGACCCTTTTGTTTCTCGATATGGTTTTGATTTAGGGTGAGTTTTAAATTGACTTGCTTAAAATATCGGGAAAAATTTATGACATGTTAATTTATTAAAAAAATTCGCTTTTAACATAAGTATAACCAAATTAGGATTTTATAAGCGAAACAAAATAAATTATAGTAAATAAATAAATAAATTTAGAATGCGTGTCTTTTCAAACACAAATAAAATTAACTCAACTCGACTTTCTCATATCAGAATTAATTTTTTTTTTTCAAATTTTACAAGAAAAGTTTGAAAAATCGGTATCGTGGGTCTAAATGATTACAACTATAGCGTGTTACCCTTTACTTTAAAGGGTTTGAAAAATCTTTCGATTAATACCATACTTGATAATGTACCCCCCCCCCTCACCCCCGGGGGGTAATTTGCCCTCTAAAGGGGCTAATAATGTCACGAATAATTGTATCACGGCTATTTTTCACAACAATGATTGAAGCTATGAAGTCTTGTGATCATTGGGCCAAAATAAGCCCTTTTATGCATGATGATGCCAAATTTTGTCCTATTATGCTGCCATGTTAAAAAATATATAATTTCGAATAAATTTCGAAGTTTTCTCTCGAATTAAAAAAAAATCTATCTATTTCTAGATTTTTTGATAACAAAGCCGAAAATGAAGTTTCATGAAAATACATTATTATTTGTAGCATCTATCATGTACACAAGAAATTGACCGCAGACGTCAGGCAGACGGACATCAGTCCGAAAATAGTCAAAACGTGTGCAGGAAATCTCAAAACATATATTGTCATCAAAATCTCGAAATCGAAAATTTTCGTAGAAACAATACTTCCTCAATACTACGTATGAGAAAGTAAAAATTAAGAAAATTTCATTTCGAGAAAGTAAAAATCAACACCTCAAATTCGTACAACAATCAAAGGAATTTATTTTTACTTTCGAAGGAACATATTCAATTCGAAAAAACGTAATTTGATATTATTTTAATTCCATCTAAAAATTCAGTAGTTGTAAAAAAAAATAATTACATTAAGAAATGTTAGCCACCATAAAACAAATTATTTTAAATTTGGATGACATGCCCAGGTGGAAAAATAAAGATTATTGTTGAACTGTTGAACTTTCCGTTAACTATATATCATTCACTGTGAAAGTTTATAGTTTAGATTTTATGAGAAATAAAAGGATATTTATTTTCACCAAGTTATTTTAATAAATCTACTTCATTAGCTCGATTGCCCACTGTGTGTCTGTGCGTGTATTCACACGATAACTCAACTAATACATACATCTACTGCCATTAAATTTTATGTTTAGATGAATTACGTGTAAAACTAGAACGAGATAATAAAATTTAGTCATTCTCATGATTACAAGCAATTTTTTTAATTTTAATATTTTCATAGCATTATTTAATGTGTAGAACAATGATTATTCTCAGAACAAAGATGATATTTAGTATTTAAGCCTGCCATATACAGGAAAACTAATACTCTTAAAAAAAAATTATAAGTTTATTAAAAAACTTTTTTTATAAGTTTATTTCGTTAACCAACGCATAGTGCTTAATGTGAAAAACCATCATGATGCCATCGAAAATTGGTTCAGTTAGTTTTTTGTCTGTGGTCGATACCATACGTGTGCAAAGTTTCATCCTTCTAGCTCACCGACAGACGGGGCTTCAGGAAGGTCTGGAAATAAATACGGTTTAAAAATTCGCTTTTATTCGTCCCCCCGAAAGGGGAATATGAAATCCGGCTTCGTTATATTTTATCCCGTGAATGACATTATATGTATACAAATATTCAACATTTTATGTCACTGGAAGTTTTTCGGGCATGTCTTAAAAGGCTTGTCGAAAAAACTTATTTTCTCCGTCCCTTGTAGGGGGGGGGGGGGGGATCTGGCTCCATTAGGTTCTGCCTCATGGTCTAAATTATAAGTGCATAAAGATTTGATCTTTAATGTCATCAGGAGGTTTCTGGAAGGTTTGAGAAGCAATTGTTTTACAGATAAGCAATCTATATAGATAAAATTCAAAATTTATCTGTATGTTTGTATGTTTACCTCATTGTCATGGGAGAACGGCTGCTTGCGAATTTCATGCAATCTTACCTGTAGCCGTGAAGGAGCTCACACTTAAAACTTATTATATGTTTTGAGTTTCTAAGACCAGGGGTTATCAAGATATTAATTAAAAAGTAAATAGAGATAGCACTATATATAGACGATATTTTTATTGCTAATTTATTTGAAGAAAAAGATATCATGTTGCGTAGCAACGGTTATATCCAATGGGTAAATATCCAATGGATATATCCGTCGGTAAAAAACAATGGCATTATATCCGATGTCTTTATACAACAGACGATATATATTTTTTTTCGATTTAAATAATAGAGAAATGTATAACGAAATAAATTTTATAGAAATTTTATTTTTGACTGGATTATAATTAAGGCGTGTTTAAGAATTACTGGAAAATTATTAGTATTTTCAATTTCTTACGTCATCTGTTTTATTTTGGCAAAGATTTTTCAGACTCATATATTGTATTTAGCTAATCTATCTATCAGGCGCGGTTATTGAGGGAAGTCGCGGAGGAGACGCGCGGCACTATTGAGTAAACACCCCAAGTTATTTTTTTAGTTATACAGATTTATTACAATTTCTATTGAAAAAATCTGAATTTTTGTTTCAAATAAATAAAGAATTATTGAAAATAAGTATTGAAAAATGTCACTAGATGGCAGCACTACAGCTTTCCTCGGAGAAAGGGGACTCTTAGAAATCTGTAGTGCATAGAATTTTCAAGGGGAAAATACAGGGATATTTGTTAAAGCCGCGTCCCTTTTACCGGCTTTTCCTGAGCGAACGAATGGTGTGGTAATATTATTAGATATTTGGCGTGAAATAAAAACAGCAATTGCAGTTTTAGACTTGATATGTGTCGCGTTTTGAAAGCGCCTTTCGCCAAAGAGAAATAGAAGAGTAGTAAAACATGAGGAGAGATCTCTCAAATTGGCTCAGATCGCTAATTTAGCTTCAGTTTTCTACATTTAAGAATGTGTATGTTCTCTCTCTCGTCTTTTTTTATGAATAAATTTGGAAGTTTAAATAAACACTTAAAAACAAATTACTCTTCTTTGATTTAATTTCTTTTATTAAATCTATTAACCTAGTTCTTTCAGTTTTGGTTCATGGCGAAATCATAGTAGATTTAGAAAATTGAAATCTAAAAAATCTTCGATAGATGTTTTTTTTTTTTTTAATAAGTGAGTTGAATAAGTGGGGGTTATTTATGATATTTTACGGGTTTCTGTCCATCGTGAGTAAAATGGGACACTCAGTTTGAGGAGCTACTTGAACTACCCTGCTGTCTTACTTTTCAGCTATTTAACATTAAAAAATACTAAATATTAAAGAATATCTAAATATTTGTTAAAAAGCTTTAAAATTAAATTTTCAACATGATCCTTTTATCTGGCATTATTTTTCTAGAAATTTTAGCCCCCCCCCCCCCCGTTAGCGATTATATTGTTCACATACCCCATAGACGTATATTTTAATTAAGGTAGCACTCCATATTTCTTATCTCGGCTTCTAATTCAGCGATTTTGACTCTGACGATGGCTATAGTCTCTGCACCATCTATACGTGTCATCTGAGTATACATATTTTGTGTCAACCCCTTGGGCGTAACCAAGGACGTATCCAGAAATTTCATTTCGGGGGGGGTTCAAAGTATAGTGAACTTTCAATCAAAAAAAAAAGTTTGAAAAAAAAACTGACTAAACTTGACTAAAACTTGATTAAATTGATACTGGATCACAATTGAACGAGAAAACACGAGATCACAGGCAAGGACGTATCCAGAAATTTCATTTCGGTGGAGGGAGGTCCGGGCCCACCGGACCTCCTCTATGAATACGTCATTGGTCGTAACTTTTAGCTTAACTAGCCCCCACAATTTTGCATCTCGTTTCCTAATTGAGCGATTTGGGTTCTACTAGTTGCTATAGTCTCTGCGCCATTTTTACATGTCACCTGGATATGCATCTTTAATGTGACAAATTCCTGAGCGTAACTTTTACTCCAGTAAGCCCCCCCCCCCCCCCATTTTCTATCTCGCCTCCCAATTCATCGATTTCGATTTTACTAGCAGTTATAGTCTCTGAAATATCTGTACGTATCACCAGAATATGCATATTTTTTAGACAACTTCCTGGACGTAACTTTTAGTTTAATTAGCCCCCACATTTTTACTTTAATGCAAATGAGGACTGTGTAATGTTTTCACCAGGAGGATTGCGTCTATATTTGTCCAGAAATGTTATGAACGAGCGAGCAGATGGGAGGCATGTTATTTTACTTATCTTAATAATACATCCGTCGCTATACACAAAACACATATGTGAAAACATATACTATATATACATATACATGTCATAGTCATAAACACTTTTCAACTATGTTGTAAAATGTTAAAAACCGCATATATGTATCTTTAAAATCAACTGAATTATGATAAAGGAAAAAATCTAGATTATGCAACTTTTCCGTACCATGTGAAAGGCTGTTTCATCCGTGAAAATAGGGATCATAAATATATTGACGATGGAAATTATTTAGATTAAAAAAAAGTACTTAAAAGTACTTAATTATTGAAAAAGTACTTAGTTATTGAAAAGTACTTAAGAATCCGTGATTGCATCGTGAGCCTACGCGGAATTCGCAAAAATGTCTCCTATGTATTATCAGCCAGTTTTATCTTTTTTGTGATATATCACAAATTTGCATTTCTAATTTGATATAGGGTCTTCATTCATAATGTTCAATTTTCAATTAAATATAACTCGCTCAATTTGAAAGATACAGATATGCGGGTTTTTTAATGATCTTGTTGCATTAAAAAAAAAAATTTCTGATTGACCAAATTTGTCCAAGGAGGTCGTATAAAAATCACCAAATTTGTCTAAGGGGGTCGTATGAAAATTTAAAAAGTGTAACTTTTTGAAAATGAATGGGAGGGCTATTTCATTAACGTAGTCTTATTTCCTATCTTACTTTCAACATTTTTGCAATTTACATTGCCCACTTATCTCCAACAGGTAAAGAATTAAAGCGCGTTTCAATCTTTTTGGGACACCCTGTATTGTTATTTATTATATAAATGGAGAAAACGAATATTTAAACTACGCTATGGCTATGGGTGCAAGTCAAAATTGTTTATCAATATTAACACATATACGCCAAATGCATCCAATTTAAAAGCTTCGCAAAATTGTTACCAACTTAAAAAAGAAACATTAAAAAAATTATACAAAAAATTTTAAAATGTATTGGGTACGAAATCTTAAAGTATGCATATTTTTCCTTTTTCATTCTCCTAATGATTGCTATAGAAGTAGAACTAAATGGGATATAAATGTAAAAGAAAGTTGAGCACATCCTCTCACTGTAGAATATATTTGTATTTTGTCGCGCCAAAACGTATACAGGTGACATCTCATTATGTGCGTACAAAAGTAATGGGAAAAAGAACAAAAAGCAATGGGTGAAGTTTCACATATTTATGGCGGGAAAATGAACCTTAATTGTGAGTTTCCGTGACCCGCTCGAGTCGTACTACCTTGCAGGGTATTTTTTTTTTCTCGGTCGCGTTTATTAGCCTGAATAGGCAAATCTATTTGACACTTTGTGTTAATTAAGAAGTTCTAAAAATGACAAAAAACGTACAATAAATCCTTTTTTTCGTTTCCATTGCGGTTTTGGAAAAGGCGAGGTTCAAAATGCCTTTCTTTTTAAAAGAATTTTTGCAGACGGTAACAAACAATATTCTAATAATGATTTCTTACAAAAGAAAATAACTGATTAAAAATAACGAAGTTTTTAAATTATAACGAAAAAGAACAAGAACGATCAATCATACTTAAAGCATTGATTATGAAACACTTTCCAACTTCAATGCAATGTTATTTAAACATCTCTAAAATACAATACATTCCTCGGTAATATTTTAAAACTTATCACAATACTACATTAATTTACTATATTTGAAAACTTAAACCTTCATAAAAAAATGAACTTCATTCAAATGACGGCATTAAAATATAAATTGCCTGGTTTAAACATCTCTAAAACGCGATACATTCCTTGGCAATATTTTTTAACACTTTACAACAAAGTTGAAAAGTGTTTATGACTTTGTTCATTCTGTCTGTCTGTCTGTCTGTCTGTCTGTCTGTCCGTTAGCACGATAACTGCCGTAAAAAGGATTTAATCAAAATGAAATTTTAGTATGTTGTTCAGACGGTCTGTAGGACCTATGGGAATATAAATAAATAATATCACCCAATTAGTTTTGGATTGAACCCGGGTTGAAAAAATGAAATACATTGAACCCAATGGGACCAAATTTTTCAAACATTTTTTAAGCGGATTTAAATTTCACAAATTGCTTCGAAAATTTTAGGTAATATTCAAATTGTTCCATAAAATATATAAAAAAAAATTCAGCGAAATATATTCAGTAGTTTTTTAAATAAAAATTAAAATAATAATTACACCTCTTACATGAAGCGATCACGTGACCATGATATGAAACGATCACGTGACCAACTTCAAAATATAATACGGCATCCATCTTGTCTCAAAATCGTCATTTTTAAAGTTCTTTTTAATTCATATTGAGTGTTGTATTCGTCGTAAAACCTTTTTATTTTCGCTTAAATTCTGTGCATCTACGTACTGAAACAACGCAATGACAATATATTTGAGTTTAAATGAGCATCCAACTTTGATTATTTCTCTAACGAAGCCTGTTTTTCACTTATTACTTTCCTTATATACATAATGTATAAGGAAAGTATTGTGACGGGGTCGAAAATTCGAATTCGAGTTTTCGACGGGAGAGCACGTTTCAAGCATCCCTGATCACGAATCAAACATTTTTGAAGTGATGTCTGTGTGTGTGTGTGTGTGTGTGTGTGAAAGTATGTGTGTATGTGTGTGTGTGTGTCAGTGAGTCTGTGGAGACGATAACTGACGAACGAATGGACCGATTCGAACCAAATTTGGTACAAAAATCACAATCCGTAAACACTGGAAGCCTATTGTTTTTATACGCAATCGAATGTTCAGAACCCCCCTAAATTTTCGAATGAAATTTTGAAAAAATCGTCAAAAAATTAAAACCACTAATAAAGTTACGCAAATAGACATTTCTTATGTAATTTTTCATTAGAAAACGATTGACATAAATTTTAGAACGCTAACGTGAACCGTTCTCGAGATATTGTACATTTTTTAAAAAAATTATCAAAAAGTCATATAAAATAAAAAGAAAAATATTTCCTATTGAGAAACATGTTTACTTTTCATATGTAATACCATGCGATAAATTGAGTGACGTCCTTCTCGTGGATGTAGCTCGTTCCATTCTTGAAAAAAGATACTTTGAATAATATTTTTGTATTTGAACGCCAATAGTCATTTATCTGCTTTAAGAAAAATTTATGTCTTAGTGCATAGCGCTTGGCGAGATTTTGGCGACGAATTTGGCGGAATGTCGCCAACTTGGCGACTTTTTTGAAATGTTGCCAAATTAACGAAAATCTCGCCAAATGGATAAAAATGACGCTAAATCAATGAAAATGACGACTAATTGTCGAAAATTCAATATCTTGGAAAGAATATTAGTATCTACTACAAGAAAATCCTATTTTTTTACTGTAAAATTAGTAAATACATTACATTATATAAGGAAAGTCATGTGTTGCCCACATCAGATTTTGTGAAATGTAAACAGCAAAATATGTAGGATGAGTTGTATAGGAATTGCTATATTTTTTTAATGCAAAAGAATTTAGCTCATGGAGTCTGCATAGCTGATATGAAAGAAATATTCATTGACTTTACCGAGAGAAGGACGATTTTTTGCGATGAAGTTTTAAGCATAGAGTACAATTACTTATAGCTCCATGGTCTTAATTTTTAAATAAAATAAATTATTATAGTATTATGATGAATGACATGAATGAGAAATTATTTATGAATGAAATGCTGCTTTTTTAGAGAGAGCCAGGCGTGTTATTTTTTCTATGACGTCATTTGAATGAATTTCAGTTGCTTTCGATGAAGTTTTTAAATATAATAAATTATCGTGGTATTATGATAATTCTAAAATTGTTACCGAGTAATATATCACATTTTAGAGATGTTTAAACCAGGCAATTTATATTTCAATGTCGTCATTTGAATGAAGTTCATTTTTTTGGATGAATGTTTAAGTTTTCAACTATAATAAATCAATGTATTATTGTGAGAAGTTTTAAAATATTACCGAGGAATGTATTACATTTTAGACATGTTTAAATAAAATTGCATTGAAGTTGGAAAGTGTTTCTTAATCAATGCTTTAAGCATGATTGATCTTTCTTGTTAAAATTATCATAATACTACGATAATTTATTATATTTGAAAACTTCATCGAAAACAACTGAAATTCATTCAAATGACGTCATAGAAAAAATAACACGCCTGGATCTCTTTATAAAAGCAGCATTTCATTCATAAACAATTTCACACTCATGTCATTCATCACAATACTATAATAATTTATTTTATTTAAAAATTAAGGCCATGGAGCTACAAAGCTACAAGTGATTAAACTCTATGCTTAAAACTTCATCGAAAAAAATCGTCCTTCTCTCCGTAAAATCAATGAATATTTCATTCATATCAGCTATGCAGACTCCATGAGCTAAATAATTTGCGTTAAAGAAATGCAGCAATTCTTATACAACTCATTCTACATATTTTGCTGTTTACATTTTAAATAAGTGAAAAATAGGCTTCGTTGTAGAAATAATCAAATTTGGATGATCATATAAACTCAAATATTATAATTGGGTTGTTTCAGTATGTAGATGCACAGAATTTATGCAAAAATAAAGTGTTTTTAGGACGGATACAACACTCAATATGAATTAAAAAGAACTTTAAAAATCACGATGTTGAGACAAGATGGATGCCATATTTAATTTTGAAGTGGGTCACGTGATCTTTTCATATCGTGGTCACGTGATCGCCTCATATAAGAGGTGTAATTATTATTTTAATTTTTATTTAAAAAACTACTGAATATATTTCGCTGAATTTTTTTTTATATATTTTATGGAACAATTTGAATATTACCTAACATTTTCGAAGCAATTAGTGAATTTTAAATTTGCTTAAAAAATGTTTGAAAAATTCGGTCCCACAGGGTTCAATGTATTTCATTTTTTCAACCCGGGTCCAATCCAAAACTAATTATGATATTATTCATTTATATTCCCATAGGTCCTACAGACTGTCTGAACATCATACTAAAATTTCATTTTGATTAAGCCATTTTTACGGCAGTTATCGTGCTAACGGACAGACAGACAGACAGAATGAATGAACAAAGTCATAAACACTTTTCAACTTTGTTGTAAAATGTTTAAAAGGAAAAAACGTTAAGAAAATAACAAGAGTTTCAATGGATTGCAACAAGAGCAGTAAAAAGAAACACGTATCTTTTATTTAATGAAATACTATATAACAAAAATCGATATCTCCGTCACGCTTTAGCATCAAATATGATGACCTTGGCAACGTTAGCTTTGATTTGGGGCAAGTTTGGGGAAGTTTAAAGATCTAAGCGATTGTCGAAGAATTTTTCGAGTTATACAGGATTTTCAGAATATTTCTATGGAGGCGCCCATATACATAGTAAGGTATGTATACGGTTCCCATATGCTTAAGGACACAATTTGAGTAACATCCACTTGGCGATTTTGTAAAAATGGCAATAAATAAGCGACGATTCAATATATCTACGAAAATCTAATATCTTTGTTTCAAAATGTAAGGTGTTTACTGCTATATAAAATAATGTATAACGTAATATCGTGAATAAAACCGTAATGATAATTTTTACTTTCCCTGCAATACATGGTAATGTATAGGGAAAGTATTGGAATCATGCCGAAAATCGCAACTCGAGTTTTCAATGGATCTACACGTTTTGGGGCCTCTAGAATACGAAAAAATTATTTTTAGCGGGACGTGTGTGTGTGTGTGTGTGTGTGTGTGTGCATGTGCATGCAATGTATGTATCCACTCTAACTCGAATACTAATTAAACAAATTTCATAAAATTTGGTAGGTAAGTCACTTGTGTGGGACCCTAATGCAGATTAGTTTTAGGTAAGATTCGGGATAAAAGAACCCGCCTTTGTTTGCGAAATGGCCCTCAAAAATTGCCTGTGTCCACTTTAGCTGAAAAACTAATAGATCAAATTTTACAAAAGTTGGTAGATAAGTCACTTGTGAGTTACTCTGGTGCTGATTAGATTTTGGTACGATTCGAAAATAAAAACCTGCCTTTCTTTGCGAAATGGCCCACAAATATCGTCAAAATCTGAAATTAAAAACCACTTTCGCTCAAATATATCAATTAAACGCTTGTTTTATACGTAATTTTTATACGTAATTTTTAACGATGAAAAGAACTAACTCAATTACACTAGCATTGGCCGTTCTCGTGACATTTTAGTTTTATCGCATTTTCGCTACTTACTCCACCTTTGAAAATAAGTCGAGTAACCCGATGAGAACGAAAGTTGAACTAAAAAAGTGTTTATGACTTTGAAAAGTGTTTATGACTTTGTTCATTCTGTCTGTCTGTCTGTCTGTCTGTCCGTTAGCACGATAACTGCCGTAAAAATGACTTAATCGAAATGAAATTTTAGTATGTTGTTCAGACGGTCTGTAGGACCTGTGGGAATATAAATGAATAATTATCACCCAATCAGTTTTGGATTGAACCCGGATTGAAAAATTGAAATACATTGAACCCTATGGGACGTAATTTTTCAAACATTTTTTAAGCGAATTTAAAATTCACAAATTGCTTTGAAAGTTTTAGGAAATATTCAAATTATCCCATAAAATATATAAAAAAAATTTCAGCAAAATATATTCAGTTGTTTTTTAAATAAAAATTAAAATAATAATTACACCCTTTATATGAAGAGATCACGTGACCTACTTCAAAGTAAAATATGGCATCCATCTGGTGTCAAAATCGTGATTTTTAAAGTTCTTTTTAATTCATATTTGGTGTTGTATTCGTCCTAAAACCACTTTATTTTTGCTTAAATTCTCTGCATCTACATACTGAAACAACGCAATTACAATATATTTGAGTTTAAATGATCATCAAACTTTGATTGTTTCTACAACGAAGCCCAATCTTCACTTATGGAAAATGCAAATACCAAAAAATGTAGAATGAGTTATATAAGAATTGCTGCAGTTCTTTAACTCAAAATTATTTAGCTCATGGAGTCTTCAATATAGTTGATATGAATGAAACATTCATTGATTTTACACAGAGAACCAGACGATTTTTTCGATGAAGTTTTAAGCATAGAGTTAAATTACTTGTACCTCCATGGTTTTAAGTTTTTAAATAAAATAAATTATTATAGTATTGTGATGAATGAAAGGAATGGAAAAATGTTTATGAATGAAATTTTGCTTTTATAGAGAGAGCCAGGCGATTTATATTTCTATGACGTCATTTGAATAAAATTCATTTGTTTTCTATGAAATTTTCAAATATAATAAATTAATGTAGTATTATGACAATTTTAAAAATATTACCGAGGAATGTATCGCATTTTAGAGATGTTTAAACCAGGCAATCTATATTTTAATGCCGTCATTTGAATTAAGTTCATTTTTTTCGATGAAGTTTTATGTTTTTACGTACAACAAATTGTGTAGTATTGTGCTAATTTTAGAAATATTACGAAGAATGTATCGCATTTTAGAGATGTTTAGGTAAAATTGCATTGAAGTTGGAAAGTGTTTCATAATCAATGCTTTATGCATGATTGATCTTTCTTGTTTACCCTATTGCAGTTTGACATGTGATAATCCGGCAAATTTGGTAATCCGTCACCGCTGAAGTCCCGAACATGCCCGATCATCGGAACTTTACTATAATAAGTTTATTAAGTTTATCTTTACTGATTAGTAAATTTCTAGTAAATTTTACTATCACTAAGCCGAAGAAAATATGAATTGCAGTTCTCTTTTACTACGAAAAATATTATAGATTAATGGGTTCAAAGTTTGTATTCGAGTTAACCTAAGTTTTGAAGTCTAAATCTTCGAAGTTGCTTTTAGTTATGTTCCTTAATGTATTTTTAATGAGCAGACATCAACCGTTGAAAGAAAGTGGTGAAGATTAGTGATAGAATATGCATGTTTTTGGCAAAGAAATTTTAAAGTTAGTCATAAGATAGACGACAGAAAACTTTCTAATGTACCGAGCCCATAACAATGTATATCAAAAATCAGCCCACGACATAGAAATAACGGAAGGATGTATAAAATAATGAACTATATATTTTGCAGAAAGGGAAACAAATCTGTGAAAATCAAAAAGTTAATATATACGAGTATATATATATATATATATATATATATATATATATATATATATATATATATATATATATATATATATATATATATATATATAAAACTTTTTTTTGGCTTAAGTATTTTACGAAAATATGATATCAAAAATTAGATAAAATGGAGACTTTCGTGAAGTTAAAACTTTTCAAAGTTGCATAATAGTTACAGAGTTACAATATGCGTAAATCAACATATATAATTGTCTAACACGTTTTTGTCGTCTTTCCAGACCTTGTAAAAAGTCCCCTCTCCCTGTGACTTAGAAGAATTAATTTTTGCACACTCGTGGTATCGACTTCAGTACAGAACCTAACGGAGCCAGGTTTTCGCACCCCACCCCCCTACCAGAAAGGCAGAGAAAAGGAGGATCGGACTGAACTTAACGTAGCCAGATTTTCGATCCTCCTCCCCCCCCCCCCTCCCATGGGGGAGATTATGGGCTTGTTTTGTGTTTCGAGACCCACAAGCAGCCCTCCAATTGCTTAGATGTCTGAAAGTATTATCGTCCACGGGACCGAACAAAACGGAGCCGTATTTTATATTTTTCATCTGCTGTGGACAAAATGAGGAGGGGTGAACAAAATAAAGAGGAGTGGGATTAAATTTCCCAGAAATCTCTCAAAGTCTCACATCGTAGACATAAAAATATGAAACTCGACCGCAGGGCAGAACTTAACTATAGTCTCAAAATTCAATTGAGATAACTATTTTCAACACTAAGCACCAAACATTGTTAAACATAACAAAACAAAAAATTACGCTGCAAAATTTTTACTTTCCTTATACACATAGTATAATGTATAAGGAAAGTATTGGGGTCGAAAATTCGAATTCGAGTTTTCGACCGGAGAGCACGTTTCAAGAATCCCTGAACACGAATCAAACGTTTTTGAAGTAATGTCTGTATGTGTGTGTGAAAATATGTGTGTGTGTGTGAGCCTGTGGAGACGATATCTCACGAATGAATGGAGCAATTCGAACGAAATTTGGTACAAAAATTGCAATCCGTGAATACTGGAAGCCTATTGTCTTTAAACGCAATCGGATGTTCAACCCCCCCCCCCCCCTAGATTTTATAGTGAATTTTGAAAAATAAGAACCTTTAATAAAGTTACACACATAATTATTTCGTATGTAATTTTTCATTAGAAAACGATTAACATAAACTTACTAGTATGAACCATTCTCAAGATATTGCACATTTTTCAAATAAATTTATCAAAAAATCATATAAAATAAAAATAAAATATTAACTATTGTGAAATATGTTCACTTTTTATATATAATATCATGCGATAAATTTTGTGATATCATTCTAGTAGACCTAGCTCGTTCCATTCATGAGAAAATATACTTTGGATAATTTGTATTTAGCCGCCAATAGTCAATTATCTGCTATAAGAACAACTTATTTTTCCGTCCATAAATCTTGGCGAGTTTTTAGAAACGAATTTGGCGGAATGTAACCAACTTAGCGACTTTTTTAAATGTTGTCAAATTAACGAAAATCTCGCTAAATTGTAAAAAATGAGGTTAAATCAATGAAAATGACGACAAATTGACGAAAATTCAATATCTTGGAAATAATATAAGAATCTATTATAAGAATAACCTGTTTTTCCGTCCGTAACGTTTGACAAAATGTTGGTGACCAATTTGTCCGAATATCTCCAACTTGCTAACATTTTAAATGTTGCCATATTGACGAAAATGTCACCCAATTGATAAATATTTGCCAAATTGATGAAACCGACGCTAAATCAATGAAATTACGACTAATTAATGAAAGTTTAGAATCTTTGCAAGAACATAAGAGTAGACTATAAGAATAACCCATTTCTCCTTCCGTCCGTAACACTTGGCGAGAAATTTAGCGAACGTCGCCAACTGGGCAGCTATTTTAAATGTTGCCAAAGTGACAAAAATATCGCCAAATTGATAAAAATGATGCCGTATGATAAATAATTTTTCGCAAAATCCGATTTCCGTCATATGACGGGCATACCTTCTAGTATATATAAGAAATGCTCTCCTCACCCTTTATATGTAACACTTGGTGATGCATTTGGCGAACTCAGCGAATAATCTAGCAAAATATCGCCAACTTGGCGATATTTCGCCCCAGATTGACGAAAATATCGTCAAAATTGCAAAAATGACGCCTAATTGATGAATTAATTATTACAGTATTTTAATATATGGACTATATCGCTTATTGAGGATGTTATCAATATTGATAATTGTTTATTCAAAGTTGCGCGAAATATAAGTATACTTTGAATTGTGTACTTTGAAATAGTTTTACATGTTGTCATCCGGAAAATCGACAAATGTACAAAGTTAAAAGCACAGTACCGCGGATCTTATATTTTATTTTTTGACTATAAAAGAAGTAAATTTATTGCATTATATAAGGAAAGTAATGTGCTGCCCACATCAAATTTTTGTAATAAGTGTTAGTTTCCTTGTTTTGGGAAGACTTAAATACTAGTATGAAAATAAAGTTTTATTAAAAAAAAAAACCAGCAAGTTTACCTATTACAGTTATAAATGGAAATCGATCTCTAAAGAACTCTATTATATTTTAACTAAAACTGTGATATATTTTAAAGAAAGGCTAATTATAAGAAAAGCAGAGGACGGCTGTTTAAATTTTATGTTTTAGTATTTACTTCTTTTTAATTAACAAATATCCAAACTTATTTCATTTATTTCTTTCGATTAAGTCTATTAATATTTTGTCAGATTGTCATCAGAAATCCTATTTAGGTTACCAAATCGAAGCCTATCAATTTATTTTCCCTTATATTAAACTGCTGCAGTTATTATGGCAGGTTAATATTACTTTCCCTGCAATGCATGGTAATGTATAGGGAAAATACTGGAATCGCGCCGAAAATCGCAAATCGAATTTTCGGCAGGTCTACACGTTTTGGGACCTCTAGAACATGAAAAAATCGTTTTCAGCGTGTCGTCTGTGTGTGTGTGTGTGTGTCTGTCTGTGGATATTTTGTATCCACTCTAACTGAAAAACTAATTGATCTAATTTTATAAAATTTGGTAGGTAGGTAGTGTAGCGAGGTAATTCACCTCACGTTCGATTTGAACGCTAAAATATTTAAATATTCATGTAACATGAAGATAAAGGCCTATAAATGATCTCAAGTGGTTAAAGCTGAAAAAAAACGTAATTAATAAGAATTGAAATGAGGACACGGATTAGATTTAAAATAACAAAAAATAATAAGTTTATTTACAAAATTAACATTTAAAATAAAAAGCATGAAATAGCTTTGCTCATAACACATGAGCTGAAGACACCACAAAACCTCTTAAAATAAATTCTACTCAAAAAATATCCCAAATACATCATCAATCTTTATCGAAAAACTATTAATCCTCATAATAGTTTATTAATATATCAGCAATCCTCAAACAATATTTCTACTTGTGAAAAAACATTGATATGTTGCAAAAACGTTATACCCTCCAGGTAGCAACAATATAAAAGAGAGAAGAGAGAACATTTCAAAAAGTGTTGTACGTATAGCAAGTAGGCCTCACCTTATCTCTTGGGCCAAACGGCCATACGTGCTCTTCTGTAAACGGGGACCGGAGAGCATTTTCGCTCCGTCAACTAAAACCCAACTTCACTTCACCAGCTCGCAAGAGGCACTCTCGATTCCTCTTTTTGCAAAAAACTCTCTCCAAAAACTTGTAATATCAAGTCTCCTCCCTCTCAAATATTATTTGCTGACCGGATTTAAGCCCCCTAAATATTACTGGTGGACACTTGGCTTCCACTCTCAGTGGCCAGTCCGTGACAGCAGGGCTTGGTCAGTCGCCCCTGAATTATTGCTGGCTGGGATCCCACGCTCCTGCGTGAACCCCCGGGCTTAACTGCGCCCCCAACGGCCGCTTACCCCCCGGATGCGTCTTCCTTCATCTTGTGCTGGACCACCCACATGCAGTCCCAGCTCCACTGACCCTTCCCTTTGCGGGTGGCCAGGAGGGAACCTTATACCTATTGCGTGAAAAGCCAGGGGCCATCTTTTGTAGGTCGCCATCCTCTCCCTTCTTTAGCAATGTTACATATTTTTGTAAAACACTATGTAACAGGTAGATCCCTTGTGGATGACCCTGGTATTGATTAGAATTTGGTGTGATTCAAGATTATAGAACCTGCCATTTTTTGCGAAATGGCTCTCGGAAAATCGTCTATATCCCCTCTAGCTGAAAAACTGATAGACCAAATTTCACAAAATTTGGTGGATAAATCTGCCTTTTTTAACACTTTACAACAAAGTTAAAAAGTGTTTATGACTTTGTTCATTCATTCTGTCTGTCTGTCCGTTAGCACGATAACTGCCGTAAAAATGACTTAATCGAAATGAAATTTTAGTATGTTGTTCAGACGGTCTGTAGGACCTGTGGGAATATAAATGAATAATTATCACCCAATCAGTTTTGGATTGAACCCGGATTGAAAAATTGAAATACATTGAACCCTATGGGACGTAATTTTTCAAACATTTTTTAAGCGAATTTAAAATTCACAAATTGCTTTGAAAGTTTTAGGAAATATTCAAATTATCCCATAAAATATATAAAAAAAATTTCAGCAAAATATATTCAGTTGTTTTTTAAATAAAAATTAAAATAATAATTACACCCTTTATATGAAGAGATCACGTGACCTACTTCAAAGTAAAATATGGCATCCATCTGGTGTCAAAATCGTGATTTTTAAAGTTCTTTTTAATTCATATTTGGTGTTGTATTCGTCCTAAAACCACTTTATTTTTGCTTAAATTCTCTGCATCTACATACTGAAACAACGCAATTACAATATATTTGAGTTTAAATGATCATCAAACTTTGATTGTTTCTACAACGAAGCCCAATCTTCACTTATGGAAAATGCAAATACCAAAAAATGTAGAATGAGTTATATAAGAATTGCTGCAGTTCTTTAACTCAAAATTATTTAGCTCATGGAGTCTTCAATATAGTTGATATGAATGAAACATTCATTGATTTTACACAGAGAACCAGACGATTTTTTCGATGAAGTTTTAAGCATAGAGTTAAATTACTTGTACCTCCATGGTTTTAAGTTTTTAAATAAAATAAATTATTATAGTATTGTGATGAATGAAAGGAATGGAAAAATGTTTATGAATGAAATTTTGCTTTTATAGAGAGAGCCAGGCGATTTATATTTCTATGACGTCATTTGAATAAAATTCATTTGTTTTCTATGAAATTTTCAAATATAATAAATTAATGTAGTATTATGACAATTTTAAAAATATTACCGAGGAATGTATCGCATTTTAGAGATGTTTAAACCAGGCAATCTATATTTTAATGCCGTCATTTGAATTAATCACAAATTGCTTTGAAAGTTTTAGGAAATATTCAAATTATCCCATAAAATATATAAAAAAAAATTCAGCGAAATATATTCAGTAGTTTTTTAAATAAAAATTAAAATAATAATTACACCTCTTATATGAAACGATCACATGACCATGATATGAAACGATCACATGACCCACTTCAAAATGATATATGGCATCCATCTTGTTTCAAAATCGTGATTTTTTAAAGTTCTTTTTAATTCATATTGAGTGTTGTATCCGTCCTAAAACTACTTTATTTTTGCTTAAATTCTGTGCATCTACATACTGAAACAACGCAATGACAATATATTTGAGTTTAAATGCTCATCTAAATTTGATTATCTCTACAACTAAGCCTATTTTTCACCTATGTAAAATGTAAACAGCAAAATATGTAGAATGAGTTGTATTAGAATTCCTGTATTTTTTTAACACAAAATAATTTAGTCCATGGAGTCTGCATGGCTGATATGAATGAAATATTAATTGATTTTAGAAAGAGAAGGACGATTTTTTTCGATGAAGTTTTAAGCATACAGTTTAATTATTTGTAGCTCCATGGTCTTAAATAAAATGTTTTAAATAAAATAAATTATTATAGTATTGTGATGAATGAAATGAAATTTATGAATGAAATCCTGTTTTTATAGAGAGATCCAGGCGTGTTATTTTTTCTATGACGTCATTTGAATTAATTTCAGTTGTTTTCGATGAAGTTTTCATATATAATAAATTATCGTAGTATTCTGATAATTCTAAAACTATTACCGAGGAATGTATAACATTTTAGAGATGTTTAAACCAGGCAATTTATATTTCAATGCCGTCATTTGAATGAAGTTCATTTTTTTCGATGAAGGTTTAAGTTTTCAAATATAATACATTAATGCAGTATTGTGATAAGCTTCAAAATATTACCGAGGAATGTATTGCATTTTAGACTTGTTTAAATAAAATTGCATTGAAGTTGGAAAGTGTTTCATAATCAATGCTTTAAGCATGATTGATCTATCTTGTTTTTTAATGCGAAATGGCCCGCAAAAATCGGTAAATCTAAAAATAAAAGACTACGTATGCTCAAATATATCAATTAAATGCATATTTTAAACGTAATTTTTGGCGATGAAAAGAATAAGGCCAAATCCATTACTCGAGGACTGGCCGGTTTCGGGATATTTTAGTTTTTCGTATTTTCGCAGCGTCAGCTTTGAAAATAAGTCCCATTGGAAACGGGAATTGAATTAAAGGTGTAAATTCAGAGCACTTTAAAATAATTATGGCTGTTATCAATTAAACTCAATTTAATGAATTATTGAAGAAATAAAGAGAACGTGAATATGAGTCTACAGGAAAAGTCATGTGCTGCCCACATCAAATTTTTTTTGGAATGGATTGTTGAAAAAACAAAAACGTAATTGAAGAGTGTTTTTTTTTTCTTAGTGCAAATAAACAGATTAATGTTAATAATATTATGAATCAAAACAATGAAAAAACAGCATTATAACATATTACTCAAGGTAATGAATAGTTCCTTTGTATCTTACTTTGGAGGTGAGGTCATCCGTTGGTGATTTTTTTTTATTCAGTTGATTTTATGTAAGGACGACATTCTTCTTGCGTTGCGATTTATGTAAACTTTACAGAATTACAAAATATCCAAAAACTGCCCGGAATCGTGATCGTCCAGAAAAAGTAGGCAAGACGTAAAAAGTAGGTAAGACGTAAAAGTAGATTCACTTAGACTTGATATTGCAAATTAGCGCTTAATAAACAATAGAAATGGCAGGCCACTCATCCATAAGGTTTAACATGCTGTGCTGATACACCCAGAAGGCTAACTTCAAGTGAAATGTCCTTTGAAACCTGTTGGAATAAGGCTCCTACATTTATCAACATTACGTTGTAAAAAAATCTGATGTGGGCAACACATGACTTTCCTTATATAATGCAATGAATTTACTACTTTTACAGTAAAAAAATAGGTTTTTCTTATAGTAGATACTTATATTCTTTCCAAGATATTGAATTTTCGTCAATTAGTGGTCAATTTTATTGATATAGCGTCATTTTTATCCATTTGACGAGATTTTCGCTAATTTGGCAACATTTAAAAAAGTCGGCAAGTTGGCGACATCCCGCCAACTTCTTTGACAAAATCTCGCCAAGCGTTATGGACGGAGAAATAAGTTATTCTTATAGCAGATAAATGACTATTGGTGTTCAAATACAAAAGTATTACTCAAAGTATCTTTTCTTATGAATGGAACGAGCTAAATTCACGAGAATGATGTCACCCAATTTATCTCATGATATTACATATGAAAAGTGAGCATGTTTCTCAACAGTTAATATTTTTTTTAATTTATGGGATATTTTGATAAATGTTTTTAAAAAATGTGCAATATCTCGAGAACGGTTCGTGCTAGCGTACTATAGTTTACGTTAATCGTTTACTAAGGAAAAATTGCATAAGGAATGTCTATTTACGCAACTTTATTAAAGGTTTTAATTTTTTGATGATTTTTTCAAAATTTCACTCGAAAATTTAGGGTATTCTGAAGATTCGATAACGTTTAAAAACAATAAAGCTTCCAGTATTCACGGATTGTGATTTTTGTACCAAATTTCATTCGAATCGCTCCATTCGTTCGTGAGATATCGTCCCCACAGACTCAATGACACACACACACACACAGACATCACCTCAAAAATGTTTGATTCGTGATCAGAGATGCTTGAAACGTGCTCTCCCGTCGAAAACTCGAATTCGAATTTTCGACCCCATCACAGAACTTTCCTTATACATTATGTATATAAGGAAAGTAATACGCATAGGTGTGACAGAATAACCGGCGTCAATTACAGTACTGAACATGGTAACCATTGAGTCCATTTCTGATGATGTCAGCTTGTCCATTAACGCTCTCATTTTCCTGCAACACGTTTCAGAAGTCAATGGTCTTTGGCTACCAACTTATATTTACCTAATGCATTCCTTAAATTTGTGAGAAAAGTCAGGTTTGTGCTTGTTAAAGTTGTTCTCGTTGACTTAGACTTGTTGATTCAAGATATCTGATTAAAAACGTAGAACTGCTTTACATACAAGCCGTCAACCATCGCATTTTAATAGTAAGCTTTTAATTAATCCAAATATGTTGAACATTAAAACATTGTCAGCCACTTTTAATTAAAAAATTCAATTTTGTGTAATAATGTTTTGCCATGATAATCTTTTGAGCTATGATAAATATGTAAGTTGCAGTTCCAAATGATCACTCAAAGCCTACTTATTTTAACAGATCCAATTCGATTCTCAGACGTTTTTTCTTTCTGTTTTCATACTTCAGCAATAATCATTTTGTCGATTTCACATGTTTTAGCAGTCATTTCAGCTGATGTTCCAAACCATCATCAAGAACCTGCTTACTTCAACAGATTCAATTTGATTCTCAGGACCCTTTTCCTTTCTATTTTTATATTTTAATAGTCATTTTGTCAATTCCACATATTTCAGCAGTCATTTTATCGATTCTGCATCTTTCAACTGCTTTAATCAATGACAAATTCTTACTTTTCATGCCAATATAAGTTCTTTCATAACATCTCTCGTGGTATTTTGCAAAGCTTTGTTGGTTTCATTCCAGTTCATTTTCGTGAGAACAAACTCAAAGCAAATTAAGCGATGATTACTATAAAATTTTTAAGAGAGGTAGACTGATGGATAAGCCTTTAATCCAAACAAATAGTACTCTGCTGATGATTGCATTAATGAAACTGAATTATAGAAATTTCAGCATTCATGTTTTATAATAGAAATCTGATGCGAGTAATATTTCATAAAAATACAAAAAAAAAGAAAAAAACTTTAAAAAATCCGAAAAACTGACCTGCACAACGCATAACTTTCATTCATAAAATATAGAGCAATATTCTATTGATTTACAATAACTATAGTAGTCTATTCTTACTATTTATCTATCTACAGCAATAATTTATCGGAATTCTTTCATGCCTAGGAACAATTGAGAGAGGTCATTAATATACCCTTCTCTCTCATAATTCTAGGCGAAGCGTTCGTTCTATGAGCAGTTTCTAGCAACAGATGGCGTTCTAGGAGTTGAATGAAGGGAAGAAAATAGAACATAATATATGAAATGCTCCTGAATTCCTTTCCGGAAAAATATAATTACACAATTCTTTGTTTTCCTGGATTTCTTTGTTCTATACAATAAATAGATGGCTATAGTGATCTATTTATTAGAAATGGCAGCAATTTTTCATACAGTATACTGTATGAAAAATTGCTGCCATTTGTTCTGTAAACTCACAGACATATTTTTACTTTCCTTATAAATAATGTATAAAGAAAGTCTTGTGACGGAGTCGAAAATTCGAATTCGAGTTTTCGACGGGAGACAACGTTTAAAGCATCCCTGATCACGAATCGAACATTTTTGAGGTGATGTCTGTGTATGTGTGTGTCAGTGAATCTGTGGAGACGATGTCTCACGAACGAATGGAGCGATCCGAATGAAATTTGGAACAAAAATTACAATCCATGAATACTGGAAACCTATTGTTTTTAAACACAATCAAATGTCAGAACCCCCCTAAATTTTCGAGTGAAATTTTGAAAAATCATCAAAAAATCTAAACCTTTAATAAAGTTACGCAAGTAGACATTTCTTATGTAATTTTTCTTTAGAAAACGACTGACATAAACTTTAGAACGCTAGCATGAACCGTTCTCGAGATATTGTCCATTTATTAAATAAATTTATCAAAAAATCCCATAAATTAAAAAAAAAATATTAACTGTTAAAAAACATGTTTACTTTTCATATGTAATATCATGCCATAAATTTAGTGACATCACTCTCATGGATCTAACTCGTTCCATTCATGAGAAAAGATACTTTGAGTAATACTTTTGTATTTGAACGCCAATAGTCATTTATCTGCTATAAGAATAACCATATTTCCCCGTCCATAATGCTTAGCGAGATGTTAACGATGAATTTGGCGGAATGTCGCCAACTTGGCGACTTTTTTAAATGTTGCCGAATTAACGAAAATCTCGCAAAATGGATAAAAATGACGCTAAATCAATGAAAATGACTACTAATTGATGAAAATTCAATATCTTGGAAAGAATATAAGTATCTACTATATGAATAACCTATTTGTACTTTCCTTATATACATATAATGTATAAGGAAAGTATTGTGACGGGGTCGAAAATTCAAATTCGAGTTTTCGACGGGAGAGCACGTTTCAAGCATCCCTGATCACGAATCATCATTCAAGCATCACGTGTGTGTGAAAGTGTATGTGTGTGTGTGTGTGTGTGTGTGTGTGTGTGAGTGAGTGAGTGAGTCTGTGGAAACGATAACTGGCTAACAAATGGACTGATTCGAACGAAATATGGTACAAGAATTACAATCCATGAATACTGGAAGGCTGTTGTTTTTATACGCAATTGAATGTTCAGAACCGCCTATATTTTCGAGTGAAATTTTGAAAAAATCATCAAAAAATTAAAACGTTTAATAAAGTTACGCCAAAAGTCATTTCCTATGTAATTTTTCATTAGATAGCGATTTACATGCATTTTAGAAAGCTAGCTTGAACCGTTCTCGAGATATTGCACATTTTACAAAAAAAATTATCAAAAAATCATATAAAATAAAATAAAAAAAATATTACCTATTGTGAAATATGTTCACTTTTCATAAGTAATATCATGCGATAAATTTGGTGACATTCTCGTGGATCATTCTCAGTTCTGTTCATGAGGAAAGATACTTTGAGTAATACTTTTTTCTAAACACCAATAGTCATTTATCTGCTACAAGAATAACTTATTTCTCCGTGCATATAACACTTGGCGAGATTTTGGCGGATTGTCGCCAACTTGGCGATTTTCTTAAATGTTGCTAAATTATCGAAAATACTGTCAACTTGGCGAATTTTTTAAATGTTGCCAAATTAACGAAAATGTCGCCAAATTAATTTTAAAAATGTCGCTAAATCAATGAATATGACGACTAGATGATGAAAGTTCAATATCTTGAAAAGAACATAAGCGTAGACTATCCATAACGTTTAGCGAGAAATTTAGCGGGACGTCGCCAATTTGGCTACTATTTTAAATGTTGCTAAAATGACAAAAATGTCGCCAAATTAATAAAAATGACGCGAAATAGTAAGTAACAAACTCGCAAATTCCGATTTCCGTCATTTGACGGGCATACCTTCTAGTAGAAATACTCTTCTCTCCGTTTGTTTGTAACACTTGGTGATGCATTTGGCAAACTTTGCGAATAATTTAGTAAAGTATTTCCACCTTGGCGATATTTCGCCAAAGATTGACAAAAATATCGTTAAATTGCAAAAATGGCGTTAAATTAATGAAAATTACGCCTAATTAATGACGTAATTATTAGAGTATTTTAATATATGGACTAAATCGCTTATTGAGGATGCTATCAATATTGATGATTGTTTATTTAGAGTTGCGCGAAGTATAAGTTAATTGAGTATATTGAAATAGTTTTACAGGTTGTCATCCGAAAAATCGCCAAATGTACAATTCAACGATAAAGAGACAGCTCCATATATCTTATACATTGTTTTTTATGTGTAAAACTAGTAAATTCATTGCATTATATAAGGAAAGTCATGTGCTACCCACATAAGATTCTTTTTATATTTTTGTCGTAAATATTTATCATGCCCAAACTGCTGAAAGTAGATACTTGAAACTTTTCATACACGGGGGGCTTGACGTATATGTAATGATAAAAATCTAAAATACTGAAATTTTGTTAAAAGAAAACATAAATATTGGAATTTTTCGATCCAACATTCTTTCAGCTATAACTAGAAAATAGCTAAACACACAATATTTACTTTTATACCATCATGCCCAGAAAAGAAAAGTGAGTGATATGTAGAATAACTATACATACACACACATACTTACACACATACACATGTACATACATATAATATACACATACGCTTACCGCATACATATATGACCTCAAAACATTATATTCGCATTCGGAGAAGTTCACAATGTGCAATTTAGTCGAAACACGAATTCGAATTTTTCAACCAATGGCAATATTTCTCCTACATGTTATATGATGCATGTAGGAAAAATAAATTCCTGAAAATATTGTTCTGTTAAAAAATTAAGAAAATTTAGTTTCGGAACGAAAATAGTAATTTAAGCAATCACATCAAGCTTAATATTTGTATTTTTGTGCATCTTCTTGTTAAAAGTATTGCTTAGAAAAGCGAATCGAACAATAAAGATTTTTTATTGTTGTTTTTAGTTAATGAGAAGTAATAAAAGAGAAAGTTTCAAGAATTCAATAAGCAAAAAATAAATGCTTGGATTAACGCTATTAACTTCTATTTCGTTCAGAAAATTTAATCTTCTAAGATGCAACTGAAAACTTATAGATAAATGAAAGGAATAAGTTTATAATTTGCTCAACTGAAAGATATATCAATTTTTTATTTTTTATTTCATACAGTAATATCTCAATGTTTGTCATCTATCGTTAAATAATAATAAAAAAAAGAACTGCGAAATAGATGTCCGAAAAATTTAAACTGAAACATTTTTATCACTTTCCAACATAGTTGAAAAGTGTTTATGGCTTTAGTCTGTCTATCTGTCGCTGGATAACTGCGTAAAAATGACTTTTATCAAAATGAAATTTTAGTATGTTGTTGATACGCTCTGTGGGACATATGGGAATAAAAATGCATTAGTTTCGGATTTAACCCGGGTTGAGAAAATGAAATATATTGAACCCTATGAGACCTAATTTTTCAAACATCTTAAGCTAAGTTAAAATTCACAAATTACTTCGAAAATTTTAAGAAATATTTTAATTATCACATAAAATGTAGAAAAACATTTTCAGCAAAATATGTTAGGTAGCTTTTTCAATAAAAATTGTTTAATATAAGAAGAAAAACAAGTTCAATCAAATTCTGACTCTTGCTATATTCTCCAGAAAGAAATCAGAGGTGTATTTTATAATAAATATATTTCCAATGTTATAAATAAAAATTGACGAATAACATTTTCTTGAATTCGAGGATTCTAATAACGCTGTATAGAGTTAGTTATTTAAAGAGTTGTTTGTCGTCAATGTTAATTTAGCACAAATGATCACTATATTTTGTTAAAATGTTAAAATATTGCTTAAAATGGTTCTGCACTTCTGCTGGACTGTCAAATTGTGGGCTGCAATCAGAAATAATTTTCCCATCCACAAACTCAGCAAGCTTTTAATATAACGAGAAATTTATATATTTTAAGTTTCTACAATTTCTGAATAATATTCTAGCACACATTAAAAATGTTTAAGTTAATATTTTAATTATCACATAAAATGTAGAAAAACATTTTCAGCAAAATATGTTAGGTAGCTTTTTCAATAAAAATTGTTTAATATAAGAAGAAAAACAAGTTCAATTAAATTCTGACTCTTGCTATATTCTCCAGAAAGAAATCAGAGGTGTATTTTATAATAAATATATTTCCAATGTTATAAATAAAAATTGGCGAATAACATTTTCTTGAATTCGAGGATTCTAATAACGCTGTATAGAGTTAGTTATTTAAAGAGTTGTTTGTCGTCAATGTTAATTTAGCACAAATGATCATTATATTTTGTTAAAATGTTAAAATATTGCATAAAATGGTTCTGCACTTCTGCTGGACTGTCAAATTGTGGGCTGCAATCAGAAATAATTTTCCCATCCACAAACTCATCAAGCTTTTAATATAACGAGAAATTTATATATTTTAAGTTTCTACAATTTCTGAATAATATTCTAGCACACATTAAAAATGTTTAAGAGGAATTTTTAACAAGGATAGGTGTGTTGGCATGCATGTAATTGGTATTCCTATTTTTTAAATGTTTGTAAAATTTATTTGAACTTTAAATGTTACTAAATTTCTTTTCTTTATATTAAACTAGTTAACTTCGGCAACCAGTCCGGTCTCCCTTTAAAAAAAAATCGCATTTTAAACACCTCCAAGATGTATTGAGTAGGCCGTGGACCCAACCGCAGTTGAATGTCGCTAATAATTTTACAGTTAATAATTTTTTTGGACTATTTTATATTTTCTATAATGATTTAAATATTCTTCATGTATATTTGTGAATGCAAGCTTGTGAGTCTACTTTATTTTATTTCTTTGTCTCATGCTAGTTAATATTTGAGTCTGGTTTCCTATATCATTTGTTGTTGTTGAAACCCAGACCATCCGACCTACCAGAAAGGTGTAAGGTAACTGTTTGGACGGTCGGGAAGTGCCACCCAATTTAGACCGGAACCCAGTGGGTTAGGCATCCACAGGGACCGTACCCTCCTTCCCCTACCACCAACCTCTCGGAAGGACTTTCGGACCCACATGTTTAACGTGATCGTACTCCGCATGAACACGGCCGCAGTTTTGGCAGTGGCTGGAATCGAACCCGGGCCTACCGAGTACAACTCCAGCGCGCTAGCCAATGGGCTACCGCGCCCCTCCTATATCATTTGTGAAGCGTTTGTAACTTTTTGTTAAATTACATATTTATGTGAATAGAATCACCCTACCGTTTTAGATATCAGCATCTTTAAACCAGTTTCACGCTTTTTAGCACTTTTCAATAGGGAATAGTCAACTGATAAAACTGACATTAATGACATTTTCTGTTAAACACTATGGTGTTAGCTAGTCCATGAACAATTAGTATATTCACGGAGAAGTTCGCTAACCATAGGCTTAATGTTTGCAAAGAACGAAAGACGCGCGAACCAAATCTATAGTCACTAGCCCTGATTAATGGGGAAATGAACAGAGAGATGGCTTGCTAAAGAGTGCTTGCTCTGCCATTGATTTTATCCATGAAACAAATGAGTTTCATTAATAAAGCAGCCCCTCCTTTGATACGCCTTGAATAGAAAAGTTTGCGGCAATATTTTGTGCCGATTGTAGCCATTTGTGACGTGCCACAGATTGATCCCGAAAATTGAGCGTTGTAATGTTTTGCTTATCTGTTAGTTTTTATTCCTCGCCGATAGATTTCAATGGCGGATAAAATGATTGGGTGAGTGAAATGCGTTTTAAAAACGTATAAATAGAAGAGTTCGTTTCAAATATAGAAGAAAATACTATCGTCTCAGTACCACAATGTATACGGGGTACTTCAGAATTCACGTTGAGGTATTTATCTCGTCGGTGGTGGCTCGTAGACCCATACCTCTAATTAATAAAAAAAAAATCATCTGAAAAAATAGTAGTAGGATTATGACGTGACATTCTGATTCAAGGGAGTGGTATATGGTATAGCAAAACTATAAGGTATCTATATTTTTATGCGATCCCCCTAACGAGGAACTTAAATTAGCAAAAGTTGCGCTTCGAGATCATTTGGGTAACAAAACCAATCCCACCGGTATAACTTATAAATTCGTTGAGATGGTAAGATGATAATTTCTGAAATTTCGAACATTTCAGGCTTGCGGAGAGTTTGTTTGCCCGCTATAAGTCAATTAGGAATCGACTGCAGATTGCGATGTTTTCGCAAACACATCTTGATTTTCTACGATTATAAATTTCCTCGAAAGACCGATATTTCTGCACATGGATTAGCTTTTATGTAATTATACGATTAACCAACAGTCGATTTGGCTAACCGTGGCCTAACAATTATACCCTGTTAATCGAAAAAGGGTATACTGCACATGATTTTTCAAATTGGAAGAATGGGTCTGTGAGCAACCACTGACGAGATAATTCGCTAAATGTTAATTCTGAAACACCCTGTGTAACGTTTACTGGTCAATATCCAATCCGTGGTTAGAATCCCATTTGCGCCACGACTTTTTACAATGGACCCCAACAACATGACTTACATTGATTCACTAACGTCAACAAATTACAAATGTTCGACTTTTTCATGAACTTTATGCTTTATGGCAGTAATATTTATCAGCGGTGCTATGATGAACTGGATTACATCCTGTATCATAAAAAAAGAGGAGTGAGGAGGTCATACATACCTGTAGTCTCCCTTTGGTGTGAAATGAAATCAAGAAAATGTATGGTCCACTGCGGAAGTAGAAGAAAATATCTTTATTATCTCAATGGCTTCGTCAGTTGGCAAAATGGAGATAAAAAAGTTAACAAGTGACATTTAAAGCAACAAAACATTATGACATCCATAATCTTGCCACTGAATTTTTTTAAAAAATTAATCGCAATGCAGTAATTTGTGTGAAATTCAGGAAAATAATATTTGAGAAAAAGATACAATTTAGTACTATACAGATTATATAAAGATTCTGATTTTATCAAATGCATAACTTTAACAGAATGAAATAGGCAGGCCATTTGATAAAAACGGATATCAACAGAATCACAAGGAAAATATATGTCCACACCAATTGGAAAAATACTTAAAGCAAGACCTAAGTTGAATTGAATTGATTGTGTGGACAAGAACTTTGGAGTATCAGATATAAAAAAAAATCGAGAAGCACTGCAGGGGGACCGCCTGAGAAAGGCCCACAGTGAGCTAGCAATTGATTATGATGATCGCAATCTAAATACTAAGAGTTGTGTGACTAGAAAGAAAATAATAGAACTATCCACTAAATACGAAAAAATCGCCCGTAAGACTGAAGCATTGTGAACTTAACTCCGTAAACACTTCGTGGCATATTTTAGTTCAATTATGTTAAAAAGCGTTGTCTTTTTTCAGCAGTCTTCAACTGTCAATTCAGTGCAATCATTTTAAAAATTCTGTCCTCTACAGGCAACATACAAATAACTCGTAACAAAACATCGTAAAGAATTAGTTCTTTTGTTGAGTTAATTGACGAAATGATCGGAAATTGCCCAAATGTTCCTCTAAATTCTTCAGTTGAAGTATCTGATGTGTTGAAGACCCAGACCATCCGACTCATCCGAAGACCAGTATCTGATTTGTTGAAGGTCCAGACCACACGACCAACCCTAAGGCTAATGGTAGCTTAATGTGTGGCCGGCAGTATCTGATGTGTCGAAAGCCCAGACCAACCGACTCGTCCGAAGACTTAGAGCAGCGTAATGGAAGACCGGAGTATCTGATGCGTGTAATACCTCTATAAGAGTATCTGATGTATGAAAAGCCCAGACCACACGATTGACCCGAAGGCTTGCAGTAGCTATTTGTGTGGCCGGAGTATCTGATGTGTTGAAAACCCAGACCGTCGCACTCATCCAGTGGACTTGAGCAACTATTTGGACGGCCGGGAAGGTGTATCTGATGTGTTGTTGTTGTTGAAACCCAGACCGTCCGACCTACCAGAAAGGTGTAAGGTAACTGTTTGGACGGTCGGGAAGTGCCACCCAATTTAGACCGGAACCCAGTGGGGGAGGCATCCACAGGGACCGTACCCTCCTTCCCCTACCACCAACCTCTCGGATGGACTTTCGGACCCACATGTGTGTGTATCTGATGTATGTAATACCTCTATAATTTTCAACAAGTTGGCGCCTTCAGCAAACTTCTTAACAACTTCAACAGTCAAGGATGTGAATGCAGGAGTACGCATGTGTACGATCTTAATGACAGATGTGGTGGCATGTATTAACAAAACAAAAAGAAATATCGTCAATTTGGAGACTTTTTGAAAATTCTAGAAATCAATGAGAAAACTGCGTAAGACATAAACGACAGACATACCCCTTAAAAATACCATCATATAAAAAAAGTTGCAGTATTTGCAAAAGTTTAATTAGTTAATCTGGCAGCCAGAGAAATCTAAGACGCGACAAAATGTTCACCGATATTGTAATATGTAGCGTTTGTCTAGCAACTTTATTTAACTGTAGATCGTTAATTTATATCCGAATACTTTGTTTCTTTAAACGCCTATTTGTACATTAATGAAGCTAATTCCTCTACATCATCGGGCTCATTAACAAGAATAATTGACATTCTACAAGTATCCATTTTATTCTACAAGTATCCATTTTATTCCACAAGTATCCATTATGAATAATATTTTCATTCTACAAGTATCCATTCTGCAAGTATCCTTTTTGACATAACCTCGAGAATTTGACTGCAGTCTATTTATGTAGTAGTTTCTTAACTGTAATTTAGCATTAGCAAATACCAGAAGATAAAGCAGAGCTGTAAACACAAGCCAGGATTAATGATGGTATAAGAGTGATGGCTGAATGAAGAGTTTTCTCTGCAATCGATTTTATGCTCTCAAAACAAACTAGTTTTATGTATAAAGCCACTCACTCCTTTGATCGACTTTGAAAAGGACGGCAACCTTTTGTGCCGATCACAGCAGTTTGCGATGTGCCGCAGATTGATCCTTCCACAAAAGAGATTGAGCTTTCTGCGTTCAGCAAATAACAGAGATTTGTTAATCATTTATTATTTCTTTATATTGTTCAGTAATGGATTTCAGTGGGTATGTAGAATATTTTAGGTCAATGATTGAAATTTTTCGTTAGACTGGTAAAAATACAGTGAAACTACATTTTCTATTTAGATAAGAATAGGGGACTCCGCCTGCTGCTCGTTGACGCTCGCTAACCTCCTGAGCCCACGAGTCTCCAAACTAACGTGAACTAATCGTTTTTTGAGCCTCTCTACAATAAATATAATTCAAAATTTGATAACTTAACCCAATTTTTGTTTGTGCCTCTATCTCTAAAAGTATGGAAACTTTAAAAGGTTTATTTTTATTTTATTTATTTATAATCTCAATTTCTATACATGAAAAAATATAGCTCTTTATTTCCGCCTCTATTACAAAGACCAGAAACTTGGTCTGCAAAGAGGCTATTGTTTCATTGCAAAATTGTTGTTATCTATGTGAATAAAATTGTAAGATGTGCATCTGTCTTTGTCAAAGACTCCAAATATTAAAATGTCACCTCACATTGTGTATTAAATTTCTTTACATTATATGTTCCATACAGAGAACGAGTATACAGCTAGTATCACAATAAGCAGATGGTTTCCCTACGAACTCATTATTCAAGTTCCCTTTATTTTTTCAATAACTCATTAAATTGAGTTTAATTGCACAAAATAACATCCATAATTATTTTAAATTTCACTGAATTTGCACTTTTAATTCACTTTTGGTTTTCATTTAGTAACGGCGTAACGTAGCGAAAGTGCAAAACACTAAAATATCTTGAGAACGGCTAGTCCTAGAGTAATGAGGTTGGTCTTATTCTTTTCATCGTCAAAAATCACGTATAAAACAAGCATTTAATTGCATTTCGCAAAAAAGGCAAGTTCTATTTTTCCGAATCGTACCAAAATCTAATCAGCACCAGGGTGACCCACAAGCGACTTGTCTACTAAATTTTATAAAATTTGATTAATTTTTTAGCTGAAGTGGATATAGGCAGATTTTACGGGCCATTTCGCAAAAAAAAAGGGCATGTTCATTTATCCGGAACTGTATCAAAATCTAATCTGCACCAGGATCACGCACAAGTGACATACCTACCAAATTTTATGAAATTCGGTCAATTAGTTTTTGAGTTAGAATGGATACATGTATTGCGCAGACAGACACACACAGAGACATACACACCCACACAGAGACATGACGATGAAAATAGTTTTTTCGTGTCCTAAATGTCCTAAAACGTGTAGATCCGTCGAAAACTCGAGTTGCCATTTTTGGCATGATTCCAATACTTTCCCTATACATTACCATGTATTGCAGGGAAAGTAATAAACGCCATAAATGCCAATACATTCGCTAATTTAGCTGTCTACCTCTGAGTATCTAATATTGTCTGCAGCAAACCCTTAACAAAAATAAAAAAATAATAAAAACTACGCAAGATGTGGCGTAAAACTTAACATCATTGTCTGCATCCCAAATTCGAAATTGATGAACCTTAGTTTAAAAATTCTCCATATTCTCCTTTTAACGAGATACTAACGCGTCTATACAATGTAAAACATAATAACCGAAATTTTATGGAAGGCGGGAAAAGAAAACGAGTCTTTCCCGAAACTAAAACAAAAACACGATATTTACACCTCATTCTCCTAATAAATTGCTCGGATGCTAGAACAAGATGGCGTCTCATTAAGGCAATGCGATTAGTAGAATTAATTAAAAAATAGGCTACCGCGCGGCTTCCTTACCTGAAAACGAGTGGCTTTAATTTTGTGTAGTTAATTATACCCACATCATTACGGGGAGGATATACGGGTTAATTGGGGAAAGAGAGAGTTTATGCGATATTGTGGCTCGTGAATCGTTCTTTTTATAGCGGGAAGACGTTAAGATAAATTAACTCGTTCTCTTTGTCTAAACACATCGGCAGGGAATATTAGCGTGATGAATGTTGCCATAAGGAAGCTGTAAAATGAAATAATATAAAACTTCGGAAGGTAAAATACGTAAAATTTTAGACAGGTAAATGTCCCGTTCATGATAAATTGTTCCTAAAAAGTTAATGAAAGAATGCACACAGATAGTGAGAGAGGGTAAGGACGTATTTATCAAGGCGTGTAAATGACGGGGGAAATAAAAACTATCGTTGTAGAAAAGTGAACTAACCGAATGTTTAGGCTCAAATTCATTGCGCCGAACTTTTTAATTTCAGATATTTAAAAAGAAAATCATCAGATATTTCAGCATACAACTTCCTTTAAAAATGAAAAAAATAAAAAAGAATATTGAAAGAATTAATAAATAGAATAGATACACGTAAATTTTAATAAACTTTTAAAATTAAAGACAACCAAAATAGGTTTAAAAAGTCATTTAATAAAATCTTCTTTCCTCGACATACATAAATTTACAAAGCCAAAGCGCTTTCGAACATCACCATGTCCTTCACCAGTATGGAGGGCAGGGTGGAGGCCCTGATGAAGAGCAAGGTGATGCTCGAAAGCGTTTTGGCTTTATAAATTTATATACGTGGAGGAAAGGAGTTTTTATTAAATAACTTTTTAAACCTAGTTTGGATGTCTTTAATCTTAAAAGTTTTACAAAAGAAATTAGTTTATACTTGCAAAACTTGACAAGTAGGGAGGACGCCACTAAAACCGAAACAAGGATTGCACGGGCAACACGAGACTGCAATGGTCAAGATCATAGTCACAGAATCCACTTAAAAGGTGCGTTTCCAGGCTGTCTTGCTGTATCCGTTATTGCTGATATACGTTATTGTTGATATACGTAGAAAAAGAAATTTTATACGATTTTAAAAAAAAATAAAAAACGAATGACAGGACGAAAACCTGAATCAGCTTAAAACCATACGTGCAATATCGTTTCTAGTATAAAATTTTACATTTTATATCGTACAAGCTTTTTACATAAAATAATTCTAATTTCAAATTTCATTCAATAGTCGAAATCAACAACAATATATCGTAAAATTTCAAACTTAACTAAATGTATATATTTACTTCTTCAATGTGAGAATGCCCTTGATGAATACATAAGCAAAAACTAATTTTAAATATATGAATTTTATATACTATGAAACATACTATTTAATAAATAGTACATGCTCATTCTAGTTCTGAATTAATTTCTACTTTATATTATTAAACTTATCACCGAAAGCAATTTTTAGCACAATTTAATCCCATATTGCAAATTAAGTTTCCCAGATAAAAGGGAAACTCGGCAAAAATAGATCGGATTTCACCCCTATTATAAAATATTTGAATTTATTTAAAATTATGAATATTAATCTTTAGGTACTGGAAGCGATAGAATCTTGCTCGGCTTGGGCGACCGCTATCAGTCGTCATCAAGCTCAACATCAGAACATAAAAGAAATAAAAATATCTGATGTGCAGTACATGACTTTACCCTACAGATTCAATATCATGTTTGCTTTATTTTTTTAATAATTGATTAAATTGAGTTTAATTGCACAAAATAACACTGAATTTACACTTTTAATTCAATTTTACTTTTTATTTGGTAATTGAACATTATTTCAAAGGCGACGTAACAGAAGTGCGAAAATATTCAAATATCTTGAGATCGGTTAGTCCTAGAATAATGGAGTTGGTCTCATTCTTTACCTCGTCAAAAATTACGTATAAAACAAGCATTTAATTGATACATTTGAGCGTACGTAATCTTTTATTTTAGATTTTTGCGGACTATTTCGTAAAAAAATCATGTTCCGTTTTTTCGAATCGTACTAAAATCTAATCAGCACCAAGGTATCCCATAAGTGACTTATCTACCAAATTTTATAAAATTTGGTCAATTAGATTTTTAGCTAGAATGGATACATGAGATTATTATGGGTCATTTCGCAAAAAAAATGGCGAGTCCTTTTATTTCGAATAGTACCAAAAGCTAATCAGCACAAGGGTCACACACACGTGACTTACCCACCAAATATTATGAAATTTGGTCCATTAGTTTTTGAGTTAGAGTAGATACATACATTGCAGCAGCGAAATGTCAGTAGAAAATGTCAGCAAAATTGCAGCAGCGAAATGTCGTTAATAATATTGTATGGATGCAAGATGGTGCTCCTCCACACGTTGCTACATGTGTTCGACAAGTGCTGCAACAGAACTTTGGTGATAGAGTCATCCCCCGTAACTTTGCAGTTTCGTGGCCACCGCGATCCCCGACCTCACTCCGATGGATTTCTGGTTCTGGGGTTATCTGAAATCTAAGGTGTACGCATCAAATCCACGAGATTTGTCAGAATTGGAAGATGCTATAAAACGGGAAGTTATACAGATTCCTCTTGCGATGTTACGTTCGACATTGTTGTCAACAATCTCTCGCATGCAATGCGTTATCGTCTGCGATGATGAGCACGTTGAAAACTTGTAATTCCAATAAAAGTTTTTTTCCCTCTTCTCTCTTGAGTTGTCATTGGTCCTTTACAGCGCTCTTTGCAAATCTGTTACGCCGCCAATTTTCGTCATACGTGTATCGTTCCAACGCTATTTACGGTTTTTCAATGCGCTGATCAATTTGCGTAGGTAAAAAGTGGGTGAAAAGAAAGTCAAGTGGAGCCACAGTTAAGTCACAGCTCCAGTCAATTCTCTATAGTGAGGAGCAAAATTATAAAAAATTAAAGAGTTGGATAGAAATATTTTTTATATACGGCTAACATTTTGAGAGCTCATAGAGGTGATTTTACAAATGATCAAGACAATAAATTTCAATACAATAAAAAAATAAAATATTATACTTTTTTTAAATATCGTTTTAAGTGCTCCCGAATCATTTTTCTGTCCTCTGAAGAGCACTAAATTTCGGCTTGCGGCGATCAACAGATTGAGGATCTACATTCTCTAGACTAGAGAATTATTCAAAATCTTTTATTTTAAATTCAGGCATTTAACAAAATTTTAACAAAATTGAGTTTGGACAAATGTCGATAGTTTCTATACTCAGATAAAAGCATTAATATATTGATTTTTTGCAAAAGAAAAAATATACTTTAACTATATATATGTTAGATAAACTGCAGTTCAAAAAGTTCTAAATACATTTCTATAGCAGTCAGTCGCAGTTAAGAAGATTAAATTTTCCGGACGAAATAAAAGTTAATAGCTTTAATTCCAGCATTTATTTCTCTTTTCTCATATCGTTCTTTTATGACTCTTCTTGAACTAAATATCACTCAAAAAACTTAATCCATTATTGGTTCGTTTGGCTTTTCTAAACAATATGTTGAAGACTGAGGCGTACAAAAAATATATTATTAAAACTTGATTGGATCGCTAGCAATTACTATTATTCTTTCTGAAAAGAAGTTTTTTCCGAAAACTTTGCTGGAAATGAAACTAATCCGCTATAAAAATGCTTTTGTTGTTATATATGGGTATATAGATGGCTAAGAAGATTTTCTGTTTTCTATAAAATAAGGGAAGAAAAATGGTGTATTTTTAAAAACAATAAGATATATGTGGATAAAATTGGTATTCTGGAATTAAATATTAGAAAATAGTATATTTAATAGATTCCTTTTATAAGCTTTTAAACCTTCTTATAGATTGTTTAATAATCTTGAATATTATTTCTCTTAAAGTTCCGAAAATGGGGAATGAGACGTAGATCGATAGTCTACGATACAGGATTTTATCGTTATCGATATTAACCAACAAAAAAAATCTCTATCGAGATTTTTAAATGCGACTAGTAATTTGGCTGTTAATAAATTTTGTAAATTATTTAATGTTTTATGTATCTAGACAATTTTTTTCAGGTCCATCTGTTAATTTAAACGATTATGTGGACCTTCTTTACTTGATAGAGTTGATACGTTAGTCTTTTCCTATTTGCCTGTAGTGTTACCTTTTTCATTTGTATTATTTGTGTTTATTTTGCGTCTTTCTATTGAGTTATTTTATATATTTTGTGTTTATCTGTGTGCGAGTAAAATTATAAAACATATTCTGTGTACTTTAATGTAAAATAAAACAATAATAAAAAATACTAAAATAAAAAAATATTGTTGTTAAACTATCACCAAGCAAAGTGTTATGAGCTGCGCTATCATTGGAGTCACTAACGTTCGTGAACCGGCTTCACGCTTTTTAACTTTCTGTAGAACAAAATATCCGATACTGCAATGACAGCAAGTACTTACCTTATGCCACATTTTTGGCATGAATATGATATTATCATGCCAAATCATCAATATCATGCCCCCTTTATATTCTAATTAAAGAAATTAATTACTCTATTCCGGAATTTTCTAAGAATTTTTAATTCAGTCAAAGGTAAGATCTCGAGAGAAGTTAGTTCTAGAGTAATGAGGTTGATTTTATTCTTTTTGTCCTCAAAAATTACGCATAAAATAAGCAGTTAATTGGTACATTTGAGCATATGTAGTCTTTTATTTCAAATTTAAGATTTTTATGGGCCATTTTGCAAAGAAAGGCAAGCTCCTTTTTTGTTGTTGCGAATCGTTTCAACATCTAATTGGAACCAGGGTCACCCACAAAAGACTTATCCATCAAATTTTGCGAAATTTCGTCAATTAGTTTTAAGAGCTTGGGTGGATACATACACTGCACAGGCAAACACACAAATAGATTGACAGACACGCACACAGACCGACAGACACACGCACACAGGCCGACAGAGAGCCAACAGCCCTATCGTGCTGAAAACACCGGTTCTCGTTAGATCACCGAAGTCAATCAGCATCGGGCGCGGTTAGTACTTGAGTGGGTGACCACCTGGGAACACCGCGTGCTGTTGGCACATTTCGGGTGCGGTAGACCAGTGGTTTGCGCGCTGAATTTGCACGCTGCCACAACTGCCGCCGTGTTCATACGGAGTACGATCACGTTAAACATGTGGGTCCGAAAGTCCTTCCGAGAGGTTGGTGGTAGGGGAAGGAGGGTACGGTCCCTGTGGATGCCTCCCCCACTGGGTTCCGGTCTAAATTGGGTGGCACTTCCCGACCGTCCAAACAGTTACCTTACACCTTTCTGGTAGGTCGGACGATCTGGGTCTCAACAACAACAACACAGACCGACAGACACACGCATACAGACTGGCAGACACATGCATACAGACTCGCAGACGCACACAGAGACTGGCACATGCACACAGAGACTGGCAAACACCTACACACACACAGAGACTGACAAATACACATACACACGACTGACAAACACACATGCACACGAGAGAGAGACTGACACACACACACGCACACACAGAAGTCACTTTAAAAATAATTTTTTCATGTTCTGGAGTGCTCGAAACGTGTAGATCCATCGAGAAAGTTCCAGTTTTCGGCACATTCGGTAACTTACCGTCAATACCACATTACCATGTATTGCATGGAAAGTAATATTACATTTCTCATTTGGGCATTCAATCATTTCTTTAAATATATTTGTCAAACCAAATATTAAGGCGATTATGTTAAATCAACAAATAAAATCATTCGTTTCAAAATGTGTCTTCAAATATTTGTGATGGATTAAAAAATTACATTTTGTAAAGAAATACTTCCGAGTGGGACATGAATCTCATTAATGATAAGCTTTTTTTTTACAAACAGCTTGGGATGAATTTTTAAGCACTTTTCTGTATTCCTTCTGTTTATTTTACTGCGCTTTAAAACAGAAAAATTTTAAATTTTATTATTTAAGTAACGGCCAATCCGGAATCGTGTTATTTATTCATGAATTCTAAAAGAAATTATGAGCTAAATTAATTCTTGTATCCATTAAAATTCCTTTTATTTTAATTATCAAATGAGAGAACATAAATATTTTGTGATCATCAAAGTATGAGTTTTGTTTGAAGTATACTTCGTTTCTCTTCAATAAACTCTTCAATTGATTGATGTAATTTAAAGGACATATTTTGCAAGTAGTGTTTTTAATTGTGAAATATAATGGAAGTAATTTGCTAATTTAAGAAATATATAGATACATATAATAAAAATTTCAAAAAATCATGTATTGTGATAAAACTGTGAAAAAAAATTAACATGCTTTTTTTTTAATTTCTTAATAAAGACACCTCTTAATTAGGAAATAATGAAACATTTTCAATTTTTCAGGACACCTTAAATCTTAATAATACAAACTATAATAAGATACATTTAATAACTTTTGAAAGAAATATTGCGAGCTATGTTTGATTTTATATCCCCATTTTCTCTAATATCTTTCCATAAAAACATATGTCTATTCCGAATACAAATCCACAAATTTTTATCTTTATTTCATTTATTTTTTAATTTTGTATAATTATACTTCACTGGGAGAAACGGCGTCCCAGGAGTTGTTTAGAAATCAACACATAACACAAAATTAACCTTCACATTTATATAAGAACGAGCAGCTGATTTTTTTTCTGAAACTTTATTTGATGAAATTATACCATATCCTTTAGCAACGGAGTTAAATTCTTTATATTTTGGGGAGAGAAAATGTTTGTTAGTAAAATGTATTGATTTCGCAGGCGATTTTAGTATTTTAATTTAATTTATCCGTGGATTTTAGAAGAGGAGCTTCAAAAAATTTCAGCCTGCAGAAGCAGATGAAATATTTCCCAGTGAACTGTTTCACCAACTTTACTATGATTAGTAGAGAGGTTAAGGGACAAAAATAAGGGCAAAATATTTCACCGCTGGCTACCAGCTACAAACTTTGCATGGTGGTTATTTGGTAGTATCTACTATGAAAACCTCCGACAGACAATCTGTGGGACCCCTCTGAGGCTCCCACGGGCCCTTATCCAAAATGGACGCCGAACAACGAGAGGTTAAGTGCAAAAACATTTCACTGCTGGCTACCAGTTACAAACTTTGCATAGTGGTTATTTGGTAGTATCTACTATGAAAACCGCCGACAGATAATCTGTGGAACCCCTCTGAGACCCCACGATTCCTTATCCAAAATAGCTGCCGAGCAGCGAACCGTTGTTTGTACATCCCAAATTATGCCACATCAGGCGCGGATTTAGGGGTGTGGCCCAGGGGTCCGGGTCCCTCCCTTTTGATTCAAAAGTAACGTTAACTCTATTTGGGGTAAAGCAGAAAATCCAGCTCTGGCCCCTCCCTTTAGCAGTTGGGCCCCCTTCTATTTTAGAATCTGGATCCGCCAATGTGCCACATAGATGAAAATTTTCTTCTTAAGGACCCCAGATGTAACAAAAATCATATCATTTATCGTCTGGAGAAAATGATCGTTTTTAATCTAAATGTTTGATATGTTTAAATTAATTTAAATAGTATTTAGATTATTCAAAATTAGGCAAAACGCACGTAAAATTTATTTAAATAGTTGATTTAAAAGTCTGAGAAAGAGTTCTGAAATTTAATTTGAAATTTTATTTTCGTAAAATGGTAGGCCTATCCCTGATCCGAGATACGTCAAAATCAGTAGATCTCCCACGTTTATTGATTCAAAAAATCTGATGTGGGCAGCACATGACTTTCCTTATATTATGCAATAAAATCTCGCCAAACGTTATGGACGGAGAAATAAATTATTCTTATAGCAGATAAATGAGAGTCCATGGAGTTAGGAAGGATATGAAAATCCTATGGATGAAACACTTGAAAATGCCATAATGCTTTGAGAATTTTATATTGGTGTTCCTAATGTTAGGAAAGTAGTTGCTATTGGTTATTGACACAACAGAAAGGCGTAGTATTTAGTACATGTATTTTTGATCATTTTTAAATTAGTTCCTTAATTATGAGTATAATTAACCAGTGTTACTTTCAATTCAATACATGGTAATGCATATGCAAAGTATTCATACGAAATATCGCAACTCGAGTTTTTGACGGATCTACACTTGAGACCTCCAGAACACGAAAAAACTATTTTTAGCGTGACGTCTGTGTGTGTGTCTCTGTATGTATTGTATCCACTGTAATTGAATGTATCCACTCTAATTGAAATAATAATTGACCAAATTTCGTAAAATTTGGTTGGTAAATTACTTGTGGGTGATCTTGGTGCCGATTAGATTTTGGTACGATTCGGAATAAAAACAAAAAGCGCCTCTTTTTGCGAAATGGCCCACAAAAATGGCAGGTATATACTCTAGCTAAAAATCTAATTAACCAAATTTTACAAAATTTGATAGATATGTAAGTCACTTATAGATTACCCTGGTGATGATTAGGTTTTTTTGTACAATTCGGGAAAACAGAACCTGCTTTTTCTGCAAAATGGCCCTCAAAAATCATTAAAATATAAAATAAAATATTACGTATGCTCAAATGCATAAATTAAATGATTGCTTCACACGTAATTTTTAACGCTGAAAAAAATAAGATCAACCCCATTATATTTGATCTACCCATTCTCGAATTATTATTGGTTTTTGCATTTTTGCTACGCGGTCTTTGAAAATACTTTATTACCAAATGAAAGCGAAAATTGAATTTAAAGTACAAATTCAGTCGCATTTCAAATAATTATGCGTTCTGTTTTGAACCATTAAACTCACTTTAATTAATTATTAAAGATATAAAGAGAAAATAAATTTGAATCTGCAGAAAACATCTTGTGCTGCCCACATCAGGTTTTTTTTTTTCGTAGTTGTAGGATATAGAATATATGGAGATAAAAATAAATTTAGAGGTAAAATAATTTTGAATGCGTACAAGTATTCCTTATTGTTTCAATTCTTCTTTTCATTGCGCTAATAATTTATTTTTACGAAATGGGCAGTTTAAATAAATATTTTAGGCCTTTCACCTTGGAAATACATACAATGCAGGATTACTTATCTTATCCCAGCGCCACCTGAATTTATTGTCTAAAACGATACTGGCGTTTTCTTCATATGAAGTTTTAACTCCTTACATTTACCTCCATGGTAGAGTCTCTATAGCTATTTATTTTATTTATTTAATATAATATTTATTTATTTAATAAACCTATCAATTCAAACATCAAAATAAAGAAGCAGGTTGATTTCTGTATTAAAAACGAGAAAGATCAGTCATGTATAAGCATTGATTATGAAACACTTTCCAACTGAAATGCAATTTTATTTATATTTAAGCTGCTTAAAAAATTTCCATCGACAAAATTAAACTTAAAACTTCGAAAACGACAATTGTAGTTATACAAAATGAACTTTATTTAAATGACGTCATTGAAAGTATAATTTGCGAAGTGTTTACAATGCTTCAGCAGTTAATATTACATCACAATTATAATATTTCATTATTATATCGCTTGCTTATCTCCTGCTAAACTATTTCTTCGAAATTTTTGTAACCATTCTAACGCTATGGTTGTAACTATGACAAAACATTTCATTTTATAAATCATCTGCTTCTCTATGTAAAATCATTTCATACGACTTATATTCCAGACTCCAGAGCTAAATAATTTTATGTGGAAAAAAAATCAACAATTCTTATACAACTCACCTTACAATCGTTGATATGTTTACATTCTGTATGCTATAGTTTAGAGTTAAAAATAGGTTTTGTTGTAGGAACAAAGAAAGTTTTGTGATCATTTAAAATAAAAAATGTGATGTGTGCAGCACATGACATTCCTTATATAATGCAATGAATTTTCTAATATTAAAGTAAAAAAAAATAGGTTATTCTTATAGTGGATACTTATATTCTTTCCAAGATATTGAATTTTCGTCAATTAGTCGTCATTTTCATTGATTTAGCGTAATTTTTATCCATTTGGGGAGATTTTCATTAATTTGTCAGCATATAAAAAGTCGCCAAGTTGGCGACATTCCACCAAATTCGTCGCCAAGATCACCAAGCATTATGTACGGAGAAATAAGTTATTCTTATAGCAGATAAATGATTATTGGCGTTCAAATACAAAAGTATTACTCAAAGTATCTTTTCTCATGAATGGAATGAGCCAGATCCACGAGAATGATGTCACTCAATTTATCGCATGATATTACATATGAAAAGTGAACATGTTTCTCAACAGTTAATATTTTTTTTATTTTATGGGATATTTTGATAAATGTATTTTAAAAATGTGCAATATCTCGAGAACGGTTCGTACTAGCGTTCTATAGTTTACGTTAATCGTTTTCTAAAGAAAAATTACATAAGGAATGTCTATTTGCACAACTTTATTAAAGGTTTTAATTTTTTGATGATTTTTTCAAAACACTCGAAAATTTAGGGTGTTCTGAACATTCGATTATGTTTTAAAACTATAGGTTTCCAGTATTCACAGATTGTAATTTTTGTACCAAATTACATTCGAATCGGTCCTTTCGTTCGTCAGTTATCGTTTCCAGACTCACTGACACACACATACACACATCACCTCAAAAACGTCTGATTCGTGTTCAGGGATGCTTGAAACGTGCTCCGCTATCGAAAACTCGAATTCGAACTTTCAATCCCGTCACAATACTTTCCTTATACATTATATGTATATAGGGAAAGTAAAAATACTCTAATTGAGTTGGCACAGAATTTAGATACACAGATAATACACAAAAGTGATGCGGTTTTATGACCGATGAAACAGTAAATATAAATTTAAACGATCTTCAAACATCTGCGGAAAAAACACATAACCGGAAAAAAAAAATGGAAGCCATATTTATATTGCAATGAGTCACGTGAACTCATTATATAATATGGTTTTAGTTATTATTTCAATTTTTTTACTTAAAAAACTACCCACCATATTTTCTTGAAATTTTTTTTTTACACATTTCATGTAATATGTTGGCATCCATCTTTTCTTCTGAGTGTAAAAACCGTGATTTTTAAAGTTACTTTAAATATTTAGTGTTGCATCCGTCCTAAAATTGCTTTATTTTTGCATATTTTCTGTGCATCTATATTCTATGCTAACGCAATTACAATATTTTTTATTTTAAATGATCATCAAACTTTGATTATTTTTACAACGAAGCCTGATTTTAATGGATGCAGAATATAAGCAAGTGATTATAAGATGATTTGTATAAGAATTCCTGATTTTCTTTTTTCACTCAAAACTATTCATCACTGGAGTTTGGAATATGAATGAAATTTTCATTGCTTTTACATAGAGAGCCAGACGATTTATATTTCGATGACGTCAGTTGAATAAAGTTCATTTTTTTTTCAATGAAGTTTTAAGTTTTCAAATATAATTATTGTAGTGCTGTGATAATTTAAAATATATCACCGCTGAATGTATTTTATTTTAGAGGAAGGTGTTTAAATAAATTGCATTTCAGTTGTAAAGTGTTTCATAATCAAGTTTTTATGCATGATTGATCTTTCTTGTTTTAACATTATGATATCCATCCTGTTCTCTTCTTCTAATTCCATGATTTTTTTTTTCTCTCGAGCGGCGCTTTAAAGCACATTTCGTTTGACATATGACAGCCCACATTGATAAGAAATTTTATAAATGCCAAAATAATTGAAATTCGCAATATAATTCTTAAGGGAAGATAAATTAATTCTATCGATTCAAATAATTTTATTGATAGAAGGCGATAGCACAAGGTTGCGCGTAGTTCTTAGTTTGTTTGCACTGACGAAGGAGACCCATAACGTGTTTTCGAAACTATATCATGTTTATTACCTGCTATTTTCGTAGCATTTTACGTTGAGATATATTTATCGTTTGTACGAAAATCCCCATTCTGTGTTTACTGTTACATAAATTTATTTCAAATAAAAAATATTAACTGTCTTTGATAACTGTATAACTCGTTCAAAGCCGCTAAATAGAAATTACTCAAAAGAATTTATGGAATAAATGATACCAATTTTTCTCTCTGCATTGCATTGTAATCATTGTGTAGAATCAACAAAATCCGAGTAAACAAAAGAATTCTGCCGGAGCGTTTCATACATCATATTCTACTTTCATCCATTCATTCCTGGAGTCCCTTTGAACTCTATTCATTCCTTTCCAAGAGCGCCATCTATTGCTAGAACCAGCACATAGTGTATGTTCTGCTTAGAAATTATGAGTGAGGAGAGTATTATCATCACCACAATTGTTCGAGGACGGAAAGAAATCAAATAAAATATACTGCTTTATGACACAGATGAGCAACACGTGGCCTGCCGCATCATTTTATGCGGCCCTCGACCTCTCTCCTCAAGTCGAGGGCCTTGTATATATTACTTTTTCTGCATTATATATGAAAGAGAAAGTATTGTGAAGGGTAAAAAATCAGACTCTCACATTTTTATGGTTCTACACGTTTTGAGCATCTTTGAATACGAATAAGCCATTTTTTCGGTGATGTGTGTCTGTGGGTATGATATCACTCGAACAAATAGACCAAATCGGATGAAATTTGGTAGGATTATTTCAATCGATGGGCGTCAGACGGATGCTGGTTATTTTAACACCATTCATTTTTTAGAAAATCGAAAAAATGTTATAAAAACATAATGGGTTTTTAAAATTTTACAAACTGAGAGATGTTATATATAATTTTATATTTGAAAAGCGAATGACATCATTTAGAAAACGCTAACATACGCCGTTATCGAGATATTTTACATTTTTGTTCCAAAGCGGAAAAAATCATGAATTTAAAATATATTCACTATTATAAATTAATTGCACATTTTGTAACTACTTTAATCTGATACAAATCATGATTATTTAGACAATATCATGAACCATTCTCGAGATATTGGAAATTCTATTTTCGTTCCATATAAAACACTATAATACAAATTGAGCAATAAAAAATAAAATCTGGTCTGATCATTTCAACCGATACATTTTAGCAGTCATATTGACTTTCGAAGAGTTCACTCACCCCTGGAGAGCATCTTCATTTTTTCAAAAATATGATTATGTTAAAATTTATGCCAAAAATAGTTAATTTATATGTACTTTGTTTTATTTAAAAGCGCATGACATAATTTATATAAAGATAACATGCACTGTTCTAGAGATACTGCATAAATTTGATCGAAAATCGAAAAATTCATAAAACAATTACATATAAAATATAATTGTAGTAAAGACTACAGTTTCAGTAAAAAAAGTCTTTAATAATCCACGTTCATGACGTACAAAAAGGTCCAGAGAGCTTTCGGATGTTCCAACGTCCTAGAATTGCAATTAATTATGTTTACTAAATATCAGATGCTTATCACTTTCTACCAGAAATAAATGGACAATAATTGGTTATTATTTTTCAGTTGCCGTTCTTGAGATATTGAAAAGTTTACGTTTCTGAAGGGAATCGCGAGATGGTTAGACGAATTACATGAAATTTGGTACGATTATTTTAAATTCGTCACAACAAAACGTCTCGATTGATTTTCAACAATTTCTGGTAATAAGAGAGCTGTATTGTTTTATGCCACTAAATTGAAATATTAGGTTTTGGAGGGGATACATTTACAAATATGAGATTTGGATTCTACTTTTGGACGTTTTTGTGCTCTTATGAAGTTACTGTTCCATCGTAAATCAATATATTTCATAGCCGTATGCAATTTTAATAGAATTTAAATATTTTTCTTTATATTTGTTAGTATGAATGATTGTATGTGAATAAATGAATTCTACATTGCAATATTACATTGTCCAGTCGTCATCTAACAGCCATGAACTCTGAGGGAGTGGAACAGGGGGTGCAATTGAACCCCTTGATTTTCTTAAATTGCTGTAAATCGTTATTATAATGAACGAGCAATTTTAATAAATCTTTAATGATAAACATTGGAGTTTCCACTCCTTTTTATTATAAGTTTATTTCTTAATTTTTTAAGGGTCAAACTATTATATTACCCGTAACCGTCAACGGCTCATCTAACTCTTTCATTTCTTTTTAGAAAAATATATAGCCCGGGGAATTCGGACTGATTGTCCATTCGCTGTTTGCTGCGCTACTTACCCAAAATATTCTGTAACCCGCAAGGGATAAATCAGGGGGAAATCACAAGGAAAATTCTTTCCCATTTACTTCGTAGCACAAAAAAAGAAGAAAAATCCACTCAAAAATTAATTAAAAAGACAGTGGGTAATTCAAGTCTATTGCGCATAAGCTCGTCAAATTTGGAGCGTTTGCATGTTCGAAATAATGCGTCAAATTTTCAAAAATGTAAGAGAAAAATTGAAAAAAAAAAGGGGGGGAGGCAAATAAATCCATTGCAGATTTTTTTTCCTCCAAATTTTCTTTCTCTGGGATTATGAAATCGTCTGCGAGGAGCCACCAGTCATATCCCTTGTTCACAGTTACACAGATAATATAATTGACAACTATGTATCAGATTCTTAAGTATACCAATTTTAAATCATGTCATAACTGTTTCAATGAAATTGCACGAATAGCTATTTAGATTCATGATAAACAATGTTTTTTATTATTGTAGTCAAACTTTATGTTCACAGTGACGTCCACAAATATATTGAACTCTGGTTGCTGATAATATATGAGGTGGTTTTTCAACTTGCTGAAAATAGTTTCGAAGCGCAAAACTTTTAAAATCGAATCTTAAAGCATATCAATATTTTGTTTTTCAAACTTTTAATATTTTACTGGTTCTCTTTCCAAGTACAAAATTTTAAGTTGTTCTAGTCTGTCAATATATTTTATGTCACAAAGTTTTTGAGGTTCAATTTTAACAAGACTGCCTTTGGAGACTGTTTTGGACTGTCTAGGGAGACATCTAGAAAATTCTTTAATGAATTTTACAAGTGACACTAACTGTCTTCGGTGATCAACCTTACAGTGGCGTATTTTGAAATTCAATTTGGAGGGGGGGCGAAGATTCAATTTTAAGTATCAATCGTAAGAGGTTTAAGTTAGAGGTTAGTACGGGCTCAGTCCTGGCCCGTGGGCTTGGACCCGACCTGACCCACGGGCCAGGCTTGGGTCACGTTTTACTAAATTTGAGTCGATTTGGGTCGAGCCAAAATAAATAAAAAAAGCCAAAAATAGATCAACATTGAAACAGGAAAATTTGAAATTACATATGAAACAAAATTTTCAATTAGCGGATAATAAATAGTCTCCTTGTCCCAGATTAAGTAATAAAAGTTTCTTTTGTACGAAGAACGCAGATAGGTAAATTAGAACCGGATACAGAAAAATTATAATTTCAGATAAAAAATTAAGGACTTATTTATTCGGCGACATCCAAAGTTGGCTTTGAGTGTTTTCGGGACAGGTCAGGCTCGAGTGAAATATTTTTAAAAGTTCTTGCGCTTTAGCCGAGTCAAACTTTCATATTTTGGGGCCGGGTAAATTTTTAAATTATACCCGTGCAGATCTCTAGTCTCTAAATAACGGGCTTTTGATCTTGACTAATTCTACCGGCTTCAGGAACTGAGATTTTTCCAAATTTGGAAACTTCGGGTTTTGCGACATATGGAAAATTTCTTCCTTATTACAATGACGCAGCAACCGGAGCACATTTTGTTTTAATTGGTTTTTTTAAACTTCTTACTTATTTCTTTTTTTATTGTTATTATTTCTTTTATTTATTTATTGGAGGTTAAAACGAGTTGTTTTTCTAGTTCGACTTCAGAACGACAAACTGAATAGGAATTCAGTAAAGATTTTTACCACATGTATATTAGGCAGCATTTTAAAACATTTCAATTCCGAGGGTTGTTGAACCCCCTACCCCCCCCCCCTTAAATACGCCTCTGCAGCCTGGTCACTTTTATCAGAAGCTTTTAAGTTAATTTAGCTTTCCCGTCACACGTCTCTGTAACACTCTCCTGTATGTGTAAACTGAATACGCTTACATCACGAACCTGATATTGGCTCAATATATCTTTACTATTTACGAAATAAAAAAATCAGCTAATTAATTCAATTTCCATTTCTAATCCCCCTGCTAATCCAAAAATTTGTCTCAAATAAAATTTATTAGAAATTGCCGCAGCCACTTTTCTGAACATAATTTAATTTTTCTTTTTTAATTGTTTTGAATTTTGGACTGTATGTAACTTCACATATCTTTAACTGCCGTTTAAATAAAAGGCGAGAATTTAGGGCAATAATTAATGTAATTTTAAGTGTAATGAAAAAGTGTGAAATTTTGTGCTTTTTGGGGAAATATTTGTAAATAAAATAATCCCATTTTTTTTTTTAACTTTCAGATGTTCTGAGTATATTTCCAGATTATTACCGCACTTTAAAAAAAAAAAAGTTTCTAGGCCAAGAAATAGCGTTTTAAATTGCAGTGTATATACTTACTACATCCTGATGGAAATTAATAGATTTAAATTTCTTTACCAGGGGCCATACATGTTCCGTCACTAATCTTCGCCACTTTCTTTCCTCTGCTAATGCCTGATCATTAAAAATACATTAAGGAACATAACCAAAAGAACTTTGAGCAAAATTTAGACTTCAAAACTTACGTTAGCTTGAGTAGAATACTATGAACTCGTTGCGTCTGGGAACGCTGAATGAGCATTGCTAATCATGTTTTCATTTTGTCAGTGGCGAAAACCAAATAGCGAACATTAATGTATTGGTAAGCAATGAAGAGCATTTGTAGATTATTGGTTGTAAAGAACGTTCCAAAATTGTACTATTTGGCATAAGAAATTAAAACAGCGATTCCAGTCCATAAAAATATTTTCCTAATTTACTTTTTAAGATAAAAAGGTTCTTATAATTACTAAATACTTTCCTCTGAAATCCTTTTTACGTTCTTATACTATAATATAGTCTAGAGAGAATGTTGTTTTCACGAAAATTTTCGAGTTCGAGATTTTTAATGCCAATATATATTTTAAGACCTCCTGAACACATTTTGACTATTTTTGGAGTGATGTCCGTCTGTCTGTACGTCTATATTCGCTTTCTTGTGTACACAATAGCGACCACAAATATTAATGGATTTTCAAGAAAGTTAATATCTGGCTTTGTTATCAAAAAATCTAAAACATTTTTTGAATTCGAGCGAAAACTTCGAAATTTATTTGAAATTTTGGATTTTTTAACAATATAGCATAAAACAAAATTTGACATAATCATGCATGAAAGGTTTTATTTGTCACCCAATGATCACGAGACTTGATAGTTTCAATTATTGTTGTGAAAAATAGCCGTGATACAATTTTTTTATTCGTGACGTCATTAACTCCCCCCCCCCCGACACACACACGCACACACACACACCACACATACCAGGAAGTACATTGGTATGTGATACATGGTATTGGATGTCCTTCCGAGAGGTTAGTGGTCTGGGAAGGAGGGTACGGTCCCTGTGGATGCCTCCCCCACTGGGTTCCGGTCCAAATTGGGTGGCACTTCCCGGCCGTCCAAACGGTTACCTTACACCTTTCTGATAGGTCGGACGGTCTGGGTCTCAACAACAACAACATGGTATTGGATTCTGATATGAGAAAGTCGAGTTGAGCCACACTGTAGTTAATTTTATTAAAAGTTTAAATCAATCATGTAAAAAACTAGATTTAGATACAATTGTTTGTAATCCACATGATATTTATTCTATTCATTTAATTTTTAGAGATTTTCTTTCAATTATTTCCTTTGGTAAAACAACAATATTCCCCAACAATGAGTATAATCTATGTAAGAACTTCATACTTTTAACTGCTGTATTAAAACAACATTTTGCAAACCTTGTTAACTGTTAAACTTCGTCATACCACACAGCTGGCTTGAAATTTAAAGCAAGACTGCAATTTGTTAGTTCATAGTTTGGGGTATTCCTAAAACCTTAAATCGCGCTTCCAATGCATCAAAAAGCATCTTAGAAATGATCCAAACTTTAAAACACTTCCTTATAGGCAAGTTCTGTGACTATTAATACACTTTTTAATATTTATTCAAAATTTTTCTTTATATTAAAAAACTTGTTTCAGAATTAACGGAAATTTATCTGTTAATTTCCTTTTGATAAAAACATAATAATTAATGGATTTTCATTTTATTTAGTTAATTTAGTAAGCCATATTTCTTTCACAAATTGCACAATTTTGTCTATTGACAATGTACTTTCCTTATAATTGAACCATTCTTCATTTTTCCTTATATTATTTAATTTGTTTTGCTTCCGTTAAATGGAAACACCAGTTTTAATTTAAAATAGTTTATATCCTTAATAAATTTTGGAAGAACTCGCATGCTACTGATGATAAAAAGTCATTTTGTGTCCTTTGTATAAAGAAAAATAATCGAAGAAAGTAGAATATATCTGCCCTTTTAAAATTAGCCATAATTAGTATCTTTAGCGAACAAAGGATGCTAATTATTCATTCGCCTAACCCCAAAAAAACTTGAAAAAGAAAATGTAATCAGAATGGAATTCATTAATCTTAGGCTGTCCTACTAATAAGTAAACGTTTCATTTTGTTGCCAACTGGAAGAAGGAAAATGTTTGAAGAAAATGAAGTAATCAATAAACACAATGAAGTAAAAAATTCTCAAGTATATATGAAAAACTGGCATCTTATACATTAAAGCAGAGTAGTTTCCTTTTTAAATATTAAAATCATGATTTATATAGCTGTTGGAAAATTCGATAATGCTAATAATATATACTAATATTTTAAAAAAATATTAATGAGGATAAGATTAAAGATTTTGAATCAACTTTCATGGATGTATATCCTTGAAATAGAATTGGAGAATATTCAGACGATTTACACAAATTAAGCTCTTTTAAAACCAGTGACGAAATTTTACCACTTTCATAATAATAATGTGTGTTATTGAATGCTTGTAACTGCTATTTAGAACATAAAGCTGTTCCTATGCTTTTTTTAAAAAATTGTAATTTTATTTTACAAATTTATTTTCGTGATATGCTATTTTGTATGTATATTAATATGCATATAATTTGCATAATTTCTTATTACTAATAACGTGTCATTCAAGCAATGAATTCAATGGGTGAAAATGATTTTTAATCCCTAATATTTTAAAACTTTTTACATGCACAGCGTAGTTAAAACAATAATATTCGATATGGACTGTGTACTATTATTGTTGTTTTTGGAATTATTTTTTCTCTGTTTGAGAAATAATGTTAGCAAGGTCTTATGTTTCGAAAAAAATGTTTTAGTCATAAAAGTGCAAAATATTATATTGTATTCAGCATTGTTTATTCCTTGATTAAGTCGCAATCAATTTTTCTGAGATCCTGGCTAAGCTTATGTCTGTCATTTTTGTATATATATATATATATATATATATATATATATATATATACTCTATAACAAAAACAAATCGTCGCACCAAGAAGGAGTTGTCCGATTGTAATGAAATTTCGTATGTAAAGACATTTTGAGCGAACATGCAAATGAATAAAATTTGGTGTCCAATGGATAAATAGTGGGAGCTCCAGTGCATTGGAACTGCTCATTCAGCAGGTGTATATAAGGAGCGATTCTGAATCTGTGGTGAAAATTTCTGTTGCATTTCGACTGCGGATATCTTACGTCTTTGGTAGTCATTTCTGGCACACTGGCAGCACAGCGATACGTAGACAACATTCTACGACCGGTTGTGTTACCGTTCCTTTTGCGGCACCCCGGACTTACTTTTCAACAAGATAATGCCCGGTCGCACACGGCACGTTTTGCTATGAATTGTCTTCAAGCTTTCCCAACACTTCCTTGGCCAGCTAGGTCTCCTGATCACTCTCCCATAGAGCACATTTGGGACGTTATGGGAAGGCGATTGCAACCATCCCTGAATGTTGACGATTTAGCCCGACAGTTGGAGACAATTTAGCAGGACTTTCCGCAGGACACCATTTCTGAACTTTATCAGTCTATGCCACGCCGGGTGACATCTTGCATCCGGACTAAAGGTGGACCAACGCCTTATTGACTTCCTCCCTTTGTATACGGTCAAACTCCAAATCATTAAATCGTTCTGAAATTTTAATCGTTTCTTTTTCTATGTATGTCCTTCACATCCACCAATTTTTATCACAATCGGACAACTCCTTGGTGCGTCGATTTTTTTTATTATAGAGTATATATATATATATAATAAATATAAAAATAAATAAATATAATAAGACTAATTTAAAACATGAACAGTGTCATACCCTGGTTCAAAAACAATACGAAGGAAAATAAAGTAACGGGATATGAAAGGAAATATCTAACAAAAGAGAATTGGAAAGATATAATAACCAATTCAAATAATTACGAAATATTGAAATCACTAAAGCAGTTAAACCACAGCCACAATGCCGAAAAAATAAATGTACAGCACTGGCTTAATTTTGAAGATTAATTAGACTGGATTCTTCTTCAGGTCTGAGCATCTAACTCTAATTAACCCAAACACATGCTTGTTTCAAATTTGGCAATAGTAAGCTACTATGAATGCCGAAGCATAGACTGCAAGCATTAAAAGAGGAAGAATTTAAAAAAAAATAGGAAATCAAGTATTACCATGATCTATGAGGCAGGAACCTATCGTACACATGTGAGTGCGAGCAGCCGTAACTGAATGAAAAAAGTCGAGAAGCATCCGGAAGAAGTATAACGAAATAGACCGTGAGAGGTAGAACAAATGGTTGCAGTGACCTTCCTTAAAACCCGTCTAGTGAGTTAGAGTACGAGACAAGACAATCACCAATATAAGATGAACAGAAATCATAGATGAAAAATCTTACTAAACTAGTGATTCACAGAAGAACTGAATAAAAAAGTATGCCACTAACAACATTATAAAGGGGCTCAAATCGTAGTATCAAACTGACTAAAGTTGCATATTTTTTATGAAAATAATTTTCAAAATATTAAATATTTATGTATCTTATTTTCAAATTTATTATTTTTCAAATTTCTTTAGTTTAATTTTATTTTTTTATTTTTCATTTTTATATTATCATATAATTGAAAATTATAATAATTAGTTTTTTTTTAATATATATATATATATATATATATTATTATTATTATTATTATCCACCATAATTGGGAATGTAGTCCTGGAGGTTATCGAGTGGTAATTGATACACTGAGTTGATAATTTTAATTACGAAATTGGGAGGATATGCATTATTGGTTTCAGTATTTAATAATTCTATAAAATGTGCTAATTTATATTTGTCATCACAAATTTTATTGGTTCTAAGAACCTGGTTTGATATATTTCTAAACACAGTTATATATGCAAACAAGAGTCAAAGTGTTGAATTTTTGAAGTATTAAAGTTAAAATCTAGTCTTTTATCATATAAGTTTATAGCCAGATTACAATTTTGTAAATCTAAATTTAAATCTAAAGAGTTTGCAACATTAGAGTCACTATTACAAGCATTTAATTGCAAATTTTTAGGGTAAAAGTTTAATGCAAAAGGATTATTATTATTATGGAATACACATAATATATCATCTAAATATCTATACATGAGCAAATTATGCAACCCTTGATTATAGTTTTTCTCATAGAAGTATAAATATAGATTAGCCAATAACGATGAAGTACACCCCCCTTGTAGGATACCAAACTGTTGCTTAAAAATAGAACCTCTATGTTGAATATAATTCTTATTGAGAGTGAAATTAAATAATTTTTTAAAATGGTATGTTGCATATTTTTAAATAGTATCATATTTTTCAAAAATTTGTAAAATAATTTTATAGAGATCACCTAGATCAATATTATTGAACAAATCCTTAAAATCAAATGCATAAATACTATAGATATTAGTTAGAGCTTTTAATTTCTTAACTTATTCAAAACTATTTTTTACAATACGACTATTATTAGAGATGTCATCTGACAAAGAGATTTCATTTGAAATTTTTAGTAATAATTTACCAGCATTAGTAAGGTAAGAATTATGCCCACTAGTAATAGTTCGAAAAGCTACAGGGGATTTATGAAACTTGGGTACTAAAACAAGATATGGAATGTTATTACAACTATTGAGATGGATTTGCTTACATTTGGCTGATATTCTATTGGATAAGATTTTAATGTTAGTATTATTTAAATTAGAATTATTAAGAATGTGTGACTGGAGAGTACCTATATAGTAATATTTACAGATGATAGAGTAGTTACTATATATATATATATATATATATATATACATATATATATATATATACATATATACACACACATATATATATATATATACACATATATACACACATATATATATATATACATATATATATATGCATATATACACATACATACATATATATATATATATATATATATATATATATATATATATATATATATATATATATATATATATACATATATATATAGATATGCATACATATATACATATACATATATATATATATACATATATATATACATATATATATATATATATATATATATATATATATATATATATTATATATATATATATATATAAATTAGTAAATCCAATGTTAGAATGTAAAAAGTAACTCATAATACACTATTCCAAAATTTTCTACAAAATACAAAGAAATAAAAGAAATTAAGACATAAAGAGGAAATAATAAAGCGTAATGCAGGTCATAAAGACAAAGACAATCAACAAATTTCAAAGATGAGGAATGAAAATAGGAAAACAAAAAAAATCAAGCAAAAAAGCTTGCACATGGAAGAGCTTTAGGCTTAAGATAAGTTCATTTCGAAAAAATTCTCTTCAAGTCCATATATCCCTTCGAAATGAACACAAAAATGTTTGTTTCTGAAGCACAAGATAGATTTTATTTATAAACTTGTGTTATATGGACGACAAGCATATAGATTTGAAAAGTAAAGGAAACATAAATACCTTAACACTTCAGTAGTACAACCATGACGAGCAAAATATGACTAGACCAATGTTGTCATATGCAGAAATGAAAAGATGTGATTTGCTGTTGCCAAAGAGAGTAATAAAAACTATACTGCGTAAAAGCAATAAAATGAGATATTCAACAGTTAAAGCTTCAAGATAAAAAGATGAAAATATAATTTCAAGAGAATAAAGACGTACGGCTAAAATAAGATACTAAGGAGAGATTATGAGAATTTTAGGCTAATCGAAACTTATTAACTATACCATTTACTAAATATGCAAGATATTTATACATTTTACTGGTAATTTTGAGGTTATTAATGTGCAAAGCATGAAATTTTTTATCCGATAATCTATAAATTCTAAAAAGCTGATTAAGTATAATATTTCTAAGCAATTGAATCGAGTTGCAGGAATTAAAAGGTAATAATTTATTAATATTAAATTTAAAAAAAATCTTTTTTATCATATAAATTAGTAACTATCCCATGAGCAGGTTCTATAATTAGATTTAAATCCAAATAATAAATATTATTACTAATAGTAGTTTCATTAGGTATTAATTCCAAATTATCCGGATAGAAATCTATATCTATGACATAGTTAACAGTAAATACAAGACAAATCAGATCATCTACATATCTGTAAATTTTATAATCATATATATATATATATATATATATATATATATATATATATATATATATATATATATATATATATATATATACACATGGGCGTATGCAGGATTTTTTCCTGGGGGGTGCTAAAATTGATTGCATTCACAGTTTAGAGATTACTATCAGTCTTGAAATATGTATCGTTACAAAGTAAATTTGAATAGATGGTCGGAGCATCACATTTTAAGAATTAGTGTGTATAGCACTTTTGAAAATTAATATGCACCAATTTTTTAAAAATTAATGTGTACCACATTTAAAAAATATTCTCCTTTTCATAACAGAATTCTAATTTTCCTAGAGACAGAGCGACTGAACTCACAAATTGGACATTCATAAATATACCAAATACAATCATCCTAAGTTTTCCCATTCTGTATAGGTTTAAATTGTTTTTATTAATATAGACGTGGGAGAAAACACACAGTTGTGGTTGAATATTCTAAAATGTGGTTGAATGTCAAAAAGCATTTTTCTGATTTTTTTTTTCTCATATTGGCTTTTAATTAAATTAACAATTTTCCAGAGGTGTGCTTTGGTACTATGTATATAATATATGTATATATACACTCTTTTGCAAAAAAAAAAAAAAAAAAGAAGCACCATGAAGAAAGTGACTGTTTTTATTGAAATTACATATGCGTACAGCTCATACACAGTCAATGAAATGATTAAAAATCAAGACTGCAGAGCCCATCAATGGTTAGCAATTGCACATTGAATTTTCAAATCAGTAATTAGTGAAACCTCCCTTGACGGCAATGCATGCTTGTATACATCTATGTAAGGAGTGATAAAGTTTTCTAACATCATCTTACGATACATTCTGCCAGGCATTCCTCAATTGTTACTCCAAATCTGCTACATTTCGAGGTGCCGAATCTGGAGGCCTAGCATATCCCATACATGCTCGATTGGCGAAAGATCTGGTAACCTTACTGTCCAAGGAACGGTATCAACAGCACGGAGACAATCCACAGATATGCGATCCGTATGTAGCGTGACATTATCTTGTTGGAAAATGACCCCAGAAGGACGTACCATGAAGGGTAACGCAAACGGCCGCAGGATTTCATCAACATATCGTCCAGCTGTTAAAGTTGTACGCAGGATGACTTGGGGGCGACTTACTGTCGTAAGAGATAGCACCTCACATCATTACACCGGGGGTAATGGCTGTGTGCCAGCGTAAAACAAAGGCTGATTGGGACCGCTGGCCCTGGCGCCTCCACACACGTACCCGATGGTCATCTGCTGAAAGCCTGAAGCTTGATTCATCGCTGAATACTATGCTATGCCAGTCTGCTAGCAGCCATGATGCTCGGCTACGACACCACTCCAAACAATTCTGTCGATGTTGTAGGGTTATGGGCAGTCGTCTTAAAGGCCGCCGTGAGCGTAACCCTACCTCAGACAAGCACCGTGAAATGGTGGAAGGTACCAACGGGTGGTAAGGAAGCGGCTGTAACACATTGGATGGCAGACAATGATGTCATTGGACCCGTCCAGGCCTGTCGCACAATCATCCGATCTTGCCTCGCATTTGTGAACCTTGGCCTTCCAGAGCCTTCATTCCGCCGATGAGTTCCTTGCAACAACCATTGCTGCCAGCGCCTTTGCACAGCAGTGTCTGTTCGGTGCAGGTAGCGACCTATTGCTCGGTATGACCGACCAGCTTCACGCATCCCGACTGTACGACCACTTTCGAACTCGTCTAAATGCTTAAGGTTTTTGACAACATCGTAACGGCATTATTGATTGTGTCTCCACGGAACTGCAACGCCGATAACGAGCAATGATAAATCGTCCACATTTTTAACCTGTTTTATAGGATGTTAGTTGCGCAGTAGAAACGCGCGCTATGACCGAAATTAACACGCATTGGCCTGCAAATTTAATCATTTGTATACTTGGAATAAAGGAATTTGTATGCAAAATTTCAAGATGATCGGATTTTTTTTTTTTTTTCCAAGGTGAGTGTATATATACTTACTCTCTCACTTTCATTTCGTGCTTTGGCAATTGGTTTTAGACGCATACTTCCATTTGAAGTTTGTTCAAATTAAATGCCAAATTCTTTCATATATTTTTTTTTTCTGATGGGTGGTATTTTTTTAAATAATTGTTTAACTTTTTATAGGGTTCCATAAGAAAAACAGTTCCATAAGAAAAAAAATTGCTATACAGAAACTAGTCTGAAGGAAAAGATATTTACAACAGAAGAAACGTAAAAAAACTGCTAAAATAGGGAAAATTGGAATCAGACTTTCCCTCGATTCTATCATTTTACTTCAATTTGACTATTTTCCCTCGTTTGTTGACCTGTATTGCATGGGCTAACTCCAAAATGAAACCAGTCCTCGTATAAAATGTATCTTTTCAATGTTACTTGTAGTTGACCCTGTGTTTGTAGGGGGGGGGGGGGATTTTCATTTGATTAATAAGCAATAAATTGTTGAATATTGCAGGTAATTGCACCGAGTTTTTTATTAATTTATTTATTTTTAGACTAACTACTGTACTGAGCAACTTTTTCTAATTAAGCTTTTTTTTTGCTCAATGCACCCTATAAACACATGTATACCCATATTTTTCTGAAAATACCTATTAATATTTTTTTTTTATAAAGGATGCACTAAAACATTAAATTGTAGTCTTTAAATAAATTGCTCTTTAATGATATGTATTATAATTGACTATACAGCATTTTTCATTTTTGGAAACCACTATTGTTATCTGTTGTTGAGTCAAAGTTTTATGTACTACAAACCTTTTTAATCATCAGCATCTGTAAGTTATTATATATTTCAATCCATATTACAATATCAATTATTAACGAATAGTTAATTGTATAGCTACATTTATAAGCTAATATAGTTGATCAGGAATTTCCGTACAACTATTATGCATTAATATTAATATATAATAATTTAATAACATCGATTTTAATATCAGCATTAACTAGCAGCAAGGTTGTTAATTAATCGAAGGTAATTTCTGAAAGTTAATATAAGACAATTGCATAAGATTAACTGTATAAGTACTCATTAGTTGATGTTTACGCTTTTTCAAAAGTATCCACAACACTTTTGTTTAATTTTTATTCTGTACAATATATTTTTATTCTGTGCAATATATATTTTATTTCTGCACAATACAGAACAAATTAATTTATAAAAAAAAATCTCAAAAACCAATTTTTCATGAAAGATTTGGATAGCATGTTGGATGAAATTTCATATCACTACGAAAAATTGAATATTTTTATCAGCGGGAAGGGAACTGAGTTTGCCTCTTGTGGAGAGGGAGGGGGGGGGGGCTCAGCTCTCTACCTTGCTATGGCCCAGCGGTCTATTAACTTGCTAAGTGCTCAGTCACTAATTTAAATATTCAAAATCTATATTTCACGCAAGTACTTCCAATAAAAAAATAAAACAAAGAAGTATTAAAGAAATGTCTCTTCATTCTTATTGGCAGAATCGTTTTAACTGAAAAAATAATCCTCCCGAAAGATTAAATATCCCGATCTTTATTCAAAGAAACGAGATTGAAGTGAAGTACATTTGAAGAAGAGGAAATGAAACGACGACGTAATTATTTTCTTATTCCAGTGATAAATGACGTAAGAAACGAAATTGAGCACTTGAATTTCAACCTTCCAGTAGTGAGTGCATCATTAATATTGGAATGCAGTATGAAGACATGGCATCCCGATAATATCTGAAAAAGAAATAGGTAATTGTTATAGAATTCTTAATCGTTCTGTTTTATAGATTTTCTCGTGTTTCATGCATACGAATCTTGGTAGTAGCAGAAAATGAGTCACTAATAGAATAAAAATGATCTTTGCTGCAAATTCAATTTTTCGTATGCATTCAAACATCCTTAGCTTTTTGGTTGTGTTTAAAATTTTCTCTATTTTTCGATTTAAAGAGGCAATTTGTATAGCCCTAAACAATGTCAAATAGACGATATTTACTTAAAATATTTTATCCACTTCTGGGTAAAATATTCAAGAAAAATATCTTATGATATACTTTGATACAGAGATACGTTGATACACTAACAGAATTTAGTATATATTTATATTCGACATACTGCGTTTCAGCATTATGTTTTCAACATCTGTAGAGTCTATAAGAGTTCTTTCTATGTTACAACTTAATCAACAATGCCTCATTACTACTTAATCAACAATGGGATTCCAAGTTCCATGGCCACCATTCTGCTGAGTGGGGCAACCAACACCTTGCATGGAGTCAATAACAAGGCCATATTTTTTCAACAACTATACCATACTTTGCATAGTCCACCTGGAAGATAAGAGCTCGCAATCCGTCCCAGTAGCTCAACGATAGAGCATCGGTTGGTCAGTACGAAGATCCGTGGTTCAATTCCTGATTGAGGTAGCAAGCTTCTTAGAATAGCGCCCTAACAAATCAACCCTGTAGGTTAATGCAAAGCGGTCGAAGGCCTGAAAGGGACCCTAGTACGACTTTCATGGATTCTGTGGATTGTGCGGATTCAGGTACATTGAGCTCTGATTTGAATTTGGAAAGTCAAAGACCACCCAGAAAGCTATCCTGGAGGATAAAAATAGTAGCAGAAGGCTAACTTGAGGTAAAAATGGCAGAAATTGGTCAGTCAAATTGCCAGTTGTTCATTAATCTAACATTAGAGGGTGGAGAATGCAAAGCCCATTTGGACTGTAAGAGCTTGTACCATCATCACAGTATCTCAACCATAGAGCATCGGCTGGCTAAAACTAAGATCCGTCATTTAATTCCCAGTTGGGACAGCAAGGTTCTTTACACATCTCACTGAAAATGATTTTTATTTGTATTTTCCTTTATATATAGAATGCACTCAACTTCTTCTTAAATTTTTATGTTTATTTATTTTTCTTTATTTTGCAGGTAAGGATGTTTCTGGATATACATGTTCAATAATTGCAACCCCATGTAAGTCACGTAATCCTCAATTAACTTACTCTTTTATGCCAATCGATTGCGTAATTATCTTACTACTGGTGTCCATTCAATCGCCTTTATTTCCTTTCGAGACTTTTCGCAAGGAGGCAAAGGGAAAGTGTGAAACTTCATATTAGGAAAACACCAAAATCATTTAAAATAATTATTCAGGCGACGTGGGGGTAAGATACGTGCCTCTGCATTGTATGTGTTTCTATGACAAATGGATCGTATTGAATGAAATAACATTTAAGAGGTTATTTATTTGGGCTGTCAATTTTGCTGAAATAAATTATCAGTGCAAGGCAAATTTTAACTCAAATAATGAAGAATATTCCTACGTATTCAAGTTTATTTTACCTTTCAATTCATTTTCATCTCCCTACATTCCGTACTTTGTTCTCCAACTAAAAAAACACACTTATTGGTTCTAATCATAATTAAATAATTCTTAAATTTAAAAATAATCAAGAAGACGTATACAAAACACTACGTTTTTCTGTTGTACCAGATGAAAACAGACGGGATTTTACCAACGCTGACGAGATCTAGATATTAGTCTCAAAAGATTATGGTGTTTTCATCCATGGCAGTTTCATCTCCTTCTCTCTAACTTCGTGGTTTTCCGTTTAATGTCAATTAAATTCCGTTTCAACAGCCTGCTTGTATCTAAATCGAATGAAATTTGGTATAGTTACTCAATCCATGAATGTCAGAGGTAATTAATGTTCGGAGAGGTCAAACCACAAGAAAGCTCTCAAATTTTCAAACATCTTTTATTTCTTTTCCTAAAATTAATTATAATATTAATGTTAAAAATTATTTAAATAATCATTTTATATTAAATATTTTATTTTAAAGCGAATGACATCATAGGAGAAGCGCGTAACAAACGCTCCGTCTTTAAAATATGGCATATTTTTTATTTAAATTAAAAAAAAAGAAAACAGAAAAATAAATTATGTCCTCTATAAACAAAGTAACAGAAATGTAAATAACGGATTCAAAGTAATTTTAACTAAAAATATATGAATGGGGGGGGGCATTGTTTAGACATTATCACTAATCGTTCTCGATATATTAAAACTTTTGCTTTTCCATGGAACGCGCGATAATATTTTTTAAAATATCAAACGATTTCCGTGAAATTTAGTATGTTTTTAAATCACTGCAATACGCTGCTATTTTTAGCAAGATCATTATAAGAAAGATATAATTTGCATTCCTATTTTCCCATAATATTGAAATGTGTTAATCTGTAGGAAAGGTGATTTATTGGGCCCATACTTTTTCTTTGCAAACTTTTATATTTATCATAACTGATTGACATCAAGTACACTGCTTCTTCTCTGGCGATTAACAGTTTAAAATATTGAATCGGGAAACCTCCCAAGACTTAAGAAAAAGAAACTGGCTTACCTCCAAACCCTACTTTTTAACGCATGGATTGACCTTTAAATGACTACGAAAAAAAATCGGAAGAAAGAAATTTATTTCTAATTTTACGAGTTCCTTAAATGTTTGAAAATTCCCCCTCCCCCCCCCCACACACACACACACCACCACCACCAATCCAGCATTATTGCAGACATTCTCTCAATTTATAAAGAACTATTCCATCCAATTTTAGAGTGTATTTACTTTTAGATATAAAAAAATATATTCGAGTTCCATCTTCATTTTCGTATTTGTTCCAATCTTCTATCTCTGTAATTTTACCCAGTTAAATAAAAGACCGTCTTAGAACATCTCATCTTTCGATTATTCAACATCGTACTCAAGGGAAAATAGATAAAAAGAGAACTCTAAAAAGGGTTGATTTTTTTATTATTATTATTAAAGTTATTTAAAGGCTTGCGGGTAAAAGTAAAATATTTTATTTCAAGTATTAAGGATGCTTCTAAATATGATCAGACATGTGTTCAAAAGGCAAACAGGTTTAGAAAGTTTCGTATATAAAACATCGTATGACACGATAATAGAGGCATTAACCGATTTCAGTGGCAACAGTCTCCTTCGTCAAGACCAAAAGACAGCGCATCCAATACTCATCAGATCAAAACCAGTTTCTGTAAATTAAGGGGTATACATGGGTTAGGAAACGGAACGAGTAAATAAAATGTATAAAAGCAAATAAAAAGTGAACGAACAGCATAGAATCCTGAGTCCTTCTGATATCTGTTCACTTCCTCCTTAATTTTTACCTTTCATTTCTTTACATTCCCTCTTTTCTCCTGGATTATATTCATTCATAGAATCCTGTTATTCGTTCATTTCAACTTAGTCTTACCGTCCGTTATTTCTCGTTTTGTTTGAAGCCCCTTTATTTCTAGGTCACATGTGCTGAAACTCGCCTAGTTCTGATGGGTGTTGGTCACACTGCCTTTTATCCTGCAGCTATCTGAACCATTTTTTTTAAGAATGGTTCAAAGGCTAGTTTACCTCTAACAAGTCTCGGTCTCGGTTTAATACATTTTTTTTCTCCAACTTTGAAAAATTTATCACAAACCAAATATTTGGAATGATAGTGTAATGCCAGCAAATTAAAAATGTTCTTTGTGTGGTATTTGGTAAAAATACTTAAGATCGTTTAGAAGAATTGGTGCAATAGACGCCTCAATGGATTAAAACTTTAGTTCTTTCGACCCAGACTGTCCGACCTACCGGAAGGTGTACTAAGGTGTACGGACGATAAGACTAAATTAAAAGTGAACGAATAGCAGGATTCTATGAGTGAATATAATCCAGGAGAAAGGAAGGGAATGTAAAGAAATGAAAAGTAAAAATTAAGGAGGAAGTGAACGAGTATCAGAAGAACTCTGGGGTCCATGCTGTTCGTTCACTTTCTCCTAGTTTGTATACATTTTATTTGGACGACCGAGAATGTATCACCCACTTTTGACCGAAAGCCAGTGGGGGCTACATCCTCTGGGACCGTACCTTGCTTCCCCTCCCACCAACCTCTCGGAAGAACTTTCAGATCCAATGATTTAACTTACCCGTACTCCGCTTAAACACGTGGATAGTTTGGACAGAGACGGAAATCGAACTCGGAGGATCCGAGTTCAATCTTCGTGCGTTAACCACTGACCTATTCCATCAAAATGGATTAAAGCTGGCGAAATAATTCGATTTACTCCGGAAGACAGACAATTGGAACAATAGGCCAGACTTCAGGACGATAGTTTGACATTAGAGTAACGCCCTAAAGATTCTTAGGCCCAGAAAAGGAGAGACTGTTCACAAGGGGTCATCTGGTGAGTACTAATCAAAAAGGAATATGACGACATGTATTTCCCAATCAGCTGTCTTCCTGATGACGCCATGCTCATCCAATCAGCAATCTTCCTGGTGTCGCCATATTCATCCAATCACCAGTCTTCCTGATGATGCCATGTTCATCCAATCAGCAGTCTTCCTGGTGACGCCATATTCATCCAATCACCAGTCTTCCTGATGGCGTCATGTGCATCCAATCAGCAGTCTTCCTGATGACGCCATGCTCATCCAATCCGAAGTCTTCCTGAGGACGCCCTGTTCATCCAATCAGTAGTCTTCCTGATGACGAGATAACGCCCCAATCAGCATTCGCATTGACTGACGAAACACCGAATTCAGAATAGTACCTACCAATCTGGGTTTAAAGCCCTCGACTTAAACAACTTTAAACCGTCCATTCTAAAACTTGTTCCTTATTAACTAAGAGAGTATCCGTAGAATCCGGATATCGTGACGCAACTCGCCTTTTGCTATATAGATCACTGATCAAGGACCCATTAATCTACTATATCTCATATCTATTTTCGCCGTCATTTTATACGGCATTATTCAACTTATTTATTAAACTCTAATAGGTGGGGCATTGCATTTTTCTAATGCTGTGATGAATAACGCTCGCTTCCACTAAGGCTGGTTTTCCATTACGGCTTCCACTAATCTCTTAATATTGGCAGAGCCTTCTGGATTGGTGCCGAGCTTGGTCAACCTCGACTGTGTCCGACTAGGGGCATGCTGTCTTTAGCGACGAATCCCGCTTCTCTCTCAGTGCTGATGACCGCTGCATACGTGTGTGGATGTTGCAGACAGGCCAGCGTTTCGATCCTGAATTTATTGGCGAATAGCACACGGCCATCACACGAGGTGTGACAATCTTGGGCACCACCTCGTGAGCCAGCCAATGTCCTCTAGTTGTGCTGCAAGTCAAGCTGGCTGTCCGCTTATACGTCGAGATATTCTGCAGCCTATTGTTCCGCCTATGCTGTCCATCCGCCCTGGTTCCATTTACCAACAAGACAAAGCTCGATCAGAGCATGACTTTCTCAACAATATCTTCGAGGATTTAATACCCTTCCATGGCTATCCAGGTCCCCCAGACCTATCACAAATAAAACACATCTGGGACATGATGGGACAACAATTGCAGCCTTCTCAGAATATCATTAAATTAGCTGACCAGTTTCAACATTTGTCGCAGAATTTTCTGCAGTGGGACATAAGCAACTTAGTTAACTCTGCCGCACTGAATATAGGCTGGTATAGCTGTCAGAGAAAGATTTACCACTTACTAAAATGTCATCATCTTGTTGCTACCATTTCTTAATAAAACATTTTTTTTGCTTCCAAATTCTAATCATTGCATATCTCTTCAAACGATACATCGATACATAATGTCGAGTTCCGTGGCTGTAACTCAATTTCCTATGGGTGTCTATATTTTTTTGCAACAGAGTGTATTTACCTGGTTATAATTGCCGCTTACATTCTTATATGATTATAAAATTTCACCAAAGTAAAAACTATATTATTTCAAAAACAATATTGAAAATTGAAAACTCGCCAGAACTACTGATCGGTCGTCAGATTTAGGAACGGAGAGGGAGGAGGGGAGAATGTGCGTCCGTGAATACAAAATTTCATGGAATATCGTCATATAATTTTGAAATAGAATGAATGACCAAAAGAGTGATGATAAAAGGTTTCTTTTTTCTGTACTCTTGAGTAGCCTAAACGTATAAATCCATCGAAAAGTCAATCTCCAAGTTTTGATCTTATCCCAATACTTTCTCTACAGAGAAATAAATATTCATCCATTATATCAAAGAATCTCGTTTTTATTCGGCAGCTTTTCGCTCACTATTATCAAAATGGTCTTGTTTGATTTGCAGCCAGTTACGCTTCTTGTCTCCAACCGTACTTACACTGAGAAAAAGAATCTTGAATTGCGTCTTTTCCTCAATATCTATTTCATCCAATCTTTTAAGTTCTTCCAATTTCGCTCCGAATAAGTAAAATACGATTAGATTTTCATTATTTCTTTCATCGAATTTTCTCATGAAAGCATTTCGCACTCATCACGATGAAAAGACAAATATTTTGTTTATCTTTCGAATTATTTGTGTCACTTTATTAGCTTGAAAGAATGAACATTTTTCATCTTCGATGTGTATGAATAATTAAAACTTTTTTAAAAAAATTTCATGATGCAGTAACAACCGAATATCGAATTATTTATTGATTATGGATGAGTATGAGAGATATAATAAAAAGGAATGAAGTTCATAAATATATATAAATAAAATTGAAAATATGTTTGTCCCATCACGGGAGAACAACTGCACCGAATTTCATAAATTTTGATAGTTATTGGTATGGTCATACTTAAAATTTAGGTGTTCTTCTGTCTATCTGTCTCTATGTTCCTTCTGGCTGTTTTTAATTCCATATACATGCAAAGTAGTTACAGCAGACGATTTTTACTTTCTCATACTTAGCATTGAGAAAGTATTGTTTTCGCGAAAATTTTCCATTTCGAGATTTTGATAGTAATATATGATCTGACGCCAATATAAGATCTCCTGAATACGTTTTGGCTATTTTTGGAGTGATGTCATTATGTCTGTTTGTCTGTCTGTATGTATGTATGTATGTGTGTGGTCGATTTCTTGGGTACGCGATAGCGGCCACAAATATTAATGGATTTTCACGAAACTTTATATCAGGCTTTGTTATCAAAACATTGAGAACTAGATATAATTTTTTTAAAATCGAGCGAAATCTTCAAAATTTATTTGTAATTTTATTTTTTGTAGCAAGGTAGCATAGGACAAAATTTGAAATAATCATGCATAAAAGGGTTTATTTATGGCTGACGAGACTTTTATAGTTTCAGTCATTACTGTGAAAAATAGCCGCGATACAATTTACAATTTTTTTTTTTGTTCATGACATCATTAGCCCCCTCCCCTTCGTATGGTAAGTTACCAGCCCCCGGAGGGTACATCGTCAAGCATAGTATCAATCGAAAAACTATTTTAAGCCCTTTAAAGTGAAGGTTAACACGCTATAATTGTAATCATTTGGAGCCATGACACCAATTTTTCAAAAAATTTCTTGTAAAATAGGTATTACAAATGGATTCTGTTTTGAGAAAATCGAAATTAGCCACACTTCAGTTAATTTTAATTATATTTATCAATGCATTTATTTAAATTTCTTACTCCTTTATAGTAATTATGGTAATCGAGTTACGTTTCAAATACCTAAATTATCTGCTAACTATTATATTAATCAAACTATTGAAAAGTAATTAATTGATTTTCTTCATATTAAAACGTGATCGCATATGTCTGTATATTCCATCTCTTCCGATAGCCCTACTTAGCCCAGAAGGTCATGATTGTTTGTGTGTTAGTTTTTTGTTGCGTAACTATCGATCCAGTGATTTGCAACGTCATTTCGAAAAATTTAATATATTTTTAAATATTTGCAAAAACCTCGTTTTCCACAAGAATGTTTGTACCCTCTCATCCAAAGCCCCTACTGGGCCTAAAAGTTCGTTTTTTTTTTTAATGTAGCTATCGATACAGCGATTTACAACATCATTTCGAAAATTTGTAATAAATATTTGTAAAACAACCTCTTTCCCTAAGAAACACTTATGTTGGTTTGTGCCCTCTCACTCGAAGCCCCTACGTGGACTAGAAGCTTGCGGTTTTATTTTAAATGCAGCTATCGATCCGGAGATTTGCAACGTCATTTCGCAAATTCGAAAATGTTGATAGTTTTCTTATACAGATTTTTTTAAATCGCAAAAAAAAATCGCTGAAACGCATTCCGAGAAATAATATACTTCAGCTATGAAAACTGACAAAGTTATTCCAAACTTCACTGTTAAGTTTTAAAACTTACATTAGAATACTCCCTAGACTCAGTCTGATTAACCCCCCCACCCACCCACCTAAAAAAAATCCATCGCATAGTTCACGGTATATATTCAAGTAAAATTTGTGTCTTGAAACTTTCCCTTTTGTATGCTGAATTACACAAATTGAACCAACTTTGTTTAATTTAGGGAATGAAGGGTTCCTTCTACTTCTCTGAAATTATAAAGTATATAAATAAAAAAAGAAAGATCAATCAGGCTGAATGCATTGATTGTGAAACACTTTACAACTGAAATGCAATTTTATTTAAATATCTCTAAAATGTGATACATTTAGCGCTGATATTTTTAAATTATCACAGTACTATAGTAATTTGCGATACTTGAAAACTTTAAACTTCATCGAAAAAGGAAATGCTATTTAAACAAAAATAATTTTATTCAAATCACGTCATCGAAATATGAATCGTCTGCTTCTCTATGTAAAATCAATGAATATTTCATTCAATTCACTTATTATAAGTGACTTATATTCCAGACTTCAGAGTAAATAATGTTGCATGAAAGATTCAGCAATTCTTATACAACTCATATAACAATCGCTGAATTCGTTTACATTATGCATGCCATATTATAGCATTAAATTTAGGCTTCATTATAGGAAAAATCAAAGTTCAGTGATCATTTTATGCATTTTCATTCCCATGTGTCTCGTCTCAACAACATACTAAAATTTCATTTTGATAAAGTCATTTTTACAGCACTTATACTAACAGACAGACAGATAGACAGAATGTATGAACAAAGTCATAAACGCGTTTCAACTATGTTGCAGAGTGTTGAAAATGAGGATTGGTGAATGCAGAAAGCAGCAGGTGGATACTCCTAGTTTTTAAAGAAAGATAAAAACAAATCCTTTTATAAAACTTTATCTATCAAAACAAAAAAAGTCCCGTTTCGATTCGAGCACTTTTCGCTCACCATTATCGAAACGATCTTGTTTGATTTACAGCCAATGATACGCTTCCTGCCTGTCTCCAAGAGTATTTGGGCCAAGAAATAGGAGCTGGAATGTCTTTTTTCCTTCAATCTTTATTTCACCCAAGTTCTTTCAATTTCGTTCCCGGTAAGTAAAATATGGATGATGGGGGGGAGGGGGTCATCTCTCATCATTTCTTTCATCTTGAAAGAGCTTACCATTCATCATGATGAAAAGAAAATAATTTTCCTTCGTTTAAGATTATTTGTCTCACTCGGCTGGTTTAGAATTAGAAGGAAAAAATCGGTTGTGTCCAGAAGAAGACGTTGCCTACGAATGAAGAAATTTCGATATTCGCGGGAGAATAAAAATTAGGGTTTTCTTAAGACTTTATCTGGTTATTGATTAAATTAATCGTATCAAATTGCATGGGAATCAATTGATTTTTTCGAGAAATATCGCGCTCACTGTGGCGAATGTAAAATTTCTAATAATTAAAAGTCACTAAATTTCATTAATAATTAAAAGTATTTACAAAGCAACCTCTCATTTAATAATGTGATGTGTCTATTTATTGAGATTGTTTTCTATTTTGATCTAAAATGTACAGTATTTCGAGAACAACAACCAAAAAATTTCTCTTCAATAAGCCATTCATTGATAATGTGAGTAAATGGATTAATGAGTAATGTGAGTAATGAACATATCAAAAAACAAATTTAATATTAACAAAATAAGAAATTTATACGACTTTGTTTAAAAAAATGAAATTAACTTTTACTCTACCATTTAAATTTAATAGAATTTTTTTTATCAACATGCAAATCTCATTGAAAATTATTAGTAATTTTAATAAATATTATTTTACGATTTTATCTTGTTTCCTATATTGTTCCGTATTGAGAGTATATGGTAATATTGTTTGGAAAAACTCTAAATACAGGACGGCTATGACATAAATTAAATTAAATTAAATTATGTTTTCCCTTTATTATTATTGTATAATTTTGTTATATAATGTATACTTTGAAATTCTTCATTATTATGCAATTCATATGTTTTATATATTGTATATGCTTGTCAATAAAATTTCTTAAAGTCTAAATAAATCCACGCCTATGAACAATAATTAATAAATCTCATATCGAGGTCTAATGGTCATGGGTTGGGTGAATTTTCAGTTTAAACAATGAAACTTAATTTAATGGATTATAAATTTTAATTTGTAAGGAAAGTCATGTGTTGCCCACATCAGAATATTTTTAATATTTCACTTATCTTGAATGGGTAACTTATATTTATTTTCACTACAATGCATATGAATGTATAGAGAAAGTCAGTGAACTGGCGACATTTTAAAATACGTCAGATTTAGAAGAAAACGTTTTAAAACTACATATTGGATATTGTTTCAAGTAAGTATCCATTTTATCTGTTATTTTGTGCAAACTTAAATAAATACATTACGGAATATATGAATAAAAATCTAATGTGAGCAACACATGATTTTCCCTACAGTCTCAGATTCATTTTTTTTATTATTATTATTATTTTCAGAATCCATTGAATAAAGTTTAATTGCACAAAATAGCACCTGTATGTATTTGAAATTGTATCCAATTATAGATACAGTTTTAAAACTTTTTTTTTCATCTGGCGACTTATCACATTATAAAACGTCACCACCTTGCAAAAACTACCAAATATAATAAAATATCTCGAGAACGGTTGGATCCTAGAGAAATGGGGTTGGTTTTATTCTTTTCGCCGTCTATGCTTAATATGCTTACTTAATTACATACATGCATATAATTAAGCATATGCTTAATTTATGCTTAAATTGCATGCACGTTTAATTATATGTATTAAATGGTTGAAACAACAATTTAAACCATACAATTAAGCATATTTTGTTTCGTATTACAGATTTTGACAGTTTTTGCGGGTCATTTTGAAAAAAAAAATGTTATTATTCGAATCGTTCCAAAATTTATTTGGCGCCAAGGTAACCTAAGTAACTTATCTACCAAATTTTGTGAAACTTCGTCAAATAGTTTTTGAACTAGAGTGGATACATACATAGCATAAACATACAAACACACACACACAAACGCCACGCTAAAAATGGTTTTTTCGTATTCTATAGGACTCGAAAAGCGTAGATGTGTCGTAAACTCGAGTTTCTATTTTCGACACGATTCCTATACTTATAAGTTACAATGTATTGTAGGAAAATTAAAAATAAGTATGTTATAAAAGCATCAGATTTAATGGATGTTGATTTGAACAAGTTTAAATGTCATCAACCGGAAAATGAAAAAAAAAAAAATTATAGAAGCACTGAAAATTCACTACAAATAAACAAATAACCATTCAAACAAAGAAAAACACCTAACCCAAATGAAGTCAATACAATAATTAGAACCGGAAATATAAAACTATTTATTAAACTCTTTCTAATTACATCTAGTTTCACTTTAATTCGTTACATTCTTTTATTATTTCATGTATTTTGAATCAATAACTTATTTTTTAATTATAAATGGCTATAAATACGATGTTAATTTGAATAAGTTTAAATGTCGTAAATTTGAAAAAAAAATATATATAAAAAAATGTATATTTCATCACCAGAAATTTATACATAAGTATTATTGAGTAATTTATTATCTTTACTCTGATGACTACGTACTTGCTGCATATTTTTCGCTGTGAAAAATGTATAAAAACGTTCCCTTGTGATTGCTTGCATATTTCTATTTTTTATTTCTTTTCAAAGTTTTTCTTAATTAAAGAGAATATTTAGTTAATGATCTTCTTTTTTCCCTTTTTTTATTGTTATTTTGCATTTGTTGTATTTTTGCAATGTTTTTCAAGACTGAATTTGCTTTCGAAGCAAACTCGTTTTTTTATTTATTTATTTATTTATTTCAATTTCGATTTGCAAAAAAAAAAATGTAATTGCAAAACTTCTGTATTTTTCATAAGGTTATTTTTTTTACTAATGACGATGCATCTTATGTTATTTATCGTACGAACATGGAATTTAATGACCACACACCCATTGCTTGAAGCATGTCATTTTCACGAACTATAATAATAAATTAAACAAAAAAGATCAATCATGCTGAAAGCATTGATTATGAAACACTTTCCAACTTCAATGCAATTTTATTTAAACCTGTCTAAAATGCAATACATTCCTCGGTAATATTTTAAAACTTATCACAATACTACATTAATTTATTATATTTGAAAACTTAAACCTTCATCGAAAAAAATGAACTTCATTCAAATGACGGCATTGAAATATAAATTTCCTGGTTTAAACATCCCTAAAATGTGATACATTCCTCGGTAATAATTTTAGAATTATCATAATACTACGATAATTTATTATATTTGAAAACTTCATCGAAAACAACTAAAATTCATTCAAATGACGTCATAGAAAAAATAACACGCCTGGCTCTCTCTATAAAAGCAGCATTCATAAGTAAAAATTTCATTCATAAATAATTTCCCATCCATGTCATTCATCACAATACTATAATAATTTATTTTATTTAAAAATTAAGACCATGGAGCTACAAGTAATTAAACTCTATGCTTAAAACTTCATCGAAAAAAATCGTCCTTCTCTTTGTAAAATCAATGAATATTTCATTCATATCAGCTATGCAAACTCCATAAACTAAATGATTTTGTGTTAAAGAAATACAGCAATTCTAATACAACTCATTCTACATATTTTGCTGTTTACATTTTACATAAGTGAAAAATAGGCTTCGTTGGAGAAATAATCAAATTTGTATGAGCGTTTAAACTCAAATATATTGCAATTGCGTTGTTTCAGTATGTAGATGCACAGAATTTAAGCAAAAATAAAGTGGTTTTAGGACGGATACAACACTCAATATGAATTAAAAAGAACTTTAAAAATCACGATTTTGAGACAAGATGGATGCCATATATCAGTTTGAAGTGGATCACGTGATCTTTTCATATCATGGTCACGTGATCGCTTCATATAAGGGTGTTATTATTATTTTAATTTTTATTTAATATATTTCGCTGAATATTTTTTATATATTTTATGGAACAATTTGAATATTACCTAAAATTTTCGAAACAATTTGTGAATTTTAAATCCGCTTAAAAAATGTTTGAAAAATTAGATTCCATAGGGCTCGATGTATTTCATTTTTTCAACCCGGGTTCAATCCAAAACTAATTGGGTGATATTATTCATTTATATTCCCATAGGTTCTAGAGACCGTCTGAACAACATACTAAAATTTCATTTTGATTAAGTTAGTTTTACGGCAGTTATCGTGCTAATGGACAGACAGACAGACAGAATGAACAAAGTCATAAACACTTTCAACTTTGTTGTAAAGTGTTAATTATTCCATATAGGAGGTATGTAGTTAAAGTTTGCTTGAACTATCACAAGATGCCTGCGTGCTGCATAATGTCCGCGAAGCATTATTTTTCGGCTCATAAGCTATACAAATCTGAAGCAGATATTTGTTAGGAATATATATATATATCCGGTGCTTCTAGATTAAGTTGTTGAGGTTGATCGTGTATACACGTGGTAGAAGAAGAATGTTTCATGCCGCATGGTAATGCAATTTTCTTAATGTATCCTTTTTTCATTTTTTCATTTTTTGATGCCTGTAGTCTGAGTTTAAGCATTTATAGTAATGTACTATTGCTTAATCTGAAACAGGCATTTGTTTGGGTTAATTAGAGTTAAATACTCAGACCTGAAGAGGAATTTAATTCTGATTAATCATCGAATTTGGGAAGGTTCTGTTCTTTTCTCTTATCGGCATTATGGCCGTGAATTTGCTTCTATGGTGATGTTAATATTACTTGAATTGTATTTTTATTTTTTTTTTATTTTTACATAATTCTTATTATTACATTTCAAATATATATATATATATATATATATATATATATATATATATATATACGGCAACACGGAATATTTAGAAACAAGTTAAAAATAAACATCTATCAAGAATTTTCTTGAAAGTATAAGAGATATGTTTGTACTGAGCATGAACGTTCTAAATTAAAATTCATCGCTGATATTGAGTTTCACTTTCAAGATTTTGATTAAATAAGTGAAACCCGCAGGTATTATTTTTTATAATTGAAAAAAAAACAATATTAGGTAAATAAAATTTCATCTTAACTCGTGCAATAGATATATGGCATAAGAAATCAATCGATTTTAAATCCCAATTCGTGCTAATTTTTATTTATCTATTTATTAAAAGTAAAAAGTAAAAAATAATAAACATTATATTCCGGGATAATGTATTTTATAGCGAGACACTGATTGGCGCTCTCACCATTATATACTCTACGCTTCACTACTCCCTTATTGACATCACATGTGACGAAGGCAGACATTTCGATATTTTTTTTTTTTTTTTATTTCAGGCAATTTAATTTTCCAAGAATTATGACCTATGTTTTTATAAAGAGGAGCTCAAAATCTATAAAGACTTTTCCACCAAATTTCAAAGTTAAATTTTACGCAAGTTTTAATGTGACGAAAGAAAATTTCATTAGCATCAATGGAACGAAAAATTTCAAAATGAACTCGATCGATTTTGTGGAATCGTACGTTTTTCACCTATACATTAGATTCTGTTAACGGGAATGCGCTCTAATTTGAGCTGTGACTTGCAATTCGGCAGATTTTAGTGCAGATGTTTCGGTCTTTCTATAAATATATAAAAGAGAAAGGAGATAAAATTCTCATGAATGAAAAGATTTAAAATATCATAATGCTTTCATAATTATATCTAGATGTCGCCAGTATTAGTAACATCCCAACTGTTCTTATTTGACTCCACAGGAAGGCTGTTAATGTTTTGTATATGTATTTTTTTATTATTTTCTAATTAAAGCTATCTAATGAGTAGAAATAGTAAGTGTTTTGTGTTTTCTTCCTGATTGTAGATTAGGGTACAAAATATAAAGACACATGTAAATTGAAAGGTAAAATAAACTTGAATACGTAGTAATATTTTTTATTGTTTGAGTTCTATTTTACATTTATCTGATAAATTTATTTCTGAAAAACTAACATAAAAATACATACAACACAGTGGGATTTATCTTACCCCAGCGTCCTCTGGATGATTGTTCCAAACTATTTCGGCGTCTTTCCAACATAAGAGTTTTAAGCTGCTTCTTTTTAACTCCCTGAATAGGTATTTGATGCGGATGACATCATACTGTTGCATTTTATTATCCACTAAAAACTGTTCAGATGCCGGCAAAGAAGTTTAACTGCCAAAAATTGTGACAGTTCTAGAAACATATTCATTTTAAAATTTTACATGAGACTCGCCTATATTAATTCACTCATCGCGATTTTTAAATTCACCCAACCGCAACCCTTCGCCGACACAAAGCGCGAAGGTCGCTCTCTAATACCGTCCTTTAATCCTTGCAATGTTGTTGGCCCGAACTTAATGAAGTGATTGCAGGTCCTTCGAGATTCGGGGCCGTCCAATGAGGGAGTGGAGAGAGGGAGAGAGTGAGAACCATGGATTGTACCCAAAGGTAGTCCTGAACTCCATTAATCTCCCGGCATTGTTTGGACTTAATGAAAAGTTTGGGAAAACAAATGGAAATAATTGAAGGTGGTTCGAGAAGGGCGAAGAAAATACATTACTGGAAGAAGAATAATAGAATTTAAGAAGATGGGTAACGCTTAAAATATTTGGGGGGTTCTGAGACGGCCGGGCTGTTTGTGCAAATATAAGCCGGATAAATACGCTTACTGATATTCTGGATGTGAGGCATGATTGTCATAGTTTCTTCATGTATAAAAAATCTGATGTGGGCAGCACATGACTTTCCCTACAGACTCAAATTAATTTTGTCTTTATTTCTTTAATAATTCATTAAACTGAGTTTAGTTTCACAAAATAGCACGCATAGTTATTTGAAATGACACTGAATATGCACTTTTAATTCAATTTTCGTTTTCGTTTGGTAACTGGGCGTATTTTCAAAGGCGGCGTAATAAAAATGCGAAAAAACTAAAATATCTCGAGAACGGCTAGTCCTAGAGTAATGGGATTGATCATATTCTTTCCATATTCTTTCAAAAATTACGTATGAAACAAGCATTTGATTGACAGATTTCAGCATATATAGACTTTTATTTTAGATTTTATCTATTTTTGCGGGACATTTCGCAAAAAAAGACAGGCTCTTTTTTCCCGAATCGTACCAAAATCTAATCGGCACCAGGGTGACCCACAAATGACTTACCTATAAAAAAATTTATGAAATTCTCTTCTTTCCCTACTATACGTAGTATAATGTATAAGGAGAATATTGAAACTGGGTCGAAAATTCAGACTTCAATTTTAAATCGATTTTCTCGTTTCGGGTATCCCAGAACGGACAAATCCACAATTTTTAGCGTGGGTCTGTCAGTGGAATGTATATATTCACTCCATCTCAAAAACTATTCGACCACATTTCATGAAATTTCTTAGTTAAGTCACTTATGCGTTAATCTGATGCTTATTAAATTTGGGTATAGTTCAAAAACCAAATCTGACCTTTCTTTTAAATAACCCGCAGAGAATCTCAAAAATAAATAAATAAAATAATAAATAAATGAAAAGTAATAAATGTAAGCATCTATAACAATAAAAGAGACATGTCTGTCAACGCGTGCGTGTGATAGCGATGTAGTGCAAAACCCAAATTACATACAGCCACTCAATTTGGTACACGAGTACATAAGACTCCGCGACATCGCCGCCAACCGGGAATGTTTAAACCAACAACAGAAAGGGCTATATCCAGCTGTTCTTCTCCTTGTATGCTGACATGTTGTAATAATGATTTAGTTGTAAAGCTGTCTCAGATCTGCTATCTTACACGATGTTCATGCATTAATATAGTTGCAAACTTGTAAATGTGGAGTCCTCCCCCCCCCCCCCCCATTCCTTCCTTTCGTCTCTTTCAACTATCAGGCGTAGGAAACACACATACATGCATCCTTTTCCATGACGTAAGACTAGAGTTGCCACATGCCGAAGTTCGAAGAAAGGTTACCAGATATACTATACTTGGCGACTTCCCGAAGATTTGAAAAAGACCTCGAAATAACGATTATTCTACGTGATATGAGAGATTTCCAGAAGTTTTTACGGAAAGTCTATAAAAAGGAGTCATCACTCAGTCGGAGAGCGGTTGACGAGATACGAGCTACATTGAACTGTGACTTTCGTCAATGTTTTGAGAATAGTAGCTACTGTTTTGTGAAATGAGTGGAGCATTTAAGTATTGTTTTACTATTTATTGTTCTTGTTTACGCTGTGCTTTTGAATAAACGTGTTAGTTATCCAGAAATTTGAACTCATTCTTGTAACCTGAGCGCACACCCACGATTCCAGAGAATACGTCATAACAATATGATTTGCTTGTATGACGTAGGATATTAAGCTGGTATATTTATTGACCTTATTAATTCTTAAAATTATGACCTTATTATTTCTTAATAATCTTTCTAATTTCTTTCTTATAAAAAATGACCTTATTATTTCTTAAAATAATTCTTAAAATTATGTTGAAACTTTATTTAACACACACACGCACACATATATTTTTACTTTCCCTGCAATACATGGTAATGTATAGGGAAAGTATTGGAATCATGCCGAAAATCGCAACTCGAGTTTTCGACGGATCTACGCATTTCGAGACCTCTAGAATACGAAAAAACTATTTTTAGCGTGACGTCTGTGTGTGTATCTGTGTGTCTGTCTATCTGTGCAGATTTTGTATCCACTCTAACTAAACTAATTGACCGAATTTCATAAAATTTGGTAAGTCATTTGTGGACGAATCTGGTATTGATTAGTTTTGGGTACGACTCGGGATAAAAGAACCCGCCTTTTTTTGCGAAATGGCCCGCAAAAGCCCGTATCCAATCTAGCTGAAAAACTAATGGACCGAATTTCACAAAATTCGGTGGATAAGTCGCTTGTGGTTCACCCTGATGCTGATTAGATTTTGGTATGATTTGAAAAAAAAATAACCTTTTTTTTTTTCAAAATGGCCCGCAAAACTCGTCAAAATCTAAAATAAAAAACTACGTATGCTCAAATATATCCATTAAATGTTTGTTTTATACGTAATTTTTAACGAAGAAAAGAATAAGACCAACCCCATTACACTAGCTAGCATTAGCCGTTCTTGAGACATTTTAGTTTTTTCGTATTTTCTCTACGCCACCTTTAAAAATGGGTCCAGTTACCAAATGAGAACGAAAATTGAATTAAAAGTGAATTAAATTTAATTAAAATAAAGTGAACGTGGATATAAGTCTGCAGGAAAAGTCATGTGCTGACCACATCAGATTTTTTTATTATGTTAAGTAATTCAATGTGTACTCATAAAAATTAGGAGCTGGAGTGCATTACCGGCCAGAAACAAAGTTCCTAGTCTAAAGAAATGATGAAATGCTACAATTACCTCTGCACAAACACTTCAGTGACATATGCAAAATGCAGAGGTCGCCTTTACATCCTTGCTCAGAGGCGTCTCGAACTTTAATGAAGTGATTCCGGGTCCATCGGGATTCGAGGAGCGGCTAATGAAGTATAGGGAGAAAGACAAAGCCATTAATTGTGGCCAAAGGTAGTTTGGAACTCCGTTAATCTTCCGGAATTGTTTGGATTTAATGAAAAGTTTGGGGGAAAACAAATGGAAATAATTGAAAAAGGTTAAAAGGGAACGAAGAAATTACATTACCGAATGAAAGGGTCTGGTGAGTGGATTTTTAGAAAAACGGTTGAATACTTCAGGTTTACGGTATTTCTGGGGAATGTTGGGCAATTTATGCAAATAGCAACAGAAAAAAAACTTCCATTGACAGTCTCAATGCAGAAGTCATCAACAGAATTTTGTTTGAAAAAAGGGAAACATGTGCAAAGGGATTCAAATGTTGCTTTTTGAATTAAACTGAACAAAATCGACTTTTAAATTAAACTGAGCAAAATCGGCTTTTGAATTAAACTGAACAAAATCGACTTTTAAATTAAACTGTGCAAAATCGGTTTTTGAATTAAACTGAACAAAATCGACTTTTAAATTAAACTGAACAAAATTGACTTTTAAATTAAACTGAGCAAAATCGGCTTTTGAATTAAACTGAGCAAAATCGGCTTTTGAATTCAACTGAGCAAAATCGGCTTTTGAATTAAACTGAACAAAATCGACTTTTGAATTAAACTGAACAAAATCGACTTTTAAATTAAACTGAACAAAATCGGCCTTTGAATTAAACTGAACAAAATCGACTTTTGAATTAAACTGAACAAAATCGACTTTTAAATTAAACTGAACAAAATCGGCTTTTTGAATTAAACTGAACAAAATCGACTTTTGAATTAAACTGAAAATTTATTAAAATGGAAACTTTTCAAATGTTGAATTAAACTTTCTTGAAGGTTTATATGATATATCAATAGAGCTAGTTGACTTGTCAAATAATTCTCGCTTAATATAATGCGGCTGGAAATCTTTTTTTTAATTCCTATATATTTCCATTTTTTACTTTTTTGATACTTATGGGTTTCCTCAGTCTATTACTATTTTGTTCTTCCTTTCTATATACAGGGTGGCCAAAATAAAACTGGCCCGGGGAAGTTTTATCGGAATTTCGTGAAAACGTAATCTAAACAGCAAGGAGATCATTAGAAGACTTTTCCACCCTGCACATTTAGCTTATGTTAGTTAAGCAACCAATTTGCTTCCTTGATTAATATCTGCTTTTATTTTTTCGGATGAAGATTAAATTCATTTAAATTATTCATTTAAATTTCAAAACCAGTTTTTTCCAGAATCTATATTACTTGCTACGTTTTGCTTATTCAATTCCTGATACCGTGTTTGTTTCTCATTATTTATTACTGCTCTGTTTTTTTTTTTTTTTTTTTTCGTTAAATTTTGCAGCTTATTGTTTTAAGTTTTTTCAGTCAATGTTAGTTATTTGATATTCTAAAACTTGTTAATTCCATGATTTGTAATTACTCCTTTTTCTAATGTTTTTTTTTATATAACCAGCTGTTTCTTTATTATTTAACTGCACTTTTTTTCCGTTCAGTTACCTAATTTATTTTTAAAACAGGATTTTTCTTTTGTTACTTGTCGGTTTTCTTTTTGTATGTCCCCTTCTCTATTACATCTTTATTTTTTCCAAAATCGAAGCTTTTTTTTTTCTAATTTTATTAGGTGCCATTACGTTTCATATAGTCCTGTAAATTTATAATTAATTTTAGTGTTTTAAGTTACTTTTGTATGGTCTTCTGTTGTTCGTTTCACTCTGTTTCATACTTATTCAAACTTATTCCTAAACTCATTCTTACTTATTCAAAATTATTTTATCTTTCACTTTATTTTTATCTCTATATATTTTGTATTCTATCCAGCAACTATAACAAAATACTGGTTAATTATACTCATAATTAGGGAACCCTTAATTAAAAAATAATCAAAAATACATATACTGAATACTTCGCCTTTCTGTTGTGTCAACTAATAATAGCGACTACTTTACTAACACTAGCGACACCTAGATATAATTCTCAAAGCATTATTGCATTTTCTAGCATTTTATCCATAAGAGTTTTATCTCCTTCTTTCTAACTCCATGATAATTCCTCTGACAGAAATTTCGCCATTTTGTTGCATTGCTCTGTCTCATTTATACTGACTCAAAAAACAATTTTTTTTCTGTCTTTGGTTGATACATTTAATCATCAGTTCAAGATGTTATTGACAAAATATTTATAATTTCAAAGATTGCGTTTCAAGCATTTAATATTTTGCTAGTTAAGTGTTTTCACCTCCAGGTTCCACACGAATATTTCACGTACAACAAACAGTGTAGATATAATCTTCACATACATCTAATATATTAATTACATGTAGTTCGCGCATTTCTAGCTTACGCGTACTTTTTATTATTTGCTTTAACATGAATATTTCACATACAACAGTGAGCACATAATCTTCGCATCCATTTAACATATTAAATACAAGGAGTTCGTACATGTCTGACGTACGCGTGCATTTTTATCATTTGCTTCAATTTCAAAGTCATAGTTCAGAATACATTTTGAAAAATGAAAACGTTAACATTAATATAATAGGACAAACGACATATAGGCTTAACAGCAAAAGTATTTCTCATAAATTAATCCATCATTTACATCCAGTTCATCGCTACGTATCTCTTGCCGAGCATTTATAAATCTTCTTAATATAATCTGCAGCTGCTTAGACGTTCTTGTTTGCTGTTATTAATCAATAGAGCACAAATACTGCCGTCATACAGCAAGTGATTAATAATCCAATGCTACTCAGAATAATTGATTACCCGTGCATCTCCCCTTTTCTTTGTTATTACAATGCAAAGCACTTGTTCCTCGTGAAAATCAAAGGGGTTACTTGTTCAAATCTCACATCCTTCTAATCAGATCTGCATATTCTTACAGTAAATAACACATTAAATGCAAGCATAATGTTTTCCTTGCTGTTTGCATGTGTTTGACTTTGAGAATTTGTTCCCGGAACACGAAATTATTCTGATTCCTGGCGACAAAAGGCATTCACTTTCTCAAAGTAAAACCTCTGTGTGTCGATAAACTTGCAATGAATGGAATTGGGCTAAGTTTATTCCCTAGCGTGATTGATCTGTTTTCGAAATTGCGTGTTTCGTTTATTTACAGGAACACGAGACTTTATTGTGTCTCCGAGGAGTTTGCTCTTTCTGGAGACGCTAACGAAAGGGTTGTACTAATGCACTGTTTTGCAAATCTTATATATTGTGGTAACTACACCTTGATACCATATCGAAGATAATTTAGACACCATTAGACTCATGAAATGTTTAAATAATTTACAAGAAATAAATAGGCCAGTGATCGGTTGTGTATTTCATTATAAACCGATCCACTTTGGAGATCTCTTAACAAATACAAAAATAAGTTGATGCAAATCACTTTAAAATTAAGAAAATGATTTAAAGGGGTAAAGGGACTTTAAATAATTTTGAACTTTAAATAATTTTAAAGTCCTATAACGCTTTAAATAAAAGGGTTAAAAGATATAAAAGGCTTAAAGCTTGATGTTTTCATACACTGCTCACTACTGAAATCGCAACACCATGAAGAAATGTATGTGTCCTTATGAAATTTACAGAATATAATTGTAACATGGAGATGTGCAAATGATCAAAAAATCATACCTGGAAAATGAAAGCATGGAACTTTATTGACATTAGATCAATATGGAATAGTTCCTACCACGAGCGACTATGAAGGATTGAATACGACAAGGCATCCCGATAATGAGATGATCAGTGGTGTTCTGGGGGATGGCATCCCACACAGCATGCAATTAGGATTATAACTGAACATGGTTTGCTAGAATTGGGAGTTCTCTTTAATCGGCGATCTATGATGTCCCAGATATGCTCAATTGGCGACAAATCTGGAGAATATGCTGGCCAAGGCAAGATATCAAAACCTTGTGGACTATTCACAGTTACCCTTGCAGTATGTGGCCTGGCATTATCCTGCTGAAAAAGTAGTCCAGGCCAGATTGACAGATATGGCTGAACCACAGGTCTCACAATATCAGAGACGTATCGTTGTGCCGTGATACTGCCAGAAACGTGGGCCAAAGGTGTTCGTTCACCAAATGTTATACCACCCCAAACCATGGTACCACTTAGGGGGGCTGTGTGACGACTGATAGAAAAAGCTTCCTGGTGGCATTGTTGAAAGCGCAGCCATAAGCGAGTACGGCCATCTGGCATGCCAAAACAAAATCGTGATTCATCCGTGAACAGAATGTTTCGCATTCTGTCTACCAATTGCGTCTCATTTGATACCACTGGAGGCGACGTAATCGGTGAAGACGTTAAAACGGTAGGTGTCGAAAAGTTCGTCTACCTCGGAGTCTTGCGTCATGCAAACAGTTTCGAATTGTTTGCGTCGAAACCACGTTACCTGTAGTGTGGGATAGATGTCGTTGTAACACGATTGCTGTGATAAACGGCTCCCGCGCAACGCTTCTCAGAAGCATACGATCTTCACGCGATGTGGTACACCTGGAAGCTCCACTACCAGATCTTCGTGTCATTTCGTTGTCTTTCATGAACTGTAACACACACACCGTTGAACTGTGCTCACATCATGACCCAATAGTTCAGCGATCCTTCAAAGGCTCATTCCACCCTCACGTAAAACAATAATTTGTTTGCCGTTTCGTTGACGACAAGTGAACGTATGCGATACATCAACGTACTCTTGGCATACTGTGATGATTTTTACAACCTGAAACCAATAATGCTACAATTTAGCTGGGATATCGCTCCCCCTTGACCTGACTCTTTTATGCTACTCGGCAGGGTGTTGCGTCACTATGCGTAACGAAACTGTGATCATTTGCATATCTCGCCTTTCTGTTTCCATTGCCACATTTACATGAAGCTATACCTACAACTTTATGGTGTTAGGATTTCAGTTGTGAGCGGTGTATATGAAAATATAGACTTTTCTGAACATTTTAAAATAATTTGCATGAAAAAACTCTTACAATTACTAGAGTTATAGTACAAAATGTCTCAGGTCATACATGAGAAAATGTATTAAGAAATAACGTTTTTCTCAAAATGTGATTTTATGACATTACCCGCGAGAAAACTCAGAAACTTCTGAATATTTTTATCGAATTTTCCAAAAATATGATATATATTAATTGCTAGAAAGTGAAATTAAATTAGTTTTTTCATGTTTTCTTGTCATATAAATATTTTAGTAAGAGGTTGTGTTTTTTAAAAAATGTTCGATAATTCGGTACTTTCTTTCAAAAAATTATTGAAAGCTAAGTACAACATTCATAAAATAGAAATTTACTTTAAATGCAAATTAATTTAAATTCACAATAAGCAATTGCTCTTGAAGTATCATTAGATACTAGTAATTTTGTTTTAAATTTAAATGTAAAATTTTCTGAGTAATGCAAGCTGTCATACCCACATTTTTGTTCCAGAAATGGTTCATATTTCTTTATATTATTTTTAAAAATATATACATTAAAAGGAAACATAAATTTGTCTCTAGATAGAAAAAGGTGTACTTCTAAAATATATACTTTATAAGATATATAATAAATGTTGAATATGATGAATTTTGCTCACTTTTTAACATTTTGAATCCTATAATCCTTAAATAACAACAATACTAAAGTTGCACAATATTATCCTCAAACATTAATTTTCAAAACAATAAATATCATCAGACTAAAAGTTCAAACAATTACAAACATGTACATTGAAAGAAAACGTAGATTTATTCCTAGAAAAAGAAAGTGTTCCTAAAATATACACTTTATAAGATATAAAATGTTGAATATGATGCTTTTTGTTCACTTTTGTTATTTTGAATTCTATGACCCCTTAAATAAAAACAATACCAAAACTTTCTCAATAAAATATGCAGTTCAATGGGCATTATTTGCAATTATTAATTAGGTACTTCCTCATATATAAAGTGATTAATAACCCCATGCTATTCTGAATAATTAGCCCGTTAATGGCTAATTATTCAAAATAGCTAATTATTCAAAATAGCGATTATTAATTAGGTACTTCCATATATATAAAGTGATTAATAACCCAATGCTATTCTGAATAATTAGCCCGTTAATGGCTAATTATTCAAAATAGCGATTATTTATTAGGTACTTCCATATATATAAAGTGATTAATTCCCAATGCTATTCTAAATAATTAGCCCGTTAATGGCTAATTATTCAAAATAGCTAATTATTAGTTTTCTTCTTTCAATACCGTTCCTTTGTTCCCCTAGAAATATCTCTGAAGCTCTGATCCTTTTAACCAGATATAAATATTATCACTAGATAGCAGACTATTAAATACATACTTTATCATAGTTGCAGCACTCATCTATATGGGACGTTTCCAAAATTAGGATTGCGCTCCCATTGCAGGTTCCAACATCCATGGACCGGTATCACGCTTTTTATGTGTTCGTCAGCATGGAAACTTTAAGATAAGGGAAAAGTTAGAACGTCTCCTTAAGGCGGGTTCTGTGGGATAAAATGAGTCATTATGCCTCGTACAGCTTAAGCTATGTGATATTTGAAGCCAGCTACGTGATAGGATTAACCTTTAAATGCGCACCTTTTTCTAGAACTTTCAATATTTTTTAGATATTTGTTTATGAACCTGGGACTTATGGAAAAATACTAAAAAAATTATTTTTCACATATTTGGTCTTTCATTTACAAATATTTTAGTGTTTGCAGATCTGCGCATTCGCCTGACATTTGAGCATTATAATGAAAATTAGACAACTATGCACAAAATAATCTCTGCGCGGGAACAAAATTAATAATTTTTCATTAAACCTCATGGAAAGCTTTGAAGCAGTTATTGTCTCTATTTAAACACAAGTTAACCATGCATTTTTCACATGCCACGTAAGTGGCAGTTGGGAAATTTGTCGGCAGTTGGGAAATTTGTATGTTGTTCTTTTTTCCTTCCATTCCAGCCAGTGATGCTGTGGATCCAACCTCACGTCTGCAGTAGGGAGGGAAGAGCCCTTATAATTTATTCTGCGCATAAGCTTCGAAGTTCAACTAGAGAGAAAGATTTAGCATGAATATGTCGCTCTGCACATATTCAAAGCTGCGCACTAAGGAATTAAAGCAGTGGAAACCGCTCCGCGTTCGGCAGGAAAGCTGTAATCGGGAAAGTCGCTAAATTGAACAGACGTTATCAAGTGCAATGCTGCATCGTGAAGTCTGTCTTCCAATGCAATGTATGTGTGGTATTTACTTTACAAAGCCCATGTGGTGTTCATTGGATAATAAGCGTTTCGTGTAGTAGTATTTGTACAATGTTTATTTTAGCATAACCCACCAAGCACTTAGACTTCCCTCATGTCACTTTTCAAATTTTGTCTGCTCTTCTACATCTGAACTTTGTACTAGGTTTGTCTGCAAAACTCCACCTTGGCTGCCCATTGGCTAGCAGACTTGTGTAGGGGGCTTGGCCATGGCTTGGTCATTGGCCAAACTGTCTATAGCCCGTGGTCTAGGACACGCTTCATTAGTCGCTTAATTTCACGACCTTCTGTCCAAAACATCACGTAACTCTTCTTTGTGTGTGGGGACATCTCTATAAAATTGTAAATCGTTGTACGCTTTTTTAGTGCCTGGTCATAAAACACGTGGCATATAATGTCAAGTCTGGCGCCAGCAGTTGTTCAAATGAACTAATTTTTTATGGCTCAGTCCTCGATTTGACGTTTATTTCTTTTGGTACATAGACCTATTTAAATCCTACCATTTGTACATCACAGTATATACTCTAGCTTCAAAATTTTTCAGGAAAACAGTACTTTCTTTACAAAGTAGTATAAAAAATTTAAATTCTATCAATGGTGGGATTAAAAAACGAAATTTTTGCGCATGATTTCGAAGTTACTTCTTCAATGCTATAAATTTAGTTTTTCCTTTAATAGTTTATAGGAGATATGACTTGAAATAACTTTTGTTAAATAAGCTTTTCTCGATTCTAAATTTTCATCTTATTTTCGCGTTTATGGAGAACATTTTATCGAAAGAGCTGCGGTAATATGAATATCAAATTATGATTCGCGATGGAAGGTAACGATTGCGCATGCGTCATCTATAGAAGAGCCACGGCAGAGTCAGAAAATAAATGCAATTTAAGAACTTTATCACGCATAGATTTCGCTTTGGCAGTTATATGATCACGGTTGCAGTCAAATTTAATTTATACGCTTTGCACAAAATGAAGCACGTGGAAGTAGTAACTTGGCGATAACTGCTTTCGTCCTTATAAAGCTATTCTTACTCTGAATTGAAACAAAGGAAATATGTTGGTGGATGTATTTTGTTCAAAAATTTAATAAGTTTTATTTTGCTCAACAGTGCATGTCACTAATCGTTAAAAATAGTCGTTTTAATCAAAAATTGGCTAAGCTAGGTTCTGTCCCGTAGTCGATACTATAGTGCTGAAAACCCAGACCGCACTGCCAACCCAGGGGTTTGCGACAGCAAGATGTGAGGTTGGGGATTGTATAGTGTTGTTGTTGAGATCCAGACCGTCCGACATACCAGAAAGGTGTAAGGTTACTGTTTGGACGGTCTGGAGGTGCCACCCAATTTAGACCGGAACCCAGTGGGGGAGGCATCCACAGGGACCGTACCCTCCTTCCCCTACCACCAACCTCTCGGAAGGACTTACGGACCCACATGTTTAACGTGATCGTACTCCACATGAACACGGCGACGTAAAAATTCAACCTTCTAGGTAACCATGGGCTTGTGGGGGAGTCTTGAGAATGACTTTTTGATAAAAACAATTTTCTCAGTATAGGAAATTGAAAATTCGGAATCTTCTAAAAGGCCTCTCGGTGATCTAGATAGGGCCCCACTTAGCCTAACTGGGGTCTGGGGACAGACATTCCTCCAGCTTCCCCCCTCACCTTTCGTCATAGATGAAATGAACAAAAGTAGTATTTCAAAAACATAATTGCATTCTAAAAAAAAATGTATACAAAAGGGCGTTCTTGCATATTTTAATAACATTTAAATTATTGGCAACTTTCTCATCATAGCCAAGATTCTCAGTTAATGCGATAATCCCTATATATCCCCAAAATGAATCTTTTCAGGACGCAGTCATTAATTTTTCGATGTTTCTATTTATTAATTTGAGTCATCGCTGACGTGGGGGACTGGGGATAGTTGCCTGGAATGCCCCTGCGCTAGTCAGGCTCTGTAGAAGGCTGCACCTTTGCATTTATAGCGTCAACCACTTGATAACTATTCTAAAGGAATTGGATTTTCGCCCCCACCCCCACCCCTTAAGTTGAAGAATATGGAAGGGAGGGATCTAAAAATCTTCCCACATCCTTAGAAATCATCCAATGACATAGATGGCTGAATCTTGGCAAACGTATATAGTATCGCCTAAGTGACAGTACTTAACGGAGATGAGGGCTCGCAAAGTATTTCCAAACCCTCCCCACTCCAGTTCACTAGTACAGATTCTTTATGCCACTAATAGATCGACCACTAGACAAAGCGTAACGAAACTGAAATTTTGATTTCTCTGAGCAAAATGGAAGGAAAATCTTTGAGACCTTCCAGGAGCCCCCCCCCCCCCCCCTCTCTTTAACCTAGAAGACTAAACGTTTGATATTTATAGTATCAACTACGGGGAAACCTAACAGCCAATTTTTCTATGAAGACACCGTACATTATTTAATAAAATAAAATTTATAAATAAAAAGTTGAAACTTAATATTTTAGTGTTAGTTTCTCAGTCTTTGAAAGGCTTAAAGACTAGTCGTCACATAAGAGACGTAAAATAAAATAACAAAATTAACGCCAAAAAATAAATAACGTTTTAGTAATGCCACTACGCGTAGTGTTATTAAAAATATTGAATTAAATATCCTTAAGATCTTTATACCAATACTATACTAATAAACTCACAATATTTTCGTCTAGTTTAAAATATAAATATTTTTAAATTAAGACAATTTGAATTAATTTATTAAAGTCTTTGTTTAATTGCAAATATTCCAAAATATTTAATATTATTTTTTCAATCACACTATTTCGTAGAGAAAAACTGTCATATGTTAGTATTAAATATAAGTGGTATTCATTTTTAGCATATGTTCATTCAATTTCATAATTCTTTCATTTTGGCATATATTGATCAAATTTCATATTTTTTTTAATTTGTTTACAAATGGGACTAGGATGTTTTATTCTTCAAATCTGCCTGTGAAAATAATTTTCTATAGCGAAAACAAAGATTTTTATACATTTTTTAGGATAATTAAATTAAATATTTTAATAGAATCTTTAAATAACAATGTCATTTAGAATACTATAGGAATTTGCATATAATTGTGAATTTTATGTTTCTTTGTATATACTAATGATAAAAAAATAATAATAATATACCGATAATAGATGATATAAAAAAATGCTGATAAAAATATAATAATAAAAAGTTACTGATAGTAGAAGATACTGATAATAAAAACGTAATGATAAAAATATACTGATGATAATAGATTCTGATAAAAACGATGATACAAAGATACTGATGATAAAAAGATAATAATATCAAAAGATGCTAATAATAAAAAATACTAACGTTAAAAGACACTTATGATAAAAATATAGTAATAAAAAGATATTGATGATAAAAAGAGAATGATAAGAGGATACTGATGATAAAAAGATAATTATATAAAAATATACTAATGATAAAATATAAATGTGATAAAATGATACTGATAATGAAAGACAATGATAAAAAGATACAGTCGTTAGAAGTTACTTATGATAAAATTTTAATGATAAAAAGATACTATTGATAGGATATACTGATGATAATAGAATACTGATTGTGATACAGGTGAACCTAAACTATACATGGAATAAGAATGGATGAGAAAATCTAATAGAGCCTGACACTATAGAAATTTTAGATTATACTTATTCAACTACATATATTACTTATAAAGGGTGTCCCAAAATTCACGCAAGAAGTAATTTTGATAAAAAACACACGGGTTAATAATTAAAAATTGTAAATTTTTTATTGATTCATAAAGTATACAGTATAGAGTTATGTATGGAATAGCATATCGGGTAAATAGCCCCCACGGCTTTGCTGGCACATACGCACTCTTTTGTTGAAATTTTCCATGACCATTTTGCATAAATGTGGCTGAATTTCATTGATACAGCGCTCAATTTCCTCCTTCAAAGCGTGGGTGGTCGTGGGCTTGTTGGCATAAATCTTAGACTTCAAAAAACCCCAAAGAAAAAAGTCCAACGGCGTTAAATCGTATGATCTGGGCGGCCAATTCTGATCACCAAAACGGGAAATTACACGACCAGGAAATGACTCATGCAGTAATTGAATTGTTTCTCGGGCTGTATGGCATGTGGCACCGTCTTGTTGAAACCACATGTCGTCTACATCCATATCTTGAAATTTAGGCACAAAAAACTGGATTATCATGTCGCGATAGCAAGTACCATTAACTGTTATTGCTCAACTGTTAAAATATTGCTCAACAATGAAAACGCGTTGTTCTTTCGTGTAGCGCTCCATTTTTAGTAACCCTAGACTGTCAGTTGTCACGCTGTCTTATTTTTTTGTTGTTGTTGCCAACACTTTATCGCACAAATGGCGCAAAATTCAAATCTTGCGTGAATTTTGGGACACCCTTTACAACACATATTACTTATACAACTACTTATGCAACCATTGCTTAATCACTTACTTAAGAACATAAAATGTTTAATTCGGTAAAATTATGTAATATTTATAAATTCCTTTATCTTATTCACGATAGAGATCATTAACGTAAAAACTATGCAGCGCAACAAAGTAAAAAATATATATATAATTAGAAATGAAAACATAATAACGTTCATCGTTAATTTTTGCCCATTTTAACACAAAATATCCGAAAATTAACTCGGGAACTTTTGCAAGAAATGCATTTGATCTTTTTTGTCGTTAACACTGGTAATTAGATTTTCCACAAAATCAAAAAAACTGAAATTACTCTTTTCTTTATCGGAAATACTTATTGTTTCGTGCTTCTTTTCAGTTATGAAAATAAGTAATGTTTTACTTTTTCCTCTTTCTCGCAGAATATTTTTAAACAAATTCTTGGAGGAGGAGGGGAGGGGGAAGCGCATGATGATGGAATCGCCGCACGCAAATTCCTATATTCTTAAAAATCTCGCTTTCTTGATTTGCATACTCACCGATCATCATTTTATTCTTTGGTGGTCTTAAATAGCTTTGAAAGTTATTGTTTTTACTTTCCCTAAAATGCATGCTATTTGTATATATTAGTTATATCTTATTTAATATGTCACTTTCCCAACAGATTAGATATTGCAGAAAAACAATAAAATAGAACTTCTTTAAAATTCGATTCCGTTTAAATCAATAAGCTCATTTCTATAACCCATTAAAATAATATGCCGGCCACACGTTCAATTACCACAAGCCTTAGGGTTGGCTGTGTGGTCTGGGCCTTCAACCCATTAAAATAAACATGCCAAATTCCATGATAATTATTTGATTTTTGACTGAGATATCTGGCGCCATAAAGAAAAAAAAAATTCTAATATCTCGAGAACGGACTCGAAATCATTTATTTCCAAGCAATGATTTCCAATCGTTTTTAGTTACATATACTTCAAAGCTATTCTATTCACTCACTTGATAATAATGTGTATATTTGTTATTTCTTAGTTTTTTCATTCTAGTTTAAAAATCTACAATATCTCAAGAATGACGTCTGTTAACGCATTATAAATGATGTAAATGATTCGTTGTAAAATAGAGAATTTCCTACGACCTTTTTATCCTTCGGTAATATTTTAGAACATAATTATTTTTATATTTTTCAGTTTTTGAGTAAACGATTGAAACATTGAGATAGTTCCGATCACAGAATACCATATTCAGAAGGTTCACTCCCATAGGAACCTATGGCAACATTGTTAACATAGGATTTCGCATAGACACTAACGTTCGAGGAGCCAACCATCGCAGCTATGACGTAAAAAGAGCTCGACTGCTAGATTTGGCGACTATCGCTCAATTGGCGATTTTATGCTAATGCAGCCAAAAGAAAAAAACAATTACGTAACTGTACTTTTATAATTTTTTTAAACTATAAACATGATAAGCATTTAAAAATCCTTTTTCTATAATATGTGTAAATTTAAATAAATAAACATAGATATATATTTAATTCATGTAATCATAAATTGAATAAAAAATTGACGCATTACATCACTGTAAATCATTATACACCAAAAATTACAAGCTAACATACCCAAAAGACTGAAATATTATATAATACTTTCAGCCTAAAAAGTATACTAGCGTGTTGTTAAATTGCTGAGTTCTTAATTTATTCTGGGATGCTGTTAATATTTTTTTTTTAAATACACTTATATTCTTATAATAAATAACAAATTTACGTAAATGCATTATCAAAGGTATCGAATTTCAATATCAATATCAATTTTTATACATTTTATATAAATGCGGAAAAGGTTTTTTAACTAATAATGCCACTACTTCTTGATAATACTGCACCATTTTCTTATGATTAACACGCGCATAGGATGAAATATGGGATGCAAAGCAAATAATCTTTTTATTTAAATAAAAATAAATTACATACCTTGTAAACGTAATCCCTCTTCTTTTCGTAATCCATAAAAGATAAAATAATTGATTATAAAATACGAAATAGAAGAGAAATGATGTACACGCATAAACATGCCATCGATGATAGAACAAAATTATTCCAAGTGTTTCCTTTAGTGCCAAATAGGGTTATATTAGCAGAATGTCTTAGCGAAAACCGCCACAGACCATCGCCAAGCGTGCCAATCTTGATATTTTATTTAACTTTGGTTGGCGGTTGAGGGCGCTGGGGTAGCAGTGAAACATCTGTATATATTAATCTGTGGTTCCGATGTGGGGATACGTGAGTTTTCTCACAGGTGCCCCAAAATGCAAAAGCCATGGACCTTAAAAACATTGGGAGTATTTCTTATCCTCCCAACCCTCCACATCATCTGAAAAATATTTATCTGTCGTAAACGAACAAACAAAATAATCACACTAAATGTAATTATTATTATTATTATTATTATTATTTTAAGATATCCAGTCCTGTTTTTTGTCTTTCCATAAGATTTGCTATATTTATAACTTAAATGAAGACTAATAGGGATTCAGCATTAAATTTACGGTAGAATGACTCATAAATGACAAAAATGTACCTTTTCCTTGCAACGTCTATTTTTCAGGATCCGCTGCAGAAAGACATTAAATAACAACGGATATGGTATCAGCACTTAAATTTCGGAAGGGGGTTGGGGATTCACAAAGAATTTCTACTTCCGTTTTTCCCCTTCCGGTTAAAAAATTTTCCCTAAACCATCTATTTCTGAGGATTGACTATAGATGAAACTCAGTCAATGACTGATATGGATTAAACATCAAATCCCAATTTACAAGGATTTTCACGTCTGTTTTTTGGGGTTTTTTCCAAATTCTAGTTCAAAATTTTTCATTTACCTTCAAACATCTATTTCTACATCTATTTCTAATAGGCTATAGAGCTTAGATAGTAATGGATATCAATTTAGCAACAAGTTTCTAAAGGGGTAGGAGGTATGACTAAGGATTTCAACTTCTGGTTCAAAAAAATTTCTTGAAATACCTATTTTTTTTTCAGAATTGGCTATAGATAGAGTTTAGATAATAACTGCTGTGGATTCAACATAAATTTTTAATGGGGGTAGAAAGTCTCACTAAAAATGTCCACTTTCAGTTCTAGATATGCCACTTTCAATTATAAAAATTACATTTTATTTGCAACATCTATTTATCATGACTTACTATAGATTTACCTTAGAAAATGACTGATATGGCTACAACATCAAATTTCTGAGGAGGGGGGGGGGGGGGGTAGTTCACTAAAGGATTTCCACTTAAGGTTCTGGAGATGTCACTTTTGGTTTTCCAAAAAGTCGCATGACTCTGCGAAATAAGTGTGCAAAAGAGTATAAAAATTATTGATTGCTCCTTCGAAAATGCAGCTTACACACTATTTGCCATTGTTATTTACAGGGGATTTACAAAATGCAATTTTCAATTAAAATCTCGTTAGAAGAACAAATACTCTTAAAATACGTAACAGAAAAAGCTTTGCAAAAGATTTCATCCTCACATAACTAATAATTAATGCAGTTAGTTATCCTTTTATAGAACATATTTTATTGAAAAATAAGTTTCTAAAAACATCAAGAGACGCCTAATTGAAATTTTTCCTCTTGAAATAAAAAAAAGTCGTTCTATTGATGTTCCTTCCGTTATACTAGTAATTATTTTCAACAGAATTTTTTCTTTCTTACAGCAAATTTTAATGCAATAAAATAAAAAGTTTTCACTCTTTTAACAAAAATTAAATATATAACTAAAGCGCTAAATTTTGAAATTTTCGAGTTCTTTATTTCTGTAGTAGGCGTTTTTATCTCCATTATCGTTTTACATCAGTTACGGTTAAATGTTTTTCGTTAATTACACCATTTATTCGTAAATAAATGTGAATTTTGTTTTTAATGCTGTAATTTAATCTCTTTTCTCTTTGATATGTGAATTGTCGCTTTAATTTTTACTCCATCATTTTAATAGAATTTAAGTTATATATATATAAATATGAAAATACCGTGAAATATAATATTACAAAATCATCAGAAATCACACTTAAAAGGCGCAAAGCTGCACTAAAAAGAGGATTAAAATATTTTCAAAAAGAAAAGAGGTATGGATGGAAACAATATAGCAAAAGATCGCCGGGGGGAGTTGTGACCCCCTCACCCCGGTTAAGCATGCTTTGCGTCGCGACAACACTCCCGGAGAGCCGGTATATTGCAAAATAGAATACGAATGTATCAAATTGTAAGATGTAAACAGACATCATACACAAACAAATATAAGATATAATTGTCGAGATCCAGCCTTATCAAAATTCATCAACAGTAAATGTTTGAAATATGTTTGAAAAATGTTTGAAATATGTTCACAAGTATAAATTAGCAAAATTACATAGCTTCTACTTAAAGAAGACTTTAAATATTGACACTTAATAGAACAATTATAACAAAGTCTATTTCTAAAATCATATACCTGAATGACAATTAATTGCATCATACATGTAGATGTACATCCCCATACCGTATCATACAAGATGAAGCAAATCTTCCATAACGTATTATACAATAGACCCAATTCAAGAGGTCCCATATCAGTTATCACTCGCTTTACCTGTGACTATCCAGTATGTATATTGCCATCAGTTTTATTAACACTTTACAACAAAGTTGAAAAGTGTTTATGACTTTGTTCATTCTGTCTGTCTGTCTGTCTGTCTGTCCGTTAGCACGATAACTGCCGTAAAAATGACTTAATCAAAATGAAATTTTAGTATGTTGTTCAGACAGTCTGTAGGACCTATGGGAATATAAATGAATAATATCACACAATTAGTTTTGGATTGAACCCGGGTTGAAAAAATGAAATACATTGAGCCCTATGGGACCTAATTTTTCTAACATTTTTTAAGCGGATTTAAAATTCACAAATTGCTTCAAAAATTTTAGGTAATAGTCAAATTGTTCCATAAAATATATAAAAAAAAATTCAGCTAAATATATTCAGTAGTTTTTTAAATAAAAATTAAAATAATAATTACACATCTTATATGAAACGATCACGTGAGCATGATATGAAACGATCACATGACCCACTTCAAAATGAGATATGGCATCCATCTTGTTTCAAATTCGTGATTTTTTAAAGTTCTTTTTAATTCATATTGAGTGTTGTATCCATCCTAAAACTACTTTATTTCTGCTTAAATTCTGTGCATCTACATACTAAAACAACACAATGACAATATATTTGAGTTTAAATTCTCATTCAAATTTGATTATTTCTACAATTAAGCCTATTTTTCACCTATGTAAAATGTAAACAGCAAAATATGTAGAATGAGTTGTATTAGAATTACTGTATTTCTTTAACACAAAATAATTCAGTCCATGGAGTCTGCATGGCTGATATGAATGACATATTAATTGATTTTATAAACAGAAGGACGATATTTTTCGATGAAGTTTTAAGCATAAAGTTTATGAATTGTAGCTCCATGGTCTTAATTTTTAATTAAAATAAATTATTATAGTATTGTGATGAATGAAATGGAGAAAGTTATGAATGAAATCCTGCTTTTATAGAGAGATCCAGACGTGTTATTTTTTCTATGACGTCATTTGAATGAATTTCAGTTGTTTTCGATGAAGTTTTCAAATATAATAAATTATCGTAGTATTATGATAGATTTAAAAATATTACCGTGGAATGTATTGCATTTTAGAGATATTTAAACCACGCAATTTATATTTCAATGCCGTCTTTTGAATGAAGTTCATTTTTTTCAATGAAGGTTTAAGTTTTCAAATATAATAAATCAATGTAGTATCGTGATAAGTTTTAAAATATTACCGAGGAATGTATTGCATTTTTGACTTTTTTAAATAAAATTGCATTGAAGTTGGAAAGTGTTTCATAATCAATGCTTTAAGCATGATTGATCTTTCTTGTTTAAATATAAACGGTAACTATCGGTTACAGTTATTTTATAAAATTTGTAGATAATGTCACATAAAAAATACTTGGGAAAACCCTGTGAGATGGTGTTTTGTAGGAAACGATAATCGCATAAATATCGATCTTCCATTTTACTGTTTATTCTTTGGCTACGTATTAATTGTCCCAGTATAATATTTCTAAAAACATTTTTGTGCATACAAGAGTTCCAGTTTATGATATAATTGATTTTGAAGTGGAAGTCGTTGCGTTTATCGTACAAACAGAAACCAGTAGAATAGTCAAATATGTATATATATATATATATATTAGAAAAATATCTAAAAATAAGATATACAAAAAACACAATCATAACACTTCATAACATTAAGGCGCATTGCCGCTCTTTCATGTTTAGCAGGTATATAAAAGTAAATACATCATCAAATTGAAAAAGGGGGGGAGGTACAAAGGAAAGGGGGAAAAGAAAGGAGAGTGTTTACAGGAACGACAGAAAAAAGGCCGGGGGGTTGTAGTGACCCCCCGTTCCCGGTTAAAGTACTTTTACTCTAGAAACACTCCCGGTGCCTCTGTCTTCCCGAAGCACTCCTCCGTCCGATGAAATCTATGAAACATCCCGAAGTATATAGACCATGAAGCAAAAAAGGGGGCTTAAGATTTGAATAAACCTAACCTAATTACTCAACAGAATTCCTGAAGTCCACAAGCCATGCCGCACAACCTTATCTCACCGACCTGCTATCATCAAATAAAATTGTTTGTCTTTCTGTCAAATATCAAGTCTACATAGTGCCTTAGATAACGATGTGGGTAATTGCTTTTTGCTGCTTCCCTGAGTAATTTATTGACGCTGTGTTGCTGTTCTTCTTTTTCAGTGTTGAGACGTCTATATCGATTTAGATGATTTATTATAACATACTGAAAATACCACTGCTCAAATTAGATTTCCAATCTATAATGTAATTAATGTTGAAATCAAAGTTATCCCTCTTGTCATAAACTTTAAAACATATCTTGTTTTTCTCATTGTAGTAAATACTGATATCCAGAAAATCAACAGTTCCTGGATTTGTATATTTAGTTTCCAAAAGTTCCAGGCACTTAGGGTAAAACCCAAACTCAAAATGATCTTGTTGATTTTTATATCCAATAATCACATCGTCAACAAAGCGGTAGTATGGCATTTCATTGACTAAATATGTGCCTTGTTCATACTTGTTCAGGTAAATATCTGCAAGTACCGAAGAGCAACCCCCCCCCCCCCCATTGGGATGCCTTGCACCTGACGATAAAAACCTATACCGTTGTGCAGTATGTTTTCAAACAAAACAATATTTATCAGCATTTTATATTGGTAGAGGGAGATGGTAGAGTGGAGATTGTGATGCTCATGAAGCTCCATTAAAATTTCGGATAAATCTTTTAAATTTACATGATTAAAAAGGTCTTTAAAATCAAAGCATCTGAAAAACATTTTATCCTTTATTCTGCTTAATTTGTCAATAAGTTCAAAAGAATTTGACACCATACAGGTCCCTTCCTTTTTGATTTCTTTTAGTAATGGAGTCAGGATAGAAAGTAACTTAATATGAGCTATAGTAAGGTACGATCCGCATCCAACTGTCACAGGTCTAAATTTGATCGGATTTTTATGCATTTTTGGGATTAGTACAAGATAAGGAAATCTTACAGATTTCATATCATGTCCTATACGTTTATAAAGTGCTGTGATTCGGTTTTCCATGGCTTTATCGGTGGTATTGATCTCTTCATACATACTTTCATTTTCGTAACATTTGCGTAAAGTGTCTACATAGTATTTTTTGCAGACAAATACGTAATTCGATGGCACTTTATCCATGTAAGTGATTGCAAATCTATCTCTCAAGGACTCCATCTCTGGGACTTTGTTGTTATGAAAGGTGTTATAGGAATCTGGATGATAATGCCTTTCGAATCCTTTTATAACTTCGCATCTCCATTTGTGGAAAGTTTGAATGGGGTGGCTGTATTTCACCGCCATTTTGTATATGAAATCATCCACGTCTTTAGCAAAAGCAAAGGCACTTCCTAAATGCTTTTGATCACGGAATTTAGTTCCCTGTTTTAACAGCAGTTTGATGCCATCATTATTATACATTTCCAATTTTCCTGTTATTACGTGTCCGTGCGTGGCATCAATTTCTTTATAAGTGTTTAACTCTTCAACACAGTTACATTTCAAGTCAGAGAAATGGTTTAAATTTTTGCCAATATTATTATAGTTGAAATATTTTCTGCCGTTAGTTTTAAGATATAGATAAGTTAGTTTTAAGATATAGTTTTAAGATAGGGATAATTTTGATTTCAACATTAATTACATTATAGATTGGAAATCTAATTTGAGCAGTGGTATTTTCAGGAATATTATAATAAATCATCTAAATCGATATAGACGTCTCAACACTGAAAAAGAAGAACAGCAACACAGCGTCAATAAATTACTCAGGGAAGCAGCAAAAAGCAATTACCCACATCGTTATCTAAGGCACTATGTAGACTTGATATTTGACAGAAAGACAAACAATTTTATTTGATGATAGCAGGTCGGTGAGATAAGGTTGTGCGGCATGGCTTGTGGACTTCAGGAATTCTGTTGAGTAATTAGGTTAGGTTTATTCAAATCTTAAGCCCCCTTTTTTGCTTCATGGTCTATATACTTCGGGATGTTTCATAGATTTCATCGGACGGAGGAGTGCTTCGGGAAGACAGAGGCACCGGGAGTGTTTCTAGAGTAAAAGTACTTTAACCGGGAACGGGGGGTCACTATCCCCCCCGGCCTTTTTTCTGTCGTTCCTGTAAACACTCTCCTTTCTTTTCCCCCTTTCCTTTGTACCTCCCCCCCTTTTTCAATTTGATGATGTATTTACTTTTATATATATATATATATATATATATATATATATATATATATATATATATATATATATATAATTGAAGAATTTTTATTTTACTTGTATTATATATACCTGAGATTGATCATTAAAAGAAAATGTTCTGTATAGCAAAAGTGAATGGAAGATAGATTGAAATGTAAATGTGATATCAAAAAGACTATACGACAAGCAATGGCTTATTTTAAATAGAACATGATAAGTAAACATTATAAATAAAGCGGATACTAAATTGGTGTAAAATACCCCCTTTTCCCTGTTCCATATATAAGTTAAGGAATGGAATAAGAATTACATGTGGTAAAGATGGGTGAAAAAAAATTTTATTACGCATTTAGATGAAAGCATTTTTATAAATCATACATGTAATGAGGTACTTAAGGTACTAATCTCCTTGTTCCCTGCATAAACACACATGGTGTAAATGCAAGAAATGTGTGTAAGAAGAAAAGTTGCAAAACAGAAACATTGTTTTGCACGATGAGCTAGACCTTTTCTAGCTCCCAAACATAATTTGAAATTGAATAAATTGAATAAAGTGAAAAACATTTCCGAAACCATGTACGTTATCAAGGGCCATACATATTTCGTTAATGCGGATTCTACGTTTCTGTGTGCATTACTGTATATTGTACTACAGAAATAATGCACATGGTCCGACATAGAAGAAAAAATAAATTGGATCAGATATATAAGAAATCAAATATAAAATTCAAATGTAATCAAACGTACCAGCATGTGATTAAATATTTATAGGAGAATGCAATGTAATGAAAAGATATAAGAATATAATAAAATAATTGTATTTACCCCTTGTGCTGCTTAACAGTGAAGTTGACGTGATACTGACTAAGCATTTTAACCCAAAAGCAGATTACAGTTAATTCTATATACTAAGATTTCTACTATTGGAAGTGAAACATGGAGATGAAATATATATATATATATATATTGCTCTTAAAATAGCTGAAATAAGATATTTTAATTATTGTATTTATTTAATTAAAAATAAATATATAATATAGAATGATGGAAAAGTCATGTGAATCATATTTTATAATCGTGTCATGTAACGAGAAATTGAAATAACAGCATCTTTATTAGTTAGGTGACGCTAATATACCCTCAAAGATATATCAGAAATATCGTCTGCTGTTTTCAACATGTTAGACTATAATTACATGCTCTATTTTATCAGTCGAAGAACATTGAATTTCTTCAGAGTGAAAGTTTATTTTTTATTTTTTTTATTTTAGTGCAATCAATATTCTAGCCATTCGTATAACGGGGGTGGCATTGAAGAGTATATGTAGGACATTACACCTGCCGAGTTTCCAACAGTGTAAGGCTCCTATATAAGGAAAGGCGTTGTAGGAGCTCTTCTATAGTTATAGGAGCTCTACAAGAATGAGTGACGTCACATCTCGTGCGTCAGGACGTTATCCTTATAACTAGGAGCCTAAGTATAGTTAGGAGCATTAGGCTCGAATCTCTGAAGGATATATATACTAAAGATACCGACCGCCACCTCCTACTTAGTAGGAGGTGGCGGTCGATTGGAGGAGAATTTCCTACCTGCTGCTACCCCGGCAAAGTCTTGTTAAAAATTAGAGATAGATGAATACCTTATAAAAATCATAATTAATGAACGGATGAATCCAAAAACGTCATTTTTGCTTTGGAGCAGTGTCGAAAGCCCAGACCATCCGACACTTTCGACACTGTTCCAAAGCAAAAATGCTTTGGAGCAGTGTGTAATATTCAATTAAAGCCCTGTTAAATTTTAAAGATTGGATTGTCAATCAATTATTATATATAGAAATTTTAAAATCAATTGCGTTCTAAGAACCGAAAAATATATATTTTTTAAAACTTAAAAAAAAAAATTCATTTGTTGATAGTTACTGATTTTGTTCAAAATTTGTTTAAAATAGGATCCTTTGATCTTTCCGATGATATTAAAATTATGTAAAATAAAGTTAAATTATCTACAATAATATTTTCTATTGCAAAGAAACCACTTTTACGAAAATCGCTCAAAATGTCGCTTAACTAAAAAACTAATTTGAATTTTTAAAAAATTCACAACAAGACGTTTTCTTTCGGAAGCGGAGGTACCTCTATACCAAACTTCATGGCTGTACGACGCTTAAATTTTTCGCTACAGACAACAAAAGCAGACAAGCATAAAGACGTATTCTTTTATTATTTTAAATGCACATTTAACAGATAGGAGCTGAGTATAATCTCAGAATGCATATTCAAAATTAGTATGAACTGAAATTAGTGCTTTTTAAGATTGATTATTCATCCTACTTTTAAAAAATTTGAGTTTCCGGTACTAAATGAAGGTAATTACAGCAGAGGCAATATATGCTAATGAATTGCGGGTAGGAGAGACTCATTTACAATCTAATACTCACTTGCATTATAATTAGTCTCCATTTATGCCAGAATGGATCATAAAATCTCTTATTTAACGTGGCGCCAGAAATGACGACTTTAAAATTAATTTGTTAAATGAGAGATACTTTTAATTTAACATTTTTTTTAACAAGCGCTTATTAATATTAAACTCAATTGTTCGTTTATTTTTAAATGTCCATGAACGTAATTATGAAATAAAAAGTTGACTATGAAGTAAATCTGTTCAGAGAGTTCTGCAGATGTATCTATAGCAACTGAACTTCAACCAAATACAGTAGGGATACTCTTCAGAATATGCGTATATGATTTCAATGAAAATATATTGGTTTCAAAGTTGCAGACAACAACATACATGAACCGGATTCGAAATTATGAACTCGTTAGCATGAAATAGCTGATACTTGCGATGCGATCAAAGATACTTGCTATGTGCCACAATTTTCCGAATACAACAATAATTTCCAACCAGGATTCTGCGGAACCCGGGGGTTTCGCGTTCTCGTGTCCCGATAATTTGCAAAAACTTATGAAAAATATTAAGGTTGTTAAAACTTTAATTGACAGTCTTATTAATGTTTCCCTTAAATTCTGTGTTAATTTTTACCCTGAATGTTGTGCAATTGTTCCCTTAAATTTTGGATTCCCTTATAATTTTGTGTTGATATAATTCTTTAGTGACAATAATATTAACACAAAATCATCTATAATAATCAAGGCTGAACTCAATCCGCCGGCAACCCCTCTGATTAAATATACCTTAATACGTTAAAATTAACTTTTCTCTAAAACTACTAGGACTTCGTTTAAAGTAACATCCAACATAAAATTCATAGTGTCAACTGATTTCAAAGCAAAAAAACAGTTTTCTTCGTAAGGAAAGCAAGAAGCGTAACCTTCATACGTTAAATCAAGATCGGTAACTGCTGTTAAAACAGAAAACATGGCTGAAGAAAGGAAAGGGTGTCGTCAATGACGAAAGGAAAAAAGGAGTTGTAAAAACCATGGAGGAAGGAACAAGTAGTAGAATAATAAAAATGAAGTGTAAAATGCCAAAGAGGAAATCGAATGTTCAACAAAAAGATTCACAGCACTTTTCCATGAATAAAACTACGAGGTGTCTTTCTAAATAAGAAAAAAACAACTAACTAGTTTCTGAAGGTATGTGATTCATTTAAAGCAGCTGTAAAAATAACAGTTATACTTATGTCTCATTTTTGTTTATAAGTAAACAGAAATCAATAGAAACAGACAGGTTTTAGAAGCCGTATCGTATTTTAGTATGAACGAGGTATAATACCAATCGCACCTTTCTCCAAGCTCGTTTGCCTTCCGTTTGTCTCCTCTCGCCATTAGCAATACTATTTTCCTGTTCCAGTCACGTGTGTTGTTCTAACAGCAGTTGCCGATCTTTCTTTCACGAATGGAGGTTGCGCTTCTTGCTTGTCCGGACGAAGAAGTTTATTTCTGGCCTTTGAAGCCAGTTGACACTCTTAATTTTGAGCTGGACCTTGCTTTAAACGAAATTTTATTGCATTAGCAGTAATTTAAGTTGTACGAATTTCTCTTTCTTGACATCTCTTTTGGCTTTGGGGGTATTTCATGTCGATTAAAAAAGGCTAGAACCAGACTTATTGTCCTCTGTAGAATAATATCGCTATTTCTTGAAGATAGGATAAAATTCTCAATATTTCTTTTTTCCTACGGTGAATTATACGTTTTGTCTTGTATCTACAAATAAATGTGAAAGAAAGTAGTTTTAAATGTGACTCTTTTTTTTTCTTGCTTGGTCCTGTTGATAAAATTCTACTCTGGAAGATGAAGAAAGAAAAAAGAAGAAAATGAAACTGAAACCTCCCCATTGGTTCCTTATTTAACGAAATTAAATTACAGTCTCTTAAAAGAATTAGAGATGAAACAAATTGGAGGTTTCCTTTTCCTTATAAGTCGAAAGAAATATATATCTTAACTAATTTTCACGATTTTCCCAACCGAAACCAGCATTTTTACTTTCCTTGTAATACAGGGGTTGCTTGGAAAGTTATTAACCACTCCAATAACTTTGTCAGGAAAGATGCATAAGTGTACCCGTTAGCTTTATTTATAGTGAAATCATCATACCTGATCGAATAAAAAGGATTGCAGCGTCCCTAGTGGAATATTTAAAAAGTTAGGATGACAAACTCGGCAATAGAGTGAGATAGACAGAAAAGGCGAATAACAATGTTGCAGAGCGTTAGCTAATGAGTAAGAATCGACATCAGGAACGAACGAAACGGGATATGGTAGACAATAAATACCAGTGTAGTAGCGGTTTCAGAGCCAACTTGTGGGATCAGATTCCGCTACACACAAAACCAAAGTGATCGTAAAAATCACAGAAAAAAACAACAAAGTAGTTATAGTGGTTAGTATTAATATTAACAACCCAGGTATTATCATTTATGCAAAACCTTCCCAGTCTAGAAGAATTGAATTCTAGATGGTAAACAGTGAGAAAGAAATGTGAAGGGATACTAGATTGAATACACATTTATCAATTAAACAAAATCTATTTATTCAAATTATTTAGCATTACTTTCACTTCAATATTCATTAAGTATTTCATCTTTTCATTAAGAGCATTTTTTCTCAATATCATAATTAACAAATTAAATATATGCTCATCATAGAATATTATTAAACATACAACTCAATTCAAATTAGATATTATCGTTATATTACTTAAACAATAACTGTGCCTGTTTTGAATTCTTTACTTTAGACTGCCATGGAACTCCTAGTTCCAGAATTATTTCACCATGTTACCTTATACCGGGAGGTGCACTTAAAGGAATTTCTCTAATAAATCCAAAAGTTCAAAAAGGGCTTCACAAGAGGAAACCAGGAAAGTTCATCATAACCGAGAAATGTTCCAATCATTCCGTCCAGAAAGGCACAAAAACATCCATCAACAAAATGCCTGCCACGAGAACCAAGCCAGCTCAAAAAGAGGAACAACCAGAATTTCCTAAAATAAAAAAAATAAAATGTAGAATTTGTAAAAAAGAAAAGTGCTGTTCATCAGGATCCTCCGCTTCTTCGTCCAGGATCTTCAAATTGTTTCTTAACAGAAACAACGGTACGGCCATCGAATTTTAGCCATTTCGGCCAAGCCATTTCGGCCAGCACATGACTTTCCCAACAGACATAAATTTATTTTCTCATTATTTCTTTAAGAATTCATTAAATTAAGTTTTATGGCACAAAATAATACGCATACTTATTTGAAATTACACTGAATTTGCACTTTTAATTTCATTTTCATTTTCATTTGGTAACTGCACATACAGAGTGATTCAAAACGATGGGGCAAAACTTTAAAGGGTGATAGAACACACCTAAACAAGCACTTTTCGTTATACAATGCATGGTCGTAACTAAGCACTAGGGGGTTAACACGTACTATTGCATAAAATGATGGAACACAAGAATGACAGAGGAGGTATGAAGAAAGTGAAGAAATTACAGAACACATTTTAGCGAACAACTTACAGAAACTGCTCAAAACAAGAAATCAAAGAAATTACAAAAATTGTAATGTATAACTTACAGAAACTGCTCAAAACACCGACCACCAACATGAATGCAGGCCTCACACCTGCGGCGTAGTGATCGTCGTACATTGGCGATAACACAAGGCATTTCTCGAACAGCGGCAGCAGCAACAGATATCCTGGCAACAAGGTCCTCAACGGAATCTACGGGGCTATCGTAGATGCGGCTTTCATATGGATCCACAGGAAAAAGTTACATGAGAGATCGGACGATCTTGCCGGTCAAGTGATGTGACCACCCTGACCAATCCATCATCCTAGGAATGTTGCATCCAAGGCGTTTCGCACAGCCACACTGAAATGGGGCGTCGCTCCGTCGTGTTGGAACCACGTACGGATTTGAGCTTTCCTCGCATTCCCGTCCGAAAGCTCTGTACATGAAATGCATGCCGGCCTTCTCCTGACTTATGAAACAATCCATTCCTTCTGAAATCCATGTTAGAACTGACGACAAGTGCAACAACATGCGCTTAATACGTTCTCTGGACAACGCCCCTCTAGCGCTTAACCGCCGTTACAACCATGCATTGTATGATGAAAAGTGCTTGATTAGGTGTGTTCTATCACCTCTTAAAATTTTGCCCCATCGTTTATCACCTTGCAATTTCAAAGGCTGCGTAGCAAAGTTGCAAAAAAATTAAAATATCTCGAGAACGGCTAATTTTAGAATAATGAGGTTGGTCTTGATCTTTTATCATCAAAAATTACATATAAAACAAGCATTTAACTGATACATTTGAGCAATACTTAGTCTTTTATTTTAGATTTTAATGATTTTTGCGGACCGTTTTGCGAAAAACAGCAGGTTCTGTTTTCCCGAATCGTACAAAAATCTAATTAGCAGCAGGGTAATCTGACTTTTTACCAAATTTTGTGAAATTTGTTAAATAATATTTTTAGCTAGAATGGATATATGAAATTTCGGGGGACATTTTGAAAAAAAAAGGTAGGTTTTTTTTTATGCCGAATCATACCAAATTCTAATCAGCACCACGGTCACTCACAAGTGACTTACCTACCAAATTTTATGAAATTTGGTCAATTAGTTTTTCAATTAGAAAGGATACACACATTGCACAGACTAATACACATACACACACACACAGACGTTTCGATTGAATATACGGTTATACATTTTTATGGTAATATAGCTTTGGTATATGTTATTGAATATTCATAAAAAAATAATTTTGTGATTTATTTTATTTGAAATTCCTTAATTTTGGTTACTTTCTCTGAAGTTTTTGTTCTAAAACTTTTATATACACGTCATGTCATTTTTTATATATCCCTCCCCCTCTCTGACTTATTTATTTTATTACTTTTCAAAAACTGAAAATGGCAAATTTATTGTAAAGCGCGAAAATCATTTTTCTTCTTTCATATTTTTGTCTACCAATACATTTCAGATATGAAAGCGAGGATGCATGACAGCCAGACCTATTGTCCACCGTAAAATAATTTTGCCATTTCCCGAAGATGAAATAAAATACCATCTTTCTTTTATCTTTCAAAAGTATAAGCGGCCTCCTGTGCCTACAAATAAATGTGAAAGAAAATAGCTTCAATCAATTCAGACTCATTTTCTTGTTCTTGTCGATAAAATTCTACTCAGGAAGATAGACAAAAAAGATAAAAACCAAGTGAAAAATGGAACCTTCCGGATGACTTCATATTTAATGAGACTGAGCATGTTAAAAGATTCGACAACGAAAAGAAAAAGAAAACTGGCCATTTTGCTTTTAATCTAAGTTGGAATTAAAAAAATCTGATGTAGGCAGCACATGACTGTCCCTACATACCGTTGATGATTTGTTTATATATTTAGAAAATATCTATTTTCACTTCCTTATATGTCCATGTTAAAGAACTTACCACAAACAAGCTTTATTGGCCATATCATTGTTTTATGGCTACGTGCAGAATCCAAATAAAAATACTAATATGGTATTTAAATATTATATCAAGTGAAATGAGTAAAATTTTGCAAATTAATAGTTGAAATAGAAAAGTAGAGTATGAAATCTGATGTATGAACCTAGTGTGGTATTTTTTCGTGAACTGATTGTAGTAAATCCACCAGAATGATGTTAAGCGATTCCCGCCTCTACCCAAACTGTCCCCGTATTCACACGGAGTGCGGCCACGTTAAATATATGGGTCCGTAAGTCCTTACAATAGGTTGGTGATAGAAGAAGGAAGGTACGGTCCCTATGTTTGCCGCCCCCGCTGGGTTCCGGTTTAAATTGGGTGGCACTTCACGACCGTTCAAACAGATACCTTACACCTTCGGGTAGGTCGGACGGTCTGGGTCGAGGAATAAGAATGATGTTAAAAAGCGGAATAGCCCGGTGGTTAGAGCACAGTGATGCACTAGGAAGTTCCGAGTTTGATTCTCGGCCCTGCCCAAACTATCCCCGTCTCTACGCGAAGTACAGGCACTTTAAATCTGGAAGTCCGAAAGTCCTTCCGAGAGGTTGGGGGTAAGAAAGTATACTATCCTTGTGGATATCATCCCCCCCCCCCAGGTTCCGGTAAAACTTGGGTGGAACTACCCCGGCCGTCCAAACAGATATTTTACACCTTCGGGTAGGTCTGATGGTCTGGTTCGAAAGAAAAACTGATCTTAATAATCTTATAGCATAATATTGCATATAGGACAACAACATTTTTAACAATATTTCTTCAATTTTATGTAAGTCTTTTGATACATTTATTCGAAATGCGCGTAATATCATAAGAATGGTTTATAAACAGTGTTCTAAAATGAGTCATTCGTTTTCTTATATCAAACTACGCATAAAATATATGTTTATTTAACATGATTGACTGTTCTGATATTTTTACGAGATTTCTTTTCAACAAATCATTTAAACATTTGCTAACTTCGGAATCTTTGACCACTTTTATAATCAATAAGTTTCCAGTATTTATTTAATGTGATATGCAATCGATCAAAATTTTATTCAGTTCATTCTTTCCTGAGTTATCGCGTCCACACACACACACACACACAGACAGCTCTTCAAAATCCTCTGCTTCGTATTGAAAGATACTCAAATCGCGTATACTCAAATCACAGTATTTTCATTATACACTATACTATGTATGTAGAGAAAATAAAAAAAGAACCTATGTTTTCCAAAGAAGCATTTGTAAAACACAAGCAAGAAAAATCTAATATTTTGCTGATTGATACATTAATTTTTCGTTAAATTTCAACCATATAACTATATCTTATTTAGAAAACTACTAGCAGCTATATTTTACAAAACAACGTATGCCAAAATAAAGACGCTGAAATATTAGCAAGAAATATTACCGCACCATTTTTATCCCGTTACTCGGTTAAACAAAAGCGGAATATATGTATTTTAAAATAATTTACCAAAATAAAACAGATAACTTACATTTGAAATATCAATAATTCTTGTAATATTATTTTTTCTAAATAGTAAACTATAAAACATAGTTCAAAATATAATACTATCAATTTATTTATTTTATGTTTAATACTATTATTATTTTAATATTTAGATTGGATTCAATTTAAAATATTTTGCTTTTCCAACACATTCATGAACATTTTTACGGAATAAAAACAATTTAATTCCGTTACTATGAAACAGGATATCATTTTCTCCAAATAATGATTCAGAAAAAGCATCTGCTTAGTATTATTCCTATTGATTGTCCACAGTGAAATAAGAAAAATATACAAAATTTGGGGGGCAAAGTAAAAATACTTCTAAAAACTGTAAATTTGTATACTGAACAAAGATGCAGACTTTCAATTTTACATAGTATTTGACTTCTTAAGTCATACCTAGATGTTTTCTGCATATAAAGATAATTTAAACATTGCTATATATGTTGATTGTATAAGCTGTAGCTATATATAAGCCTCCTGAAAATATCTTTTGTGCTTAAAATACCACCTTTATAAAGAAGAGCAACTCATATTTTATCAATGAAATCGATCAAAGTGCTGTTTAAATGAATATGAAAGTTAAAATTCGTCATTAGTAATATCATAATTGATTTAAAGTACTAACCGATTTAAAAGGTCAAAATGCCAAATGCCGCCTTTGTACGGATAAATAAAACAGAACAGCCATTAAATCAAATGCAGGACATTTGTATGGTTAGCTTCAGCAAAATTTTCTCTAGATATTCTCTGTACTAATTGCTCTGTCTTAGTTATCCCCACGAAAAAGGCTGTTTTTGCCTTTGAAACCTGTTAATACTCTAAACTGCTGCTTATGCTTTTACTTGGATAGTACTAATATGTTTATATTTCTAATACTATTATGTGTTTTATCTTCCGATATATATAGATTTCCTTCAGTTTGGTTGCTATTTTTAAGTTTGCATTACGATTTTTTTACGTTAATAATATGTGGCTACTTTGCCTATTTTATCTTTTTAAATTAATCTATTTAACCAGGGCCGCCCATATAAATTCTGGGCCCCTTGCATATTTGATTTTCATCTCTTTGTAAATTTTTCGTGTCTTCTTCCTCAAAAAAAAAAAAAAAAAAATTGGGGATTCATGCCCCTTTGGAGTCCCCCTCTCCACTTGAATGGTGCTCTTCCACCCCACCCCCCCTATGGGAATACCTGATTTATCCTGATAATTAAATATATATACTTATTTATTTATTATTTACTTTTTAGTGCATTTCAGCCAAATAAACGGTACCAGATGATAATTGTTTTCCGTAAAACAATTTCGCCATTTTCGTAAAATGCCATCTTTCCTCGAAGCTTTCTTCGAAATGTAAGCAACGTCCGGTGGGTCTACTATTAAATGTGAAAAAAAAGAATAGCTTCAATCAGATATGACTTTTTTTTCCTTCTTGATCGGTATTGTCGATAAAATTTTGTTCTAGAAGATTCAACGAAAATTAAATCAAGTGAAAAATGAAACATGCCAAATGGCTCTGAAATTGCCGAGATTAAATTAAAATCTGTTAAAAGAACGGTAACGAAACGAAAATTGAGTTTTGCCTTTTTCTTTTTTTCAATCTTAGTTGGAAGTGAAATACTTCTCAGAAAGTATTTCACTAACCGAGATGTTTTATATTAGTGGTTTTATTGCATTTCTAGGGTAATTTTCACCATGTATTTGGGAAGGTAAATAATGAACTAATTTATCAGATGTTTCTAGAATCGTGCCAGCACATTTAACGAGATTTTTTTTCCGTCGTTCTCTACAAAAATAGATAAATCAAAAAAGACCAAAATGTGAATTTTCTATAGATGATTTTTACTGTTTTATACGGTAAAAAAATTCGTGCTCCTAAAATTTTTGACAAGGAGATTTTGCTGGAGTTTTAATACCTCGTGAACACATGTAGAACATTTTAGAAAGCGTGTGTGTGCGCGTGAGCGTGGTATTTATTTTTCTTTTTAACACTTTACAACAAAGTTGAAAAGTGTTTATGACTTTGTTCATTCTGTCTGTCTGTCCGTTAGCACGATAACTGCCGTAAAAATGACTTAATCAAAATTAAATTTTAGTATGTTGTTCAGACGGTCTGTAGGACCTATGGGAATATAAATGAATAATATCCCCCAATTAGTTTTGGATTGAACCCGGGTTGAAAAAATGAAATACATTGAACCCTATGGGACCTAATTTTTCAAACATTTTCAAGCGGATTTAAAATTTACAAATCGCTTCGAAAATTTTAGGTCATATTCAAATTGTTCCATAAAATATATAAAAAAAAAATTCAGCGAAATATATTCAGTAGTTTTTTAAATAAAAATTAAAACAATAATTACACCTCTTATATGAAGCGATCACGCGACCATGATATGAAGAGATCACATGACCCACTTCACCTGCAGCAGGTGCAATGTTTCTGTCAGCGATTTGCATGGACGCCAATGCCTGCAAAGGGGGACCGAACCATTTGGGATAGGGTATGTCAAAAAACTTGTCTTTTGGAGAGGTTCTTCGTTAGAGATTGACGCTGTCCCACCCGTAAGCGAAGGGTTAAAGTGAAGGGTAACACGCTATATTTGTAATCATTTGGATTCACAATACCGATTTTTAAAAAAAATCCCTGTAAAATTTGAAAATAAATGGATTCTAGTATGAGAAAGTCGAGTTTAATCACACCCCAGTTAATTTTTTCTCTATTTCATTGCCATTTAAGAAACTTGCGTTCGTAACCGATTATAGTATAACGCCATATGGATTACCAATTTTATTTTTTTCCTCTAAATTGATTTTTTTAAAATAAAGCGAAAACATATATCTGCTTATTTTCTGTATCTTTTTTGTCTTTTAATGCATTAAAGACATAAATAGAACTGGATGACTGCCAGACCTATTGCTCCTCCACCTAAAGTAATTTCGCCATTTCCTGAGGACACAATAAAATTCTATCTTCCATTTATCTTCCCTCGAAATGTATATGGCGTTTCTGTATATGAAAATGAATGCGAAAGATAATAGCTTCAATCAACTCCAACTCATTTTCTTGCTGAGTCTTGTCAATAAAATTTTGTTCCAAAAAAAGATTAAAACAAGAAAGATCAATCATGCTTAAAGCATTGATTATGAAACACTTTCCAACTTCAATGCAATTTTATTTAAACAAGTCTAAAATGCATTACATTCCTCGGTAATATTTTGAAACTTATCACAATACTGCATTAATTTATTATATTTGAAAACTTAAACCTTCATCGAAAAAAATGAACTTTATTCAAATGACGGCATTGAAATATAAATTGCCTGGTTTAAACATCTCTAAAATGTTATACATTCCTCGGTAATAGTTTTAGAATTATCATAATACTACGATAATTTATTATATTTGAAAACTTCATCGAAAACAACTGAAATTAATTCAAATGACGTCATAGAAAAAATAATACGCCTGGATCTCTCTATAAAAACAGGATTTCATTCATAACTTTCTCCCATTCATTTCATTCAACACAATACTATAATAATTTATTTTATTTAAACATTTTGTTTAAGACCATGGAGCTACAAAAAATTAAACTCTATGCTTGACACTTCATCGAAAAAAATCGTCCTTCTCTTTATGAAATCAATTAATATTTCATTCATATCAGCCATGCAGACTCCATGGACTAAATTATTTTGTGTTAAAAAAATACAGGAATTCTGATACAACTCATTCTATATATTTTGCTGTTTACATTTTACATAGGTGAAAAATAGGCTTAGTTGTAGAAATAATCAAATTTAGATGAGCATTTAAACTCAAATATATTGTCATTGCGTTGTTTCAGTATGTAGATGCACAGAATTTAAGCAAAAATAAAGTAGTTTTAGGACGGATACAACACTCAATATGAATTAAAAAGAAAAAAAAATCACGATTTTGAAACAAGATGGATGCCATATATCATTTTGAAGTGGGTCATGTGATCGTTTCATATCATGGTCACGTGATCGTTTCATATAAGAGGTGTAATTATTATTTTAATTTTCATTTAAAAACTACTGAATATATTTCGCTGAATTTTTTTTATATATTTTATGGAACAATTTGAATATTACCTAAAATTTTCAAAGCGATTTGTGAATTTTAAATCCGCTTAAAAAATGTTTGAAAAATTAGGTTCCATGGGGCTCAATGTATTTCATTTTTTCGACCCGGGTTCAATCCAAAACTAATTGGGCGGTATTATTCATTTATATTCCCGTAGGTTCTACAGACCGTCTGAACAACATACTAAAATTTCATTTTGATTAAGTCATTTTTACGGCAGTTATCGTGCTAACGGACGGACAGACAGACAGACAGACAGACAGACAGACAGAATGAACAAAGTCATAAACACTTTTCAACTTTGTTGTAAAGTGTTAATAACGGACAGACAGACAGACAGACAGAATGAACAAAGTCATAAACACTTTTCAACTTTGTTGTAAAATGTTAAAAATGATAGAACTTAGTGAAAAATGAAATCTTCCGGATGGCTTTTTATGTAACGAAATTAAATTAAAGACCGCTAAAAGATGTGGTAACGAAATAGAAAAGGGAGTATTGCTTTTACTTTCCCTAGAATACATGGTAATCAATAAGTACAATACACTTTGTGCGAAGGATAAGAAAACATGAATCATCATTCCTCTTTTGGACTTCGGGTTTGTTGGTTTTCTTGCACTGACGAAGGGGTTCCAGCGTATCCTCGAAACAGCTGTATGCTGTATTATTGTGTTATTATACTATATGCAGGCAACGCATACTATATGTAGGTAAAGTATTAAACATTTATCTGCTGAACACTATAGGGGAAACCGAAGCTATAGTTGGCGCAATCTATATAGATAAAATTAAAAATATGTCTGATTATGTGTTTGTCTCATCATTACGGGAGAATGGCTGCGCCGAATTTCATGAAATTTTGTGAGTAGGCATAAAATAGCCCCATTCAAAATTTAGTCCATGTTTTGAGTTTCAAGGATCAGGAGTTGTCAAGCAAACCTCCCATAGAGATAGCATTATGCAAACAATATCTTTTATCGCAAATTTAATTGGAAAAAATTATATGTTGCTAAGCAACGGAATTAAACGCAATTAGTTTACGCAGCAATCGATTTTTATTAAATCTTTTCCGATTTAAATAATTAAGAAATGCATAGAAAAAAAATCTGATGTGGGCAGCACATGACTTTCCTTATATAATGCAATGAATTTACTACTTTTGCAGCAAAAAAATAGCTTATTTTCATAGTAAATATTTATATTCTTGTCAAGATATTGAATTTTTGTCAATTAGTCGTCATTTTCATTGATTTAGCGTCATTTGTAAACATTTAGCGAGATTTTCGTTCATTTGGCAACATTTAAAAAAGTCGCCAAGTTGGCGACATTCCGCCAAGTTGGCGACATTCCGCCAAATTCGTCGCCAAAATATCGCCAAGCGTTATGAAAGAAGAAATAAGTTATTCTTATAGCATATAAATGACTATTGGCGTTGAAATACAAAAGTATTTCTCAAAGTATCTTTTCTCATGAATGGAATGAGCTAGATCCACGAAAATGATATCACCAAATTTATCACATGATATTACATATGAAAAGTGAACATTTTTCTCAACAGTTAATATATTTTTAATTTATGGGATTTTTTGATAAATTTATTTGAAAAATGTGCAATATCTCAAGAACGGTTCATGCTAGCATTCTAAAATTTATGTCAATCGTTTTCTAAGGAAAAATTACATAAGAAATGCCTATTTGCGTAACTATATTTAAGGTTTTGATTTTTTGATGATTTTTTCAAAATTTCATTCGAAAATTTAGGGAGGTTGTGAACATTCGATTGCGTTTAAAAACAATAAACTTGCAGTATTCACGGATTGTGATTTTTGTACCAAATTTCAATCGAATCGCTCAATTCGTTCGTGAGATATCGTCTCCACAGACTCACTGACACACACACACACACACACAGACATTACCTCAAAAATGTTTGTTTCGTGATCAGGGATGCTTGAAACGTACTCTTCCGTTGAAAACTCGAATTCGAATTGTCGTCCCCGTCACAATACTTTCATTATACATTATGTATATAAGGAAAGTAATAAATTTTATCGGAATTACATTTTTGACTGCATTATATCTATTACGGCTTTCGGGTTGAAAGGTTACGGGGATTATTGATATTTTTAATTGCTTAAATCATCTGTTTTATTTTGTCAAAGAAACTCCAAACTCATATATTAAGTTTAGACAATTGTTGAAACAGAACGAAAACGATACGGGTATAACTTTTAATATTATTTTAGTGCTTTCTGTTTGATTTATATTGATCCAATTTCATAGCGCTTTCATTTTAACATATATTGATCCAATTTCATATTTTTTGTAAATTTGTTTACAGAGTAAGAATAAAAATAATTAGTTATATTATTTTATTGCTTCTATAATAAAAAAAATACACAAAGAAAAATTTAAATATACAGTGTTATTCAGTAATTATCCAACAATCTACTTTTCCAAATATTATCTATCTACTTTTCTTTGTCACTACTTTTCCTTGTCCTACTTTTCCTTGCTTATCTTCTTGCGGTGTATGAGCCAAGGCCTACTTTCAAAATGTATTTATTTCATGTAGCATAGATTCATAAAATGTATTTTTCATTGAAACTTTTGCTTAAGTAGAGCGGATATTGAAAAAAAAAAACGTGTTTAGTTTTGTTCGCCGTATATTGTACTGATAACAAAGGTAAAATGTTGTATGCATATTGTATTTCATCTGTGAAATGTACATGGAAAAAAAACCGATATTAAATTATATATGAGCCAATGTCTGCAGTATAACAATTATTATATTTGAATCAATGTCTGCAAGATAACAAACATTATATTTGAGTCAATATCTGCAGGATAACATGCCACGTTTTTAAAACTTTACAGAGGAAAAGAAACTGATTAGACTAGTTACTTTCTTTATATACATAATGTATAAGGAAAGTATTGTGACGGGGTCGAAAATTCGAATTCGAGTTTTCGACGGGAGAGCACATTTCAAGCACCCCTGATCACGAATCAAACATTTTTGAAGTGATGTCTGTGTGTGTGTGTCTGTGTGTGTGTGTGTGTGTGTCAGTGAGTCTATGGAGACGATAACTGACGAACGAATGGAACGATTCGAACGAAATTGGTACAAAAATCACAATCCGTAAACACTGGAAGTCTATTGTTTTTATACGCAATCGAATGTTCAGAAACCCCCTAAAATTTTCGAGTGAAATTTTGAAAAAATCGTCAAAAAGTCAAAACCGCTAATAAAGTTACGCAAATAGACATTTCTTATGTAATTTTTCATTAGAAAACGATTGACATAAATTTTTGAACGCTAACATAAACCGTTCTTGAGATATTGCACATTTTTCAAAAAAATTATCAAAAAGTCATATAAAATAAATAAAAAAATATTTCCTATTGAGAAACATGTTCACTTTTCATATGTAATACCATGCGATAAATTTGGTGATATCATTCTTGTGGATCTAGTTCGTACCATTCATGAGAAAAAATACTTTGAGTAATACTTTTGTATTTGAAGGCCAATAGTCATTTATCTGCTGTAAGAATAACTTATTTCTCTTTCCATAACACTTGGCGAGATTTTGGCAACGAATTTGGCGGAATATCGCCAACTTGGCGACTTTTTAAATGTCGCCAAATTAACGAAAATCTCGCCAAATGGTTAAAATGGCGACTAATTGACGAAAATTCAATATCTTTAAAAGAATATAAGTATCTACCATAAGAATAAGCTATTTTTTTGGTGTAAAAGTAGTAAATTCATTGTATTATATAAGGAAAGTCATGTGCTGCCCACATCAAATTTTTTCTTACTGTAAAAGCAGTAAATTCATTGCATTATATAAGGAAATTCATGTGCTGCCCACATCAGATTTTTTTTTAATTATGAACCTTGCAAAAAGTTCAGACAAATATCCTACTTACTGGAAGTAAAACTTGGCTGAGTAATTAAAGAAAATTTGAAAGACTAAGAAATTATAAAAATTATTTCTTAATTGTTAGATCTACAATAAAATAACAAAAATGATATGCATGTTGGTCGCCCTTTACTTCTTGAAATACACTTCTCCGCTGCACTGGGAAGGTTTGAGCATCCACCAACCAATCCCATCGTATACTTTCATATTTGTGTTACTTTGCACGTCACATACAGTTATAATAAACGTGCTTCAATTTGGCTTAAATTACACCTCAAGATCAAAATACTGTAAACAGCTGATATGTGATATGAATACAGTAAGTAAAAATCTGATGTGGGCAGCACATGATTTTCCCTGCCGACTCATATTCGTTTTCTCTTTATTTCGTTAATAATTTATTGAGTTTAATTTCACAAAATAACACTGAATTTGCACTTTTAATTCAATTTGCTTTTATATTTGGGAATTGGACATTTTTTCAAAGGCGGCGAAAAAAAACTGAAATATCTCGAGAACGGTTATCTCTAGAGTAATGAGGTTGGTGTTATTCTTTTTCTCGTCAAAAATTACGTATAAAAGAAGCATTTAATTGATAGAATGGAGCGCATGTAGTTTCTTATTTTGGATTTTGGCGAGTTTTGTAGGTCATTTCTTTAAAAAAAGGTAAGTTCTTCTTTTCCGTATCGTACCAAAATCTAATTAACACCAGGGTATCCCACAAGTGACTTATCTACAAATTTTGCGCAATTTGTTCAATTTGTTGTTTAGCTAGAGTGGATACATGACATTTTTGCAGGCCATTTCGTGAAAAAGGCGAATTCGTTTATCCTGAATCGTACCAAAATTTAATCAGCACCAGGTTCACACACAAGTGGCGTGCCTATGAAATTTTATGAAATTTGGTCCATTCGTTTTTGAGTTAGAGTGGATACATACATTGCACAGACAGACACACACAGAGAGAGAAACACACAGACGTTACGATAAAAATAGTTTTTTCGTGTTCTAGAGGTCCCAAAACGTGTAGATTTGTCAAAAACTCGCGATTTTCGACACGATTCCAATGTTTTCCCTATGCATTGCCATGTATTGCAGGGAAAGTACTAATAATGAAATACATTATACCCAGTAACACGATTTATAAAACGACGAAAATTTATTTTGCGAAACCTCTAAAATTAGACAATTTTGTGTCAAAATTTCGATGAAAGTTTGTGTACATGAAGATTCAATGAGTAGTCATGTGATTCTCCTAACGTTATCTGACTAAAAGTTATAGAGTTATTAAACACTGCATCAAACTTCCCATGCACCAAAAAGTTCCAGTCTCCCCTATTGTTTAAAGCTCTTCATTCCATTGGAGGTGCGACATGCTGCGCATTAAAGAAAAGTAAAAGTCAGTTTGCGTCGAAACACTAATGAGCACAACAGAAAGCTCGGAAAATCCCCCCCCCTCCCTCTAAGAAGAGGAACGGGCCCCGAAAAAATTTTAGCAAACAATTTTCCACAATAAATTGCTCTCATAAATCACAAAATAGCTAGGAGTAAGATCCTTTCAACTGCTACTCTTGGTATCATTTCTCCATTTTAACGGCTCATCATTAAGTGCTTAGAAACTGGAAACGACGTTGAACGATCCGGGAGTGACTATCTACCCTCCCCAACCCTATCCAATATCGGGAAATCAGCCTTCCCCCCCCCCCCACATTTTGCAGACGATCTAAGCATACCATTTCTCGACTGCACATCACGGTGTTATAAAACAGATAGATGAACGCAAATCTATAATTAAATGGAAAAGATAAATGGACCGTATTTTTTAATATCCGCGAGTCGCGCGTCGTCGAGAATGATTTAATTAGTGCAAATTTAATTAGCAAGCGGTCGCGTAAAGTACGATATCGAAGTGCTCGCAGTTTTAATTTAATTTGCAAAACGGTCATGGCTCATTTAGAATGGAAATATCACGAAAAATGCGATGTGTCGTTGCCTTCGGAAAGAGATGGCGTTAAGAATTTTTACTGCTGAAGAGACTGTTAATTAAAGTTTAATTACCCAACTTGTTTTTTTTTTTGTGTTTTTGCATCATTTAGTGTAAATATTAATTAGTGTATAATAAGTATATTCAAACAGCTTTAATAATCTTGACGACAAGTAGACAGCTAATTAGAGACGCAAAGACCGATTTTTTTTTTTTTTGTGTGTGTGTGTGTGTAGTTTTTAAATAAAATATTAGTACTCAATATTCAACGATCAGTATTCATTAGGTTATTATTCAACCCTAATTAGTAATTACAGTTATTAAAACCATCGCTAATTAGGTTTATAATTTTTTGAAATTTCATGCCATGGAGTATCAATCAGTAAGATGTAATTTTACTTAATTGACATAAAATCAATACTCTAAACCAGTAAAGATTATGCTCCCATTACAGATAATACTATCCATGGACCAGTTTTGTGCTTATTATGCACTCGTCAACATAATGACTGGGACTGTAAGCTTGGCCGTTGCAATCTCGTGCAGCCCAAACTGAATTTTAAAGAAATTTGAAGTCTCTTACATAGTAGAACTAAATATTCCAGTTCTCATAGAGATTTTCAAAATTGCGGCACATAGCAAGTTTTCATGTTGCTATTGCAGATATCGGCTATTCCATGAAAATGAACTCATAATAAGCAAGAAATTGATCCATGGATATTGCTATTTGCAAGGGAAAATCCTAATTTTAGAAACTTCACCTAAAGGCAGGTTCTTGACTTGGGCTTTTAACAATTATTTTTCAACCTTTATGTCTTCCCCACCCCCTTGTACTGAAATTTTAACGCCCCCTAATCTAATATATAGACATGTTGAGCATGACTCGAAAAAATTCATGCAAAATAATTTGAAACATTATGTACAACTATAAAATGTAAACAAATATAAGTAATTAATCATAACAGTCTTAAATTTGTAGACTGAAAATTAGCACGTATGTGAATAAAACCACCACAGAGCGCCCACACAACACAACACAACCAGCCCTCTCTTGTTACACATTTGTAATGTGATATCTTTTTTTCTCACACACATACAGCTGGCCAGCTGAAGATTTGTGGTTCTATTCCCAGCTGAGACAAGAGTTTCTTGCAAAATCATCACAATGCATAAACATTGTCATATGCTGCTTCCGTCATAAATTCCCCACCCAACCCCACATACGTCTTTTGCTGTTTTCCATGTTAACGTGTAATAAAAATCTTAAAATCTGTATCGATAAATATTAAAACTGCTTTTAATTATTTTATCGAATTAAAAAGAAACAGGAAACCTTTCTCGTTTTAATATCAATATCAAAATAGTATTAAAAGCCCCAAAGCTAAGAAACTTTGCGACTTAAAACTTTTTTTCCCCAAATTTTGATGAGAAAATTGAAACACGCTGCCGAAGTGAAAATGCTCTATAATGCCATTTTCATCTTAAATATTTAAAATTATAAGAATCAAAATATTCTTAAAGTTTCAGGGAAAGTAAAAAAATATTTCTATCGAGGAAAAGGGCAATTTGAATATTTTAAACGTTTCAGTATGGCACGTCGTTCGGCCACTTTGCAAATTTGAAATAATTTTGAAACGCTTTCTTTGATTTATTACGATAATTTCAATTTCAAGCTGGCAGCACTTATTTTGATAGAGAAAGAAAAGTATGAGAGTAATATATACATTTTTTATCAATTCGTTGTGATATTTAGGACTGCAATTTCATCTCGCTCAAGATATAAAATAGTAATGCAGCTATTAATCATTTTTTTTTTCTTTTGGAAATGAAACAGGAGTCACAAAATGAGAATAAGTTTATGATATGATCTAAATGAAATATGATAGGTCTAAATTTCATTCTATTTTTCTTTGAAGTTTATCCATTCTTTCCATGGAGATGGTGTGTGGGGCATATTATCGTATCCTTTATTTGTTTGATATTTTGTTCAAGTTTTTAATTTCTTAAAAAGTATTTCTACGAAATAAAAATTGAACAATATTTCTATTAAATTTATTTTCTACGCAGTTACCAAGAGGTCAGCCAAATTGGTAAATTTGATGCATTTAAACTGAGTTGCATATTAACGTCTACTATTTTTTAAAAATCTGACTTTTTTACATTCACATGACTTTCCTTGCATAGTTCAATGACTTTACATCATTTAGAGCGAAATAATAATTTATAATACATACGATACAATATTTTTAGAGTTAGATTATACATTAAAACCTGGTTTTATTTAGGAAAACATGTGAAAAACTATATCGAAATACCTAATGAAAATTTAAGCAAATCAAAATTGACAATAAGAGGAAATGCAACCATCCGCTAAGCAATGTAGTCCATATATTAAACGATTTTAATAATTAGAGATTAATATTACTTTCCTTATATACAATAATGTATAAGGAAAGTATTGTGATGGGATCGAAAATTCGAATTCGAGTTTTCGACGGGAGAACACGTCTCAAGCATCCCTGATCACGAATCGAACATTTTGGAAGTGATGTGTGTGTGTGTGTGTGTGTGTGTGTGTGTGTGTGTGTGTGGAGACGATAACTGACTAATGAATGGACCGATTCGAACGAAATTTGGTACAAAAATTACAATCCGTAAACACTGGAAGCCTATTGTTTTATACGCAATCGAATGTTCAGAACCCCCCTAAATTTTCGAGTGAAATATTAAAAACATCGTCAAAAAATCAAAACCTCTAATAAAGCTACGCAAATAGACATTTCTTATGTAATTTTTCATTAGAAAACGATTGACATAAATTTTAGAACGCTAACATGAATCGTTCTCGAGATATTGCACATTTTTCAAAAAAATTATCAAAAAATCATATAAAAAAAGTAATTCCTATTAAGAAAGATGTTCACTTTTCATATGTAATACCATGCGATAAATTGGGTGATATCATTCTCGTGGATCTAGCTCGTTCCATTCATGAAAAAAGATACTTTGAGTAATACTTTTGTATTTGAACGCCGATAGTCATTTATCTGCTGTAAAAATGACTTATTTCTGCGTCCATAACGCTTGGCGAGATTTTGGCGACGAATTTGGTGGAATGTCGCAAACTTGGTGACTTTTTAAATGTTGCTAAATTAACGAAAAACTCGCCAAATAGATAAAAATGATGCTAAATCAATGAAAATGACGACTCATTGACGAAAATTCAATATCTTGGAAAGAATATAAATATCTACTATAAAAATCTATTTTTTTTAAAGTAGTAAATTCATAACAATATATAAGGAAAATCATGTGCTGCCCACATCAGATTGTTTTATTATTTATAACAGTAATCAATTGTTTTAGTTCGAATTGATAGATTCATAAAATTCAAAATCCAATATCTAATTATGGTTTTCATGTGTCAAGAATGTATTTAATTTTTAATAATTTAATATGAAAAGGTTAATCTCTCATTACTATCACCACCATCTAATTATTCTTTAAGTATGTTCATCTAATCATTATACTGTGTGTATAAATAAAAAATACTGATGTGGACAGCACAGAAATTTCCCTACAGACTAAAATTTATTTTAATTTTATTTCTTTCATAATTCATTAAATTGAGTTTAATAGCTCAAAACAACATAGTAACCTATTAGTGACATAAAATTAAAATTTTATATAATTTAGCCGAATAGTTTTTGAGTTAGAGTGAACACGTACATTGCAGAGATAGACCGACATACAGACAGACACGCTGACACAGTCACACAGACGTCACACTAAAAATAGTTCTTCGGGTTCTAGTGTGCTCGAAACGTGTAGATCCGTCGAAAACTCGAGTTGCGATTTTCGACACGATTCCAAGACTTTGCCTACACATTACCGTGTATTGCAGGGAAAGAAAGAAAAGTCATCATTATTGGCATTGAATTAACATCGCGTAAATTGAAATGTTTTGCTTTCGGCGACATAAATGAAACAAGTGTCTTAATTTGTCGAAACAAATGACTTATTCACAATCACGTGCAAAATTCACATCAAAATGCAATTAACATTTAATTAAAATCCCGTGACATAAACAACTGACACATTGTTTAGCATTAAAATACAAAACAATTACAAAAATTGTTTTCTCTCGTGAATGGGACGAGCTACAACCAAGAGATTGCTGTTAATAGATTTGTCGCATAATATTGCGTATCGAAACTGAACATGTTTGATAGATACTTATATTTTTCAACTTATTTATTTATTTATTTGTAAATTTATTTTAAAAACATGAAATATCTTGAGAATGTCTTTGTGCTAGCTTTCTAAAGATTTTCTCATGCATTTCCTAATGAAAAATAAATGAAAATGAAATTATTATTTATTTAACATTATTAAATGCCTTAATTTGTAAAATTAGGACAATTTTTTTAAAAATTCGTTCAAATATTGCACCTGCTGCAGCAGGTGCAATATTTCTGTCGGCAATTTCCCCAAACGCTGGCGGAATTTGATATTCGCACGCTGTTCTTCAAACGCCATTTCCGGTTTCGACAAACGCGAATGACCACAGTTCACTGACACGCCTTGTCTGGAAAAACCCTGCACTAAGGACCTGCTTCTTCCTTTTCACATCTCGCGTCACATGTGCCTCTACGCCACGGTAAAATAGTTTCCCTCTCCTCTAATCAGGGTTGGAGATATCAGCACAGTCTCCGAACTTTTTAATCCTACCTTGTAGATCGAGTGAGATATCGAATTTACAAACTCACGGGCAGGCCCACACACAGGCATAACCTCAAAAGATGTCGATTCGAGTTCTCGGATGCTTAAAACGTGTAAATGCGACGATAATTTTAGTTCGAATTTCCGCCGCTATCGCAATACTTTTATTATACATTATAATATGTATGTAAGGAAAGTAATACATAAACATTTCACCTCTGTAGAAACTTTTATTATATGTATATGATCCGGTACTGATGGACTCTAACAAAAGCGAACCCGATTTATAGATGTTGATTACTATAGTGAAACATATGAGAATGCCCAGTGGAGCCTTTGACTTCCGACATTTGCTAAGAAGTAATATAGAACTTTTTTAAATTGCTTTATCTTCAGAAAAGGCAAATGGAGTGCGATGAAACATTAATTTTATTTAAAAGCATTCCCTAATATTTCATTTTAATGACTTATAGAAAACTAAAATGTAGTGAAAAACAAAAAAGAAATTATAGTTAAATAATTAAAATGGAAATGAATTTCTAGTTTAAAACTTTTTGCGATTTGAATTTTTAACCTAACTAATATAGAATTGAACTAGAATCCATATGGTGTTAAAATTTTTTGGTTTTGCTCTTAAACTATTTCTAATAATTTTTTTTCAAAAATTTAACACACATTTGGAATTGTTCTAGGATATTTTTAAATACTGTTTTCTCTTTAATTTTCCTATCAATGCAATTAAGGCTTTCTCGAATTCGAAGTTAACTTAAGTTTCTTTGGCAACTGTAATTGAATTCATTTCTACGTGAATGGTTTATATTAAAATGTTGCATTTCTTTCCATTCAGATGTTAACTTTATGAACAGCATAATTTGCACTCGTGTGCGAGTGGATATGTTTGTGTATGTGCATGTGCGTTTGAGTGTGGAAGGGAAGAACACATACGCTTGCGTGCGGGTGCTGCCAGCGAATTTCTAGCTGACTCATAATTGGCCCTCAGTTCATAATAAGTTAAAGACAATGTGAGGAAAAATAATTGTAACATGATCCAAAATTCAAAACTAATTGTTGACGTTTTGACGTAGTTGAATTTTTGACGTGACTTAAGGGGTGACTTTTTGTGTGCTTGCCCGTGCAATGAATGTATTCGCTCAAGCACAATAACTATTGGATAGATTCTCACGAAATTTGGCAATCGGTGAACTTTTGCTTTCCTTTACTGCTGATAATAATTTGGTTCAAATTGGAGGAAATAAAGAAAAATATCTCTTTTACAGAATGACCTGCGAAAAAATCGAAAAATTAATATAAGCGTAATAAACACGCTTGACTAAGAGTTAAGTGCTTGGTTTATGCATAGTTTTTGATAGAAAGGCGAATAAAAAATTCTCTTAATTACAAGAGTAAATTGTTCTTAATATCTTTCAATTGTATGGAATTTTGGCGAATTAGCATCATTTAAAAATACATCACGAGGAGAAATAAAATATCTTAAAACTGTATAATTCGATGAAATTTCAAATAAGTATCCATTTTATGTATTATTTTGTATAATAAATCTCCGTATAAATAAAGTAACAATAAAGATCAATCATGCATAAAGCATTGATTATGAAACACTTTCCAACTTCAATGCAATTTTATATAAACATCTCTAAAATGGGATTCATTCCTCGGTAATACTTTTAAAATTATCACAATATACTACATTAATTTATTATATTTGAAAACTTCATTGAAGAAAATGAACTTCATTCAAATGACTGCATTGAAATATAAATTGCCTGGTTTAAACATCTCTAAAATGCGATACATTCCTCTAATATTTTTACAATATAATAAAATTATTATAATACTACAATAATTTATTATATTTGAAAACGTCATTGAAAACAAATGAACTTTATTCAAATGACGTCATCGAAATATAAATCGCCTCTATCAACAGACACACAGACAGAGAGACAGACAGACAGACAGAATGAACAAAGTCATAAACACTTTTCAACTTTGTTGTAAAGTGTTAAAAAAATGAATTTGAGTTTGTAAGGAAAGTTATGTACTACTATAGACATCAAATTTTTCTTTTACTTAAAATATCTAACAATCACTGCAAACAGTGCAAGCAAAACAAACACTGCGAATGGCGGTAACAGACTTATTCGAACGTTGCCATGCCAGCTGCAAATCTAATTGAGAATTTAGGAGTTTTAATTAAATAAGAAAATTCAAAAGGAGGAGAGGGGGTATTTAAAAGAACAATCTGCAAGAATAAACAAATCTTCCTTTCGGCCATTTTCAGAAAAACGATTCCGCGTCTTCTCCCGTCTTGAATAAATGAATGAATGATGAAAGTGCAAGGAAATGCTGCTCACTATAATGCTCACTGTAATGCTCAATATAGACAAACTTATTTTTGAAAATCTGATACGAAACCACATTATTACTTCCCTTATATACACAGTATAATGTATAAGGAAAGTATTGTGACGGAGTCGAAAATTCGAAATCAAGTTTTCGATGGGAGAGCACGTTTCAAGCATCCCTGAACACGAATCGAACATTTTTGAGGTGATGTCTGTGTGTGTGTATCACTGAGCCTGTGGAGACGATATCTCACGAACGAATGGAGCGATTCGAATGTAATTTGGTGCAAAAATTACAATCCGTCAATATTGGAAGCCTATTGCTTTTAAACACAATCGAATGTTCAGAACACCCCCCCCCCCTTCCTTAATTTTCGAGTGAAATTTTGAAAAAATCATCAAAAAAACAAAACCTTTCATATAGTTACACAAATAGGACAAATTACATAAGACATGTCGAAATGTCTCAGAAAACGATTGACATAAACTTTAAAACGCTAGCATGAACCGTTCTCGAGATATTGCAGATTTTTCAAATGAATTTATCAAAAAATCCCATAAATTAAAAATAATATATTAACTGTTGACAAACATGTTCACTTTTCATATGTAATATCATGTGATAAATTGGGTGACATCCTTCCCGTGTATCTAGCTCGTTCCATTCATGAGAAATGTTACTTTGAGTAATACTTTTGTATTTGAACGCCAATATAGTCATTTATCTGCTATAAGAATAATTTATTCCTTCGTCCATAACGCTTGGCGATATTTTGGCGACGAATTTGGCGGAATGTCGCCAACTTGGCGACTTTTTAAATGTTGCAAAATTTTACGATAATCTCGAAAACTCGGGTCGAAAATTCGAGTTTTCGGTGGAAAAGCACGCTTCAAGCATCCTTGGCATCCTTAAACTCGAATCGATCTTTTTAAAGTAATGTCTGTGTGTATGTTTTTTAAATTCATTTTTGAAAAAAATATCTCGACCTTCAATAACGATAAATAAATATTCATTTCATGCGCAATTTTTCATTAGAAAACGAATGCTAGAAATTTTCGAATGATACAAATGCAAAATACAAATGTATCAGCATTACTATGTTGTTACTAACTTGAAAAGAGAAACATTTAAAGACTTCCTAAAAAAACATAAAAATAATACTTTAAGTACTAAATATTAAAAATACATTATATATATATATATATATATATATATATCTTTTTCATTATGAAACAAGTGAAACTAAATGAATTATCAATATATGAGAAAATCAAGTGGAGATACCAAATCCTTATATTTATAAATAGTTTAAGTGAATTATTGAAAATACTTATCATCTAAATGTAATTTTTAGATAGACTCATATACGAAAATATATCATGAAATTCTAAACCTTGAATAAATACAAATTCAAATTCAAGTGGAGATACCAAATCCTTATATTTATAAATAGTTTAAGTGAATTATTGAAAATACTTATCATCTAAATGTAATTTTTAGATAGACTCATATACGAAAATATATCATGAAATTCTAAACCTTGAATAAATACAAATTCAAAATCAAGTGGAGATACCAAATCCTTATATTTATAAATAGTTTAAGTGAATTATTGAAAATACTTATCATCTAAATGTAATTTTTAGATAGACTCATATACGAAAATATATCATGAAATTCTAAACCTTGAATAAATACAAATTCAAATTCAAGTGGAGATACCAAATCCTTATATTTATAAATAGTTTAAGTGAATTATTGAAAATACTTATCATCTAAATGTAATTTTTAGATAGACTCATATACGAAAATATATCATGAAATTCTAAACCTTGAATAAATACAAATTCAAAATCAAGTGGAGATACCAAATCCTTATATTTATAAATAGTTTAAGTGAATTATTGAAAATACTTATCATCTAAATGTAATTTTTAGATAGACTCATATACGAAAATATATCATGAAATTCTAAACCTTCAATAAATACAAATTCAAAATCAAGTGGAGATACCAAATCCTTATATTTATAAATAGTTTAAGTGAATTATTGAAAATACTTATCATCTAAATGTAATTTTTAGATAGACTCATATACGAAAATATATCATGAAATTCTAAACCTTGAATAAATACAAATTCATATTCAAGTGGAGATACCAAATCCTTATATTTATAAATAGTTTAAGTGAATTATTGAAAATACTTATCATCTAAATGTAATTTTTAGATAGACTCATATACGAAAATATATCATGAAATTCTAAACCTTGAATAAACACAAATTCAAAATCAAGTGGAGATACCAAATCCTTATATTTATAAATAGTTTAAGTGAATTATTGAAAATACTTATCATCTAAATGTAATTTTTAGATAGACTCATATACGAAAATATATCATGAAATTCTAAACCTTGAATAAATACAAATTCAAATTCTGTATATAACATGAATATTTATTATGACTGAAATTTCTAAAAAAAAAAACAGATGAATATATATATATATATATATATATATATATATATATATATATATATATATATATTGTACATCAAGTCATCGAAATAAAAAAAAATCGAAACATTCTTCCTTGTTTGTTTTCATTCGGTGGTTCTTTGGAAGCTGCCCTTTTGCATCTTCGTTTCAATTCCGTTATTTAATTAAGACGTCCGAACCAAATTCTAAATTGGATTTGAGGTTGGCATGGTAACGGATCGGAGAACTTTCTTTTAACGGGCTCTGCCAATGTTTGTTTTCCGTTTTCTGTTTGCAGCGAGTTTGTATCTTTTCAGGTGTAGAAATATAATTGGGAATTCTGCTGCGTTTTTATTTACATTTAGTTGAATTAAAGTTGTAATTTAAACCCAAAATATTTTATGTAATATATGCTTCATACATGTTTCCAGGAAAAGTCCTTAACTTTGGAATGAAAAGTCCACTAAGTGGACACGTTAAGTTTATCTATCGTAAATTGGATATACCCCATCGAATAAAAGCCATTGCAGCGCCCTGAGCGGAGAATTGAAGAAGTTAAGAACCGGAATTCGTCAACAAAGCGAGATAAAAGAAAAATATCAATTGCAAAGTTGAAGAGCATTGTTTAATTAGTATGAAACAGCATCTGGAAAGCACAAAACGCGCACATGGAAGGAATTAAATATCCGTCATATAGGTTGCTAGATGCAGTAACACTATGACGCCTGCAATGCTTGTCAAAATACGCGGTGATATTCTTTTTCGAATTCAAATATGCATTGTTGCTGTCATTTTGAACAAGTTGTACATTAGATTGCTCTGTGTTGTTGTTGTTGTTGTTGAGATCCAGACCGTCCGACCTACCAGAAAGGTGTAAGGTAACTGTTTGGACGGCCGGGAAGTGCCATCCAATTTAGACCGGAACCCAGTGGAGGAGGCATGTACAGGGACCGTACCTACTTTCCCCTACCAGCAACCTCTCGGAAGGACTTACGGACTCATATGTTTAACGTGATGTACTCCGCGTGAACACGGCGGCAGTTTTGGCAGTGGCGAGAATAGAACCCGGACCTATCGAGTGCAACTCTCGCACACTAACCACTGGGCTACCGCGCCCTAGATTTCTCTGTGTTGTTGTTGTTGAGACCCAGACCGTCCGACCTACCAGAAAGGTGTAAGGTAACTGTTTGGACGGCCGGGAAGTGCCACCCAATTTAGACCGGAACCCAGTGGGGGAGGCATCCACAGGGACCGTACCCTCCTTCCCCTACCACCAACCTCGCGGAAGGACTTACGGACCCACATTTTTAACGTGATCGTACTCCGCATGAACACGGCGGCAGTTGTGGCAGTGTGCAAATCCAGCGCGCAAACCACCGGGCTACCTCGCCCGAAATGTTCCCAGGTGGTCACCCACCTAAGTACTAACCGCGCCCGATGCTCGTTTGACTTCGGTGATCTAACGAGAACTGGTGTTATCAGCACGGTAGGGCCGTTGGCTTAGATTTCTCTGTGTGTAAGGGTTGTTTACTTTAGCATTTCTGAATAAGACAGTTATTCGGCAATAACCATATTATGTAAAATTGCCTCCTGTTTTATGGTCAATTCGTATGAGTTATGCAATTTTATACAACTTTGTAATTGGCTTTTCTCGTCTATCTCGCTTTATTGCAGAGTTCATATCCTAACTTTTTAAATTCTCTGCTAGAGACACTGACTTTAAGGACTTTTATTCGATCGGGCCTAACATATACACCCATGGACCTTTTCTTTGAAAATTATCGGGGTGCTTAAAACTCTCTTAAAGTGCAATAAGCATTAACATTTTTTTTTACTTTACTACATGCAGTTCATAAACTGGCCCATAGGAAGTGTTCTTAATGTAATGCATTGCAGATAACAGCAATCATAGACTGATATTGTACTTATTGTGCATAAAACGCTGTTATCTGCAATGAGACACGATCTAGCATTGTGAATATCCTCTGTAAAAAATTAAATGGGTAGAATTTATCAACGTAATTTCCCCTTTGCCGATGGGAAAAATTAAATTCAAAGATTTTCACTTTTTATACTACTGCATAGAAAACGTATATTGGTTTCTTGAAATTTTCGTTTAAACACATTCAGAACTATATGAATTTAGAAAACTTTTCCCCAATATATTACCGTAATCTTATATTCCATGGTCGTATAATTAATCTAGTAATATCGAATGCATAATACCGTTTATTTATTCAATTATTTTTTACATCAATTTCATTATTACTGAAATAGGATAAATTATATGATAATCGTCTGCCGCGTTAATTTAATTTAATTTCACTGCTAACAACATGATATCTATTTCTGAAAATAAAGTTTGAGTGGGAAAAAATCGTCTGCATAATGCTATTTCAATGGAAAAGTTTTTTATTAATATCTTCACAACACCGGGCTTATGCACTCGGAATATAGACAAAATGTTACCCGCAGTGACATAAAGAATAACCATATCAAATTTGGAAAAAAAATCCGTCGTCAAAAACTGTGGATTTGTATATATATATATATATATATATATATATATATATATATATACTTTGTTCCGTATACAAATCCATAATTTATACAATTAATGTTCAAAGATTTATCATTGTTTTCCTAACGAAATAATGCTATGAAAATCATCAAATTTCGAAAATTCCAATTATGAGAAATACTAAAAATTCCATCTAGTTGTAGTTTTTCATACAATGTATATACACATAATATTTGATAGCGGTGCGATACACGCAGTTGTTCTTAAGTCATTGTGTCCACACCTCCTCAGTTCCGGCCGTCCAAACGGTTGCTCGAGTCCTTAGGATGAGTCGGACGGTCTGGGTCTTCAAGACCTCCTCAGTTACACTTTAGTCTGTGAATTACGTACTTTTATTTTTTTTTAGGTACAACAGCATCCTACAAAGATCTGTCCTTCACGATAGAACCAGATGACTTCATAGCTGTTCGGGAAGGTCCAGCTCTGCTCAATTGTTCGGCCAGAGGGCCCTCCTCTCCAAAGTATGACTGGAGGAGAGATGGATCTACTGTTCAGTTCATCGGAGATACTAGAAGGTAAACTACAATCATCTTGACTTCGTTACATCATTTATTCGATTAGAAACTCCATCCTAGAGGTAATGAGGTAGGGGAAAGGATGGCACGCTCCCTGTTATTTCCCCTTCCATTGGCTTCCGATCTAAATTGAGTGAAACTTTTCTCGCCGTCCAAACAGTTATCTACACCCCCTGATAGGTCGGACGATTTGGGTAGGAAATAAAATCATCTTGACTTATGATATGAGAATTTTTTCTGGTCTATCTTGTCCCTAATGTCACATCACCAGCAGCAGGTATGCTCGGCGTTGCTCTTGATTTAATATATATACAAATTCGAATAGCACAAGTCATATTGTTCCAAAAATATTCCATTAAAAATGTTTCATTTCATTCCCCAATCAAATTAAAAAGTCTTAAGAATTTCTGTTTTCATTGTCCAAAATTATCTGTACAAGAATAAAACAACTTGGTCCCGTTCATCAATGCGTTTAAAAAAATTATGAAGATTAGGTAACATACGCCAAAGTGAAGACGCTGAACTAGCAGCAAAAGATATTCTTGAACCAGTTTTCCATCCCATTGCAGAAATCAGAAATGTATGAATCCAAAAAACTTTTGCTAAAAAACTCAAAAATAATAATAATAATAATAACTTAATAAACTGAAAGTATCTATAATTACCACAATCTTATTTTTTTCCGTTGCAGCAAGCGATGACACGCAATCAAAAATATAAAACCGTTCATTTATTAAATACATTTTTTTGACAAACATTCACAATTATATAAAATAGTATGGAAACACGTCAAATTAATTAATACTTTAAAAATTTAAAAAAAGACAACCAAAAAAATTGGCCATAATTAAGTGTATTTTATTAAAATCTCCTTTTACGACTTACTAAAATTACTCGGCCATAGCGCTTTTGAGCATTACTATGCCCTTCATCCCACTGATGAAGAGCATAGAAATGCCCGAAAGCGCTATAGCCGTGTAATTTTAGTACGTCGTAAAAGGAAATTTTAATAAAATACTTTTAATTATGGCCAATTTTTTTGGTTGTCTTTTTTTAAATTTTTAGAATATTCACAATGATACCTGTCGAGGGACCAGAGTCTTATTACTGTGAGAGGACAAGTGTTATTTCACATATACAAAATGGCCTGCAACTGTAGGTGTATTATCTGCATATTTGACAATGTTTTCAGATCTGTACTAACGAACGGGTCCTTGTACATCAGTCAAGTACATCACACGCGGAATGAACGCCCCGACGAAGGCATCTACCAGTGCGTTGCCACCATAGAGGACATTGGAACAATTGTCAGCCGGCCAGCGAAACTACAAGTGGCAAGTTAGTATCATTTGCATTTCTGTTCTTATTTTTCCTTTCTTTCCCAACATACAATATCGATAAATATTTCTCACTTCTGAAAATATGTTTGTTTTTTCTACCTATTTAAAAGGAGACAGGGAGGAATTTAGTACGCATCAGATAATCGCGCCCATTCAGATTTCATACTTTGTAGTAAAATTATAAACTCCAACTAGTAGTTACAGCAATAACCTTATACTTACACTGCTGGACAATTGCTAAGGACGGATCACAAATTGCAATGTAGCAGAATATTAAGCGGGGGTGGAGGCCCAGCAGGATAAAATATTGTTGCCGCACTGTATGGACATTAGAGTAAAGATAATTTATTGTTCTGGAAAATACAGAAGGTTTTGAAACATCTGAAAGAAAAAATGTGTTCATTTGATGCTGTGTACGGAGAAATGGAAAACTGCATATGAAAGACAGCATGTACCTTTGAGAAAGGTGTCAGGACGGGATATGTCCACCGTGGAGTGCGATGCAATATTCCACACGTCGTGTCATGCTTTGCACAACATTATCCAGCAACTGTTGAAGCAAGTTATCCCACTCCTCTGTCAGTGCACAGATGAGGGTGTTCTTTTTTGTTGGAAAATATTTTCGACCAGCAAGTCGCCTCCCCAAAGCATCCCAAACATTTTCAATGAGGTTTAGATCTGAAGAACGTGCTGGCCATACGAGGCATTGAATACCCTCGCTGATTAGACAATCCTGAACAGTGAGTATTCGATGACATGGTACGTTATCGTCCATGAAAACAAATTTATCGCCGACAGCACCACGGAAAAGGCGAACATGAAGCAGTAGAACTTCATCAATGTCTCGTTGGCCGGTCATAGTTCCAGTTGCAACCACATGTAGGGGCGTGCGGCCATTGCAGGGCGGTGCAGTCTGGATAATGGCGAGCGGCGATGCAGTCTGGATAATGGAAAAAACACAACAGGTCTGCGGGGGTATAGTTCTCCTTCTTCCAAACGTCTGGCTACAGTTTTTCAGGAGATCCGCTGTCCTGTGGTAGCAAGAAGCTGATTTGCCACCTGTTGAGCTGTAGTGCGCCGATCCCTTTTTACCGATAGGACAATGTACATGTCTCCTGAAGACGTAGTACTTCTAAAACCACCTCCCCCGTGACGCTTGTTACACATTCTAGTTGTTTTAAATGCTTGCCACAGCCGCGAAACATCGCTGGGGACGATGTCGAACTCCCAGGCAACATCTGTTACTTTTTCTCCTTCTTCGACCTTTCTAATAATACGATCACGCGTAAAATCATCTAAGTGATATCGTGAAGACATACCGAAACTTTCAATTTCGTCAATTAAATCTTTCCCGTAAAACTTTCACTTGGAACAACAACTGTCCACACGCGTCAAATCCTTTAAATCTCTTATCAGCGCTATCACGTGACGAACAGGCGTGGAAATGAAAAATTTGCATACGCACACCTCTTCTTACTGTATCCCGCACTTATTTTAATTTTTCACATTTTGCTTCCTTTCATTTTGTGGTTGCTATGGGTGATAGTGTCATCCGTCCTTAGCAATTGTCCAGCAGTGCAGTTTACTGTGACGAACGTGTCCTCTAGAATCGTGGGTGTATACGCAGGATACAAAAATGAGTCCAAGTTTCTAGATAACTGGATTTACAAGCACAAAGTAAACAGGAACAATATACAGTCAAACAGCACTTAAATGCTCCACGAATTTCACAGAATAAGCAATATTATCCTCAAAACACTGACGAAAATAACTTCACAAAACAACGGCTGCCAACAGCCGTACCGTGTTGAAAACACCGGTTCTCGTTAGATCACCGAAGTCAAGCAGCATCGGGCGCGGTTAGTACTTGGGTGGGTGACCACCTGGGAACACCGCGTGCTGTTGGCACATTTCGGGCGCGGTAGCCCGGTGGTTTGCGCGCTGGATTTGCACGCTGCCACAACTGCCGCCGTGTTCATGCGGAGTACGATCACGTTAAACATGTGGGTCCGTAAGTCCTTCCGAGAGGTTGGTGGTAGGGGAAGGAGGGTACGGTCCTTGTGGATGCCTCCCCCACTGGGTTCCGGTCTAAATTGGGTGGCACTTCCCGGCCGTCCAAACAGTTACCTTACACCTTTCTGGTAGGTCGGACGGTCTGGGTCTCAACAAAACAACGGCTACTATTCTCAAAACATTAACAAAAATAACAGTCCAATGTAGTTCGTGTCACGTCAATTCATCTACTGCCCTGCAGCGGAGGAATGAGTCTTTTTATGTCCTCTCCATAGAAACTTGTAAAAATCTCAATATCTCAAAGAATAATTATTCTATCGAGATGCTTCGGGAAGTCGCCAAATTGGCGATAAATCGACAAATCTAACAACCCTGTGCTCACGTCATGCTGATGTCATGGACGCTATTTTCTTCGCCCGGCCTTCGTGACAGACGGAAGAAAGAGGAACAATGAGGGAATATTGCGCGTTCGCAACATTACTATCATCATCAATGACTCCACATCTCAGCGTAGGCCTTGCGTTTAAGTTCCTTCCAAGCTGTCCCCTTTGGGGCAATATTTATTCAATTTTTTTTTTTTTTTTTTTTTCAAATTTCTTATCTACACAATCCCCAATTGGTGTGGACATAAATATTTTCTTTGCATTTCCGTTGTTATTTGCACTTAACAAATGTCAGGCCATTTCATTGTGTTAATTTAAATATATTGTTGTGCCGAACATTTTCAATTTCACTTTAAATTTATTATTTTTTTTTTTAATTTTACAAATTTCCCCTTAAAAAAATTGTTAATTTGTGCCGATCACTAAAATTTCCCGTTTTTATTCAAGTTTTGTTGGTTTTCTTAAATAATTCGTTGTAGTTGTATTTGACTACAAAAATAAAGTAGTTTTTCCAACCACTGATTGGAAGTATCTTACTCCTAGCTATTTTGTGATTTATGAGAGCAATTTATTGTTGAAAATTGTTTTGCTGAATTTTTTTTTCTGGACTCTCTTCTCTTCTTGGGAGAGGATTTTCCGAGCTTTCGTGCTCATCAGTGTTTCGACGCAAACTGATTTTACTTTTCCTGCAATACATGGTAATGTATAGGGAAAATATTGGAATCATGCCGAAAATCGCAACTCGAATTTTCGACGGATCTATATGTTTTGCGATCTCTAGAATTCGAAAAAACTAATATTAGCCTGACATCTGTGTATGTGCCTGTCTGTCTGTGCAATGTATGTATCTACTCTAACTCAAAAACTAATGGACCAAATTTCATAAAATTTGGTAGGTGAGTCACTTGGGTGTGAACCTGGTGTTGATTAGTTTTTGGTACGATTCGGAAAAACAGAGCCCGCCTTTTTTTGCGAAATGGCTCGTAAAAATTTCATGTATCCACTCTAGCTAAAATACTAATTGCCCAAATTTCACAAAATTTTGTAGATAAGTTACTTGTGGGATACTCTGGTGCTGATTAGATTTTGGTACGATTCGGAAAAAACAACCTGCCTTTTTTTTTTATGGAATGGCTCGCAAAAATCTAAAAAAAAATGACTACGTATGCTCAAATATATCAATTAAATTCTTATTTCATACGCAATTTTTGACGAGGAAAAGAATGTAACCACCTCCATTACTTTAGGACTAACTGTTCTCAAGATATTTGAGATTTCTTTCATTTTTATTACGTCGCTTTCGGGAAAATGTCCAATTACCAAATAAAAACATAAAAACAAAAATTGAATTAAAAATGAAAATTTAGTGTTATTTTGTGCAATTAAACGCAATTTAATGAATTATTAAAGAAATAAAGAAAAACTGAATTTGAGTCTGCAGCTCGTCACTGCATGAATTTGAGTCTGCAGTAAGTTATGTGCTACCCACATCAGATTTTTTACTTTTCTTTAATGCGCAGTGTGTCGTACATCCAATAGAATGATTTAACTTCAAACAGTAGGGGAGACTGGAGCTTTTTGGTGCAAGGATAGTTTGATGCAGTGCTTAATAACTCTATAGCTTTTAGTCAGATAGCGTTAGGAGAATCACATGACTACTCTGAATCTTCACATGCGATAACTTTTATCGAAATTTTGGTAAGAAATTGTCTAATTTCAAAGGTTCGCAAAGTAAATTTCCGTAAATTTATAAATCGTGTTACTGTGTATAATGCATTTCATTATTGCTCTCCCTGCAATACATGGTAATGTATAGGAAAAGCATTGGAATCTTGTCGAAAATCGCAACTCGAGTTTTCGACTGATCTGCACATTTTGGGATCTCTGGAACACGAAAAAAACTATTTTTAGCGTGATGTCTGTGTGTGTCTGTACGCGTGTGTGTGTGTGTGTCTATACGCGTATGTGTGTGTGCCCGTGTGTGTGTGTATGTCTGAGCAATGCATCCACTCTAACTCAAAAACTAATGGACCAAATTTCATAAAATTATATAGCTATGGCACTTGTGTGTGACCCTGGTGTAGATTAAATTCTGGTATGATATCGGTTAAAGGAACCCGCCTTTTTTTTAAGAAATGGGCCTCAAAAATCTCATGTATCCACTCTAGCTAAAAAACTAATTGCACAAATTGCACAAAATTTGATAGCTAAGTCACTTGTAGGATACTCTGGTGCTAATTAGATTTTGGTATGATTCGGAAAAGTCCAACCTGCCGTTTTTTACAAAATTGCCCGCAAAAATTGCTAAAATATAATATAAAAGCCTACGTGTGCTCAAATGTATCAATTAAATACTTGTTTTATACTTAACTTTTAACGAGGAAAAGAATAAGACCAACTCCATTACTCTAGGTCTAACGGTTCTCGAGATATTTGATATTTTTCGCATTTTTGTTACTTTGGAAAAATGTCCTATTACTAAATAAAAATAAAAATTGAATTAAAAATGCAAATTTAGTGTTATTTGTGAAATTAAGCTCAATTTAATGAAATATTAAAGAAATAAAGAAAATTTGAATTTGAGTCTGCAGGGAAAGTCACGTGCTGCTCACATCAGATTTTTACTTTCATTTTTTAAAGTGTTCAATTGTTTAAATGTGAAATACTTACTACCCTTCTAAAAAATGTACGATAACCCTAATACATCTGAAGTTATTGGACTGGTCCATGACATTTCTTGACACCCCGTATACATAAAACAAATTCTTTCAAAAATCGTTTCCACTTTTGTTTGTTAAAGTGCTTAACTATTTAAATGTGAAATATTGCCCTTCCTCGCTGTGTAACTTTGGATATAAATTAAAGTGGTTTCATGAGGGAATTTTAGTACGAAAATATCCAAAACGTCCTCATAATATTTTCGTTTAAATACCAGAACGCACATTTAGAAATCCCCTTTAATAAACACGTTCAATTTACAAAACGACCAATATGGAATTTGAATAAAACTTCAGAACGGCGGAACAAATACAGTTCTTAAATTACACAAATCCATAATCTTGCGAAATTGAAGCTAAGTAAATATTTATCGAATGGTAAAATTTACCGCCAAAGGCCAAAATCAATATCTAATGCGGAATTGTATTCATGTCTTGATCTAAATTAAATTCGAACGATAAATTTCTAGGCATTTCTGGGTAGCTTTTACGGAGTCATTTAACTTATCCGTTAACGTCGTACAGCGAGAGTTAAGTAAATTAGGTTAACCAGTAAAATCAATTAGACATTTATAAATTATATGTCTCATTTAATGTACTGTTGTTAAGGAAAACTTGAACAACATAGATAAACGTAGATTACGTTTATACTTCGGAGATACGTTAGATCCTCTACGTCAGTGGAAGAGAACCAACAAATCCGGAGTCCAAAAGAGGGGGTTTCCTCTTTTGGACGAAGAGGATCCAACGTATCCTCGAAACAGCTGTATGCTGCTTTATCATTTTACTTGTGCTTATATACGTTGCTCAAGTTTTCCTTAACAACACAACTTGTACATTAAATGAGACATATACTTTATCCTTTCCTTCCCACGAAGGATAAAGTATATTTTATTTGTGCCTTATCCTACGCACAAATAAAATATACTTTATCCTTTGTATATCATTATCCTTCGCAGAAATAAAATATACTTTAACCTTTGTATATACTTATCCTACGCACAAATAAAATATACTTTAACCTTTGCATATCCTTATCCTTCGCACAAATAAAATATACTTTATCCTTTGTATATCCTTATCCTACGCACAAATAAAATATACTTTATCCTTTGTATATTCTTATCCTACGTACAATTAAAATATACTTTATCCTTTGTATATCCTTGACCTTCGCCGAAAGTGTATTTTACTTATTGATAACTTGTGTTGTTTTTCAGTTTATTACTTATTCAAACTATATACAGAGTTCTTGTAATAACCCTTAAACACCTCGATACATTTGTAAAAAAGCTCCATAAGTGTGCACGTTAGGTCTATAGTAGATCGACCATGCCCGATTGAATAAAATGGACTGCAGCGCCCTTAGCGGATAATTTAAAAAGTTAGGATGACGAACTCTGCAAAAAGAGCTAGATAGAGAGGGAAATGTCACCTATAAAGTTGTAAAGAAACATCTAATTAGTAGGGATTGGCATTAGGAACCCTTATATGAAAGCATTGCAATATATTGGAATTGAAATCCTTCGTATATATTAAAATTTGAAGCTTTGATTGTATAAAGAACCTTGTTGCCTCAACCGGGAATCGAACCCTGGATCTCCGAACAGGTCAGTCGAAGCTCTAACGTTTAGCTACTGGGACGAAATAGCAAGCTCTCATCGTTGAAGTAGGCTGTGCATTCTCCACCCTATAATGTCAAATTTGCGTGCAAGGGCGCGACAGCTCAGTGGTTAGCGCGCAGGAATTGCACTCGGACGGGCTGGATTCGATTCCCGCCACTACCAAAACTCCCGCGGTGTTCACGCGGGGTACGATCACGTTAAAAATGTGGATCCGTAAGTCCTTCCGAGAAGTTGTTGGTAGGAGAAGGAGTGTAGGGTCCCTGTGGATGCCTCCCCCCACTGGGTTCCGGTCTAAATTGGGTGCAACTTCCCGGCCGTCCAAACAGATATCTTATACCTTTTTGGTGAGTTGGGCGGTCTGGGTCGAAGAAGAAGAAGATGGGCATGCAACTGACAATCTGACTGACCACTTCCTGCTATTTTTACCGCAGCTTAGCCTCTTGCTGCTATTTTTACCCAGGTTAGTATCCTGCGTATTATCCTCTCAATTTAAAATCGGCGCTCAATCTTTCAGCGTCCACTAAATTCGTACTAGTCGTACTAGGCTCCCTTTATTTCATTCTTATTAACTTATATGAACTTATTGTGTTCCCTTCATATTTTCTGTTTAAAAAAAAAAAACTTATTTTCTCAGTTTTTTCTTTTTTTTTTTACCCTTTTTATTTGTATTTTTTCTAATTTTTCTTTTCTAAATTTTATTCTAAATTTCTGTTTTTGTTTTTCATGTGCCTAATTTTTTTTTTCCTTTTCATATATTTTCTTTTTATATATTTTCTTCATTTTACTTTTAAAATTTTATTTATTTTTTTTATTTTAATCTATTTTTCATTACGTTAATATATTATGTTAAACTCACTGTGTGAGTCGCACGGTCTGGGATCTTCAGACCTCCGACATCTTTGCACTAACCTACAGGGTTGATTTGTTCGGGCGCCATTGTAAAGAACCTTGCTGCTCCAACCGGGAATAGAAACCTGGATCTTCGAACTAGCCAACCGACGCTCTACCGTTGAGCTACTGGAACGAAATTGCAAGCTCTTGTCGTTGAAGTAGACTCTGCAATTGTCATTTTCAGTCAATATCACGAGATACGTATCATTGCAGGTCTACCAAGATTCGATGAACAGCCCCATGATGTGACCATTTACCCGGGACAGATTGCCTATTTTCCATGCTCTATCCAGGGTCATCCGCCTGCAGAAGTAACGTGGCTGCAGGACGACCGGGCGCTTCGAATGGAAATTGATGACCGGTTGAGAATACTGCCCAGTGGAGCCTTGGAGATACGGAGGGTCCAAACCTCGGACAGTGGAACATACAAATGCAACGCTTCGAACGCTGAGAGACACCGGATTAGTTCAACTGGAACACTGACTGTAAGCCTCGATTATGGTAAGTACATAGTACAGAAAAGTTCTGTTTATCCCACCGGATCAAACAACATAGGAGATGATTCAGGTAGACGAAAATTTGAATAGTCTGGAAACTGTAATAATCCTCTAACAAAGCGTACCTAACGTATGAATAATGAAACTCTGACTTAAATTAATTAACACTAAATTAATAATTCCCAAAAAGAGATTATCAAAAAAATGTAATTTAATTTTCAGATATATCGAATTGCGAGAAATTGCAATTCAATACATCTGCTTTTAGAGTTTTCATATTAAATACATCGGTGAGGTCCCTAAATACCACAAATAACTTTCGTCGGCCTGCGGGTGTGTTATGTCGAATCGTTGGCCTTTCGTAACCTAGAAAACTGAGAAAGTGATTTGGGCACAGTTTGGGTGGTTTGGGTTCATATGTTATACAGATGTGGACGCAGAACAAAACTTCTGAAAAATGTACACAGTTTTGCTATGAAACAATATTTTGCCAAAATTGTTGGCCCTTTGTAATCTCAAAACCGCAAACGCAATTTGGGTAACATTTGTGTTTTATACTGCTTGTTTTATCTAGATGTGAACACAGGAAATTCTTTTTTTTTTAGTTTACGTAGTTTAACTATAAAACGAGATTTTGTCAAAAACATTGATTTTTCGGAATCTCAGACACCGCTGAAATAATTTAACTAAATATGAGTGGTAAACTACGTATAATGTGTAAATGTCAATGCAGAAAATATATGTTCTGAAAATGTATATAGTTTGAGTCAGAGATCAAAGGCCCACTTGCTACGCGCAGAAAGACTCCAGGATAACCCCGAACTTTGTTTTTATTTCAATAATGGCCTAACTTTAAAGTTATGCCTGAATTTTCTTTTAATTTTACTATACTCTGTATTAATCATTTTTATAACAGTCTCTCGCATTTTATTTCAGCGGAAGCCAACAAGTTATCTTCACCTCAGTTCATTGCTGCTCCTCGAAGTACCTTCGTTGTAGAAGGGCAGAGTATAACTCTCGATTGCGCAGCCAATGGAAACCCACCGCCGAAAATTACGTGGCTGAAGGACGGGGCTACTATTGACCTGCAGTAAGTCAAATCTGATCAAATTTAAAAGCGAATAATTTTGGAACAATAAATTAGGGGGTAATAATTTATTCGTGTTCTCTTTTAAATGCCACAAAAGAATTATTAATGGGAATTAATAATCCACAATTAAAAAGGGGAAAAGATGAATGTGTTATTGGTACAAAATCTGTTTTTACCCGAAAATTTTTTTCTACCAGTAGTCTCTCCAGTTCGTCAACACCTGACATATTTAAATATGCTACTTTATTATGTTGCGACGTTATGTTGTTCTTTTCTTGCCAATATCCAGTAACATATTTCGCAAAATTTTGACACGTTGGCGACCATTAATATGAAATTCTACTTCCTTTGTTACGGATGGAGGGTTTCATAAGATAAAATATCTAGAGGCCCAATTGAACATCGTTACTGCTAAGAAACTTGCAACATCAGACTTCGATTCGTCGATACGCAGCCCAGCAGTAGCAGTCATAAAATCGCCTATCATGAAATATTTAAATTATTAAAGATAAATTACACTACATAGTTTTTTGTGCCATGCCAAAGCCAGCGTTTCTATTAAAGGTATGTTTTTTTTTCAACAAGCTTGGAGGTTAGATTTTTATAAATAATTTTCAGTTATTATTTTCGATACTTACAGACATACTGCTTTTCATTAAATGCTAATATAAACTTTTTTCTGCACAGGGAAGGTTCTGATGGACGGCACCGAATCGTCGGGGCAGGTAGCCTGACGATTGCACCTGCAAAGGAAGGCGATGATGGCACCTACATGTGTAGGGCTGAGAACCACGTTGATTCTGTCGATGCCATAGCAACTCTCGAAATCCAAGGTAAGCTATAAAAATGGTTTCAAGTTTGGTTTTATTCACAATTTAAAAATAAGAAAAGTTTTCATTTTAAATATCGTCTCAAGGGTGAGTAGAATTTTTTTAATTTACTGCTGGAATTGGAAAGTTTGATTTGACTGTTCTAGCACTCTAAGATTGTTTTATACTTGTGGCAGATTTTATAGCCACTTTCTCTTAAATTGTTGACATATTTTCTCATCTCTATTGCTATTAATATAATTTCAATTTCTAATGTAGCGGTTGTTAAAACCTTTCAGCATGTCAATACCAGTTGTTAAAACTTTTGGCACATGATTACTTATTGTTTGTTTACTAAGAAAATTTGGAATGAAAAATGAAGGGTAATAGAATGTCAAATTTAATTTCAACGCCAAAAATTTATGAATTGCACAATACATATGCAGTTTGCTTACTTATAAGTTCACAGTAGTATATGATAAACTGGAAACGATGTGACATTTTTCTTAAAAACATACCAGTTTTAAATCTTCGTAGCGTATGGATTACTAAAATGGTGGTAAATCGCCTTTGGTTCCTATACCAACAAGCATGTTATAGCTTTTACAATTACAATCTGCGTACAGAATCTGGCTAACGCAGTGTCATGCGGGGTAACTGCCTCTGGCCTCCACGTTAGACTAGCCCAGAATAATTGCAACATCAAAAGCATCACTAGCAATTGCAACATCGAAAAATGAACGACTGCTTCCTAAAAAAATTATGCCATCGGAATAGGTTTGCCCAGCGAAAATATTCATTTTGGGAATAGACACTACCCGACACAGAAAATGCAACACCACGAATAGAGTGTGATGACAAAGGACACACAGACAGAGATGTCATATATAAATAACTGATGTTAATTCCAGAAGGATAATTCAATGCAGCAGTGGCATAGACCGGGTGATCAGTAGGCAGTAGGACCACCTATTCCGGCGATACAAGCAGCAACCCTTCGAGGAACAGATGCAATGAGCATACGGATAGTTTCCTGAGGGACGAATGACCATATGCCTTCAACCATCCTCCACAGATCATCTTCTGTTTTAGGCGAGGGCAGGGCAGTCAAACGACGGTCAATTACGGCCCATACATGCTCGATGGGTGAGATATTTGGAGACAGCGGAGGTCAAGGAAGCACCTGAATACCTTGCAAGGCTTGTCTTCTGATGGTTGTCGTGTGCTGTTACGCGTTATCTTGCTCGAAAACAACATTTTGCAACCTCTGAAGGTAGGATAGTGCAACCAGCCGCATCACCTCATCCACATATCGTCGTGCCGTCGTTGTGGCTTTGATACGAACCAGAGGTGACTAGCTATCGAAGCTGATGGCACCTCAAACCATGATGCCGTGTTGTCGAGCAGTATGGCGTTCAACAGTCGCAGCAGGATTGCATCTGTTTCCACGTCACCTACAGACTCTCACACGGCGATTGTCATTCGACAAACAAAACCGAGACTCGTCATTGAATACTACCCTGTCCTATTCAGTCCAAGAGACTCGGGCTCGACATCATTGCAATTTATCACATCGATATCTTATTGTCAATGGCAGTCTTCATAAAGGACGATTTAAGTGTAAGCCGCTTTCGGTCAATCGTCGAGAAACTGTTCTCGCTGATATTGGAACATCCAATGTACCCTGCAAATTCTGCAGAATGTCCTTCTTCAATCCATCTTCTTCAAATCATTTGCACAATGGATGCATCTACGCGTGTTTTAGCCGCAATACATCGGTACGACCACCCAGTCGTAAGTAGGCCTAATATGAATCCCCATGAATGTCAATAATTTAAATTCCATTAAAATATGTAAGAACTTCATTTTGTATGCCTTTTTTCATAATGTAGTTATGATTTTGAAATCTCTGCCCTGGTCATCAGTTAGTCTAAGTCAGGCCCAGTCTCCGCACACACCATTCACTATTGAAAACTTTAATCATCACGTAATATGTAGGGCGTCAGATATTGTAATAGAATAATGTAATCTGTTTAAGATATTTTGAATCAACACCAGATTTCAAAAGTACTACTCAAAGAATTGCCATCCTTAGCCATCACATCGCCACCTTTCAATAGATTTCTTGCTGTTTTTCGCTCACCAAGAAATGAAAAGTAATGAGCCAGATAAGCTGTGACCCAAAATAGGAACCGACATTTGCGCTCCATGTGGAAATCCTTCTCGATGGGGGATCAAGCTGCTATCCATATAGGGTTCTAAAGTTTTACCAATGGAAATCATTTAAATAAACTACAGCCCAATAAAAAAGGCCATGAAAACGCGCCATGCTCAACGAAATTTCAGAATCAAAAGAAGATATCACGAGAAGTGTCTCCTTGTCACTAAAGAACATTAAAGTTTTTTGTTCACATACGATGTCACATTTCTACTCTCTATTCATTTCATTAAAATATTGATTTTTAAACGAGGATATTTTTCTCTATATATTTTCAGTTCCTCCTCGATTTACCAAGAAGCCTCAAACTCGTTATGCATACGAAAAAGAAGACGTTGAGCTCGAGTGCGAAGTGTATGGAAGACCAGAACCAAAAGTGCACTGGCTGAAGAACGGTGATGTTATAGTACAGAGCGAGTATTTCAAGATAGTGAACGGATACAATCTCAGGGTATTAGGTTTGGTTCGATCAGACTCTGGCATTTACCAGTGCTTTGCGGCCAATCCTGCTGGAGCCATTCAAGCCACAGCGCAACTTTTGCTACTTCAACCAGGTAGACTTTATCAACTTATTCATTAATGTCTTATTGAGAAATTTGTTGCCATTACCATAAAAGTAATATTGAATCCTATCAAAGTCACAATTACATAAACATAAAAGTAATTATCTATCTATATTCGCATATTCATACTGCCACCTAGTGAGAGAAATATATACCAGATGTTTTCCTCTGATAAGTCTTGATCCTGTGTGTATTTTATGATAATCCATTGTCTTATCCATTTGATTTCTCGTGACTACCGTGTAAACAATTTTCAATGAATTTTTATACTTCACGGTTTAAAGCTTTAAAATGTTATTTATTCTTGGATACAATTTTTAATCTTTAATAGATAGGAAAAAATAAATTTTCTTAGAAGCTAATGTAAGTCAAATTAAATTTGGGACTCGCACGTTCATTAGCTTCATTTGTTTAAATAACAATTTTCACTGAGAAATAATTACCATTCATTCACATATATGCTTTAAATATATTTTTTGTTGTTTTCTTTTAACATTAAATTTATATTCACGTTGTTTATATATATATATATATTTCTATATTTTAATTAATAATAGTATGGTTTTCTTTCTTTCTAATTCCTTTTACCTTACTTACAATTAATGCTTTACACCTTTTCCAACAACTTTCATCAATCACCACTATCCTCACGAACTCTGTTTGCTTATTAAACTAATACATTTTCACCCCAAATTAACCGTTGCTGTGTTAAATAACTAATATTTCACTACACCAAACTTTCCATTTGCTGCTTTCTAACTCACTAGCTCCTCCTCTTGCAAAGCCTTCTTCTATTCCTTCCTCAGGTGATATTCCTCATGGTAAGGATGTGCCTTCTGCACCAATGGGAATCACAGCAGCTATTGTGTCTACTCGGTTTGTCACATTGTCTTGGACTAAACCTGAAAAGCTCAATGGGAAAATAATAGCCTACTCTTTATATTACAAGGAAACGACATCAACCAGGTAAGTGTACCCAGACACATATGATTTGTAATATTATATTTGTAATATATTGTTATGTAATATTGATGTCAATTTTCACTTCTTGTTTAGTCTAAGTTTGGAACATACTTCTGTGCAGTGGGGCTTTAAAAATAAAAGGCATTGAGCAATGAAAGTTCACTTGGAAGCGAAATTTCCTAGAGGCCATGGACTTTCATTTTAGGAATAGGGTGCTTTATTTGTTCATCAGTGATCCAAACGGAAGAACAGAGAATACTTCTGTGCAGTGGGGCTTTAAAAATAAAAGGCATTGAGCAATGAAAGTTCACTTGGTAGCGAAATTTCCTAGAGGCCATGGACTTTCATTTTAGGAATAGGGTGCTTTATTTGTTCATCAGTGATCCAAACGGAAGAACAGAGAATACTTCTGTGCAGTGGGGCTTTAAAAATAAAAGGCATTGAGCAATGAAAGTTCACTTGGTAGCGAAATTTCCTAGAGGCCATGGACTTTCATTTTAGGAATAGGGTGCTTTATTTGTTCATCAGTGATCCAAACGGAAGAACAGAGAATACTTCTGTGCAGTGGGGCTTTAAAAATAAAAGGCATTGAGCAATGAAAGTTCACTTGGTAGCGAAATTTCCTAGAGGCCATAGACTTTCATTTTAGGAATAGGGTGCTTTATTTGTTCATCAGTGATCCAAACGGAAGAACAGAGAAGAAATTGTGACTTTGAAATCAAACTTGTTATTTTAAATCTTTACCGGACCAGATATTTCTATATATAAAAAAATGTCGTCCTTCAACTAGAGTTGCAAAGGTTGGAAAAAGCTCGGTTTATTCCTGTGAAAAAAAAACTGGATTTTTGGAAAAGGAATTTTATAAAAATCGGGAACTCAGAAAGGTTCCTAAAAAGTGAAAATATTCAACATTTTATTATAATTCGAAAATCTGCTACGTTTATCATTATAATTGTTATAAATAAATCATTCTCTACTGCTGCATACCATGTTATAAAGGATCCCGCCGCTGGATATCATTTGTTATAAATTTGTTTTTTCGTTCCGGCTCTCTTTCAGGCCTCTGCATGATTGCTGATTCAGTAGCGTTAGTCCGGTCAGCGCACATAAAGTAAAATGTGCCGACCTAAATGCAAGTAGCCCTTCCCTTCAAAATTCGTGAGTTCGAATCAGTGACAAGACCATGAAAATAATGAATTTCTCCAAGTCTGGATAAAACAGGCATCGTTGATAAAGAAAATAAGCTTTTATTATAGCATGACAAGGAATATCAAAAGTTACAGAATAACATTCTGGTGAGGGCGAGAACCTGTGCATCAGGAGCACCAAAAGTGCGACCTGTCTCTACGAAAATTGTCTCGCCTCTCCCGAAAAGCGTCTCTTTTGTGTATATATTCTGATCCAAAATTTGAGGACCAACCGGGCAAAGCTTTTTTTGGAATGTTTTTTCCAAGCTCCTCATATCAAAGACCACCTAACGCTTCCCTCTAGAACTAGTTCTCCCTTCTCTGATGACGGCTCAAAATGGGTGCATTTCTCCGAAATCAGACTGTGATGACAGAGTTTTATAGCTTTGTTTTCCCAAAACTGCAATGTAGGCGGTCTTAAGGTGTATGAACTCTGAAACTGTTCTGAAAATGGCTGAAAATAGGCTCGAAAAAATGATGGGTTCCTCACATGCCCCACCCAGAGAAAAACTAGGGTTAAATACCCAGCTTTTTCCACAAACCACATTTCACTTACAATAACACTTCAACATTACATTACACACCTTGAGGATCGTCCGAACACAGGTCCATTGACCCTTATTACCCCACACAACTGTCTAGTAATGAGCAACCGCTCGTAACACACACATCACTCCTGCTATGCCGAGTCTGTTGTCAGCATGCACTCAAAGTTTATGCATGTTCTGTTCTTATAGTGCACATCTAAAAATTAGAGTGTCAGAGTCTACATACATAATAAAATTTTCTTAAGTCCAGAGTTTCTGGCATTCTTTCACTGGTTTTACACCTCTGAATACATGGTTGTAAAACACATGGTTGCTGGTTATATGCCTACTGTATAGTGACTATTTACTTTGCCTGCCACCCAGGATCTCACATTATATACTTCCATTGCAACATTATAACTCTCCCAGAAATCCCAGCCAAATAGTATAACATCACAAGCAAAACAAAAAAAAATCAACTATCCTAAACACTAATAGATAATCTAATATTACACTACCCGACACATATATCTTTACATAAATTAACCATTAAAAAAATCTTCTATCAAATTCATACTATATAAATCATACACTTAATCATCCCCCATACATATAAATAAACGCTCAAATACTACTCCGTTTTCATGTAAAACTCCTACGATATCGAAACTAACGTTTCTTCTCCTCTTCGCTCCCCTCTGCTTCAGTCAGCTGGGTGGTTGCGGTTCCGAGCCCGGGGGAATATGCTCTGACCCACTTTCAAAACACATCTCCCCCTCCCCCTTTCCTGGGTTCTGCTTTTTCCTATCCCATACCTCTCTTCCACCGTGCTGAAGAATCATAGAATCTCTCCATCCTCCCTTCCCTGCCATAGCCAGGGGTTCGCATCTTTCTGCCGGGATACTCTCGAACCAAGCCCTTTCGTGGAATCTCGGAGCTTCCCGTTTCGAAACCGAAAGTCCTCGTTCCTTCATTTCAGCTTTCGCGATTTCACTCCCTCGGTCCCTAATCTCGTTGGGATATTTCTTCCTCTCGCCATCCGGTACATCTACCTATCCGTTATCCACTTCTTGACTATCGGGGTTGCCCCACCCGGTCTCTGCTTGTAGCAGGACAATTTCCAGTGGCCTCACTTTCGTTTGTCGCTTCCTTTCCGTCCTGGTTACTTTCGGGTCGACTAATTGGCCCTCTCTCTCTCCTAACATATATTTTGTGTAAACCACATATCCTCCGCATATCTTAGCTCGTTCCTCTAATTCTGCACACCTTATTTGTTCCTTCGCAGACATCTGCGATTGCGGGAACTCAGCTCCCTTTAGTTTTTCGCCTTTTGCGGCTTCTCCCACTGCTTCTACTTCAAAATTCGAAACTGGCCCTCTCTGGGGTTTGTAAAATGTTTCGCTTTCGTTTGCGCTCTCTGGAATAGGTTCGCGCCTACCTGGGTCTATGGCGTTCGTCTTCCCAGCTCTAGAATTTTTCTCTAACTCCCTTTTTACCTGTGGCGGTAACAATACCTCCTCTACGATATCCTTCACGACCGCGCATAAAACTTTCTGTTGGGGCGCACTATCGCTCTCCCCCTGAGCATTCCTAAAGGGATATTCATCAGTGGACATTCTACGACCGGCCCGAATACTCCTTGTAAACGTATAGCCGCCGCCTCCGTCCGCGATTCGCCTGGCGCTACGTCGTTCCTTACGACCGTAATTTCCGCGCCCGAATCCACAAGTGCTCATGCCAATTTTCCATCTACACTCACCTGCACTCTCTCTAAACTGCACAGCGGTCTCCTTTCCGTAACTTCCGGATACTCCGCCCTAACTGCATCCACCCTGGCTACGACTCTGTGGTCAGTAACTCGTGGAGTCTCCCTTTGGTCAGCCGCGCGTCTATCTTCCCATCTCCAGCTAGTGTCCTTTGGACCATTCGGCCTTCCCTGCCTCCTTTGAGAACAGTCCCATTTAAAATGATTCTTCGACCCACATATAAAACATTGGCCCCTTTTTCCCCCATTTACGGGTCCCCCAATATTTGTCCGGGCTCTTTCGCCCTCGGATCGGAATTGACCACGTTCCTCTTTCTCATTTTCACTAGCCCTGCCATTTCCTGGCTCCGACGCCGCATACGATTTACCCCTGGCCGCGAAGTACATATAGCACTCCTTGGCCAGTTCCCTGGTATTAAACCACCCATCAGCTTGCCGTATACCTATATGAGCATAGGTCTCGACGTCCAGTCCCTGGGTAATTTTATCCGCTACCACTAATTGGTTTACGGTCTCAAAATCCATTGCCCGCTTTAATTTGCAATAATAGTCCCACATAGACGTCGCCCGAGTCGCGAACTGAACGAAATTCCCGACGATTCGCTTTCCGGAATTTTTCTAAGCATACCTGAGGTGAAGGTTGAAAATTTTCAAATACAACCCTTTTTACTACCTCATAATCCCCGTATTGCTCTCCTGGAACCTGGGTCAGCAAATTCGCCGCTCTGTCCCCCAGTAAATTTAACAAAATTGTCGCCCTGAATTCAAGCGGTACGCTCTCAGAAGCGAATGCCCTCTCTAGACTTGAGAAAAAATACGTCCACTGGTCAGACCGTGTGAGTACTTTGACTGTTAGCAGTCTTATTATCCTTACCGTCTCCTCCACCGTCCGAAACCTCATCTGCGCCCCTGCCTCTACGCTTACAATTGGAGTCTCTGTGCTATTGCGACTTTTCGACCGAATTTTCTCTAACTCCAACCTTTCTTGGGATTCTAAGTTTAATTTAAACTGTTCCTGTTCTGCCCTTAATTTTGCATCGAATTGTTCCCGTTCCCGAATTTCCTCCCTTTCAGCTACAATAGCCGTTAACATCCCTTCTGCTAACTCTTCCTCATAATCCGCGCTTTCCAAAATTAACTTTCTTAATTCAACAATTTTTAAATTTTTCGGTACTGACTCTACGAGTTCGGCCGCTAATTTAGCCAAGTCTGCTTTTCGGGCCCTCGCCAGAAATGCCATTATAAGATAAAATTATAATTATACTTATGCAAAATAATGTATTAATATTTTCTATACCAGTCTCTTAATGAGGCTATATTCCTGTATTCAGTTCTACTTAAAACTTAAGCGAACTCAATATGTATTAAATGAAAATAATATACGTTACTAAAGTTTACAGTATTAAAACAAAATTACTCTGCCTTAAACAAAAGATACAATATTTTTTCACTTAAATGCTCAATCCTAATATAATTAGTTAAATCCGAGCTTTGGCTAACCAATTTTCCTGCCAAAATTCTAGCTCGATTAAAAGATCTCCTAGCTCCCCTTTTCTATTTTTCTTTTTTTTTAATAAGATCCTGAGTTACACTATACCAAAAGTAAAATATCGTCACTCACCCCTTCGCTGCTGTCACCCTCCGTTGTTGATATCAGTTTTCGTCGGTGTTTCTCTTTGCGGAATACTGGGTTCTGTGTTGGGACTCGATCATTTTCGGCGGATGCTCCGCTCCTCTGCTGTCCTTCGGTGGAACTCTAGGGCTTTAAGGAACTCTCTTCGGTTGCGGGTGGAAAAATCATTCAGTCCTTCCTTCTCTGCGGATTCTGCGCCCGTCCTGCAGTCATTGACCTCTCTGGTGTTGCTCAGTAGCTCTACTCCATAGGCGCTTCATTCGTTTCAGACTCCGATGGTTTTTGACATTCCAATTATTATGATCTGTCACCAGCTGCCACCATTTGTTATAAATAAATCATTCTCCTGCTGCTGGATACCATGTTGTAAAGGATCCCGCCGCTGGATATCATTTGTTATAAATTTGTTTTGTCGTTCCGGCTCTCTTTCAGACCTCTGTATGATTGCTGATCAGTAGCGTTAGTCCGGTCAGCGCACATAAAGTAAAATGTGCCGACCTAAATGCAAGTAGCCGTTCCCTTCAAAATTCGTGAGTTCGAATCAGTGACAAGACCATGAAAATAATGAATTTCTCAAAGTCTGGATAAAACAGGCATCGTTGATAAAGAAAATAAGCTTTTATTATAGCATGACAAGGAATATCAAAAGTTACAGAATAACATTCTGGTGAGGGCGAGAACCTGTGCATCAGGAGCACCAAAAGTGCGACCTGTCTCTACGAAAATTGTCTCGCCTCTCCCGAAAAGCGTCTCTTTCGTGTATATATTCTGGTCCAAAATTTGAGGACCACCCGAACCAAGTTCTTTAGAATATTTTTCAAGCTCTTCATATCAGAGACCACCTAACACTCCCCTCTGGGATTAGGTCTCCCTTCTCTGATGATGGCTCAAAATGGGTGCATTTCTCCGAAATCAAACTGTGACAGAGCTTTATAGCCTTGTTTTCCAAAACTGCAATGCAGGCGGTCTTAAGGTGTATGACCTCTGAAACTGTTCTGAAAATGGCTGAAAATAGGCTCGAAAAAATGATGGGTTCCTCACAATAATATAAATGTATATTTTTTTAGTAAAGGATAAAAAAAATTCTTATTCTTTCACAATAAAAATTGTGAAAGGATGTGTTGCAGAAAAATAAATTTTAAAATTCTTTTGTCTGCCTATGAAAACTTGGGTTTGTTGAACTGTGAAAATATATTAAAATTTGAAGATTTTCTGTATAGAAGTAAAAAGCAATTTTATCTTGGGAAAAACTTAATTTAATTTGTAATCTTACAAATACCAAAACGCTTTGAACTGTAAAATATTTATTTCAAGTGTATAATTCAATCTTATTTATTTAATATCAAAAGTTCAAAAGAAATTTATTTATAATTTACACATTGTCTTCAAAGAGTTTTATTAATATCAAAATTTGAAATAGAAACTTTTATTTTAATGGATTCTATCTACATAATAATATAAATATTGATAAAACTGCTCTAAAAATGAAAAACCATCACATTGAAACATAAAACTCGAAAATTAGTTCCTTCCCATCAAAGTTTCCAATATTCCCGGTTTATTCCACAAAAGTCTTGGGTTTATTTCCGCTTCAAAAAATTCCCGAGCTTTTTACAACTCTACTTTTAACTTTCCCTCAGTTAGCTCAGTCCCTTGCTGTGACTGCTCAGGACGATGGTTTGCTCTTGCTGAATAAGAAGGTCAATTACAGAGAATTGTCAGAAATATAGATAATAATGTGTATTCTACTAGGAATAATGTTCCCAACGCATACAAAACTTTAATAGATACTTAAGGTGTTATTACACGGGGCGATTTTTCAGCAACACTATATATTTCAATGGGAAGAAATCTTGCCGCCGAATTGCCGCAATTCTTTTGAAGTCAGTAATAAAAATTGCTCAATTTCTGAGCGGGAACCAGTCAGGGGATGATAAGATTGGACGTCCCTCCGCTCCCCCTTACTGCAAGCACATCTCTAGTAGCTCACCTATTTTGGAATCTGGAGATGGGAAAATAATTAATAGAACTTCTACCCAATTACAGACACCTGTGGGATATAAAAGATTCAAATTATACGAAAAAAAATCACTAAAGAATGCTTTCTGGAATGAAATCGGCGGCATTAGAGAGGGGGGCCTACAGTTTGATTGACGGGCGGAATTGCAGAAGTTCGGCAATAAAAATTGCCCTGTGTGATAACACTGTTTTCGGTTTATATTCTGTAATGTTGCCAGCAGGGATAGAACTACATCTTTTCATTACTTCTTGTCTTCCACAGGGAGCGAGTGTTGAACACTACTCGAAACAGCCTTGAAGAAATAAACATACAAGGTCTTCAACCGGCCACAAAGTACCAGTTTCGAGTGGTAGCATACAACGAGCACGGACCTGGTGACAGCTCTGAAGAATTTACTGTAGAGACTCAAGGCGAAGGTAGCACTTTCTTTAGTTGCGATTGATCACTGCATCTAAATATGTTATGTGTAACTTGATAGGGAGAAACTATATTTTCATACTAGAACGAATTACCCTGCGCTGCCCGGGTTCAAAATAAGCGTCCACTACGTATGCATAATTAAACTTTTGCTTATGTGTGGGACAGCGTCCATCTCAAACGAAGAACCAAAGGTTTGGCATACATGGACGCTAATGTCTACAAAGGGAGATCGAACTGTATGGAATAGGGTATGTCAAATACCTGTCTTTTTGAGAGGTTTTTCGTTTGGGATGGACGCTGTCCCACCCGTAAGCAAAAGGTTAAGCAAGCGCCCGCAGCTTAAATAACGCATTTGAAGACAATGTGAAATGACGTCGATACAAAAAATCGCACACGCTCTCCGCAAAAGCAAAAAATATGAGAATCAGAATTAACCAAATATTCTACACATCGCTCATGAAAACGTGATGGGGGGTAAATGGCTCTGACCATTCCGCTTATGTTGGACACAGCTTCGTGGGAAGTGGCTTCAGTGGTAGAAAAGTCGGGGGAAAAAAGCGCATGCATGAGGAATGACTTCAATTGATAGATGAGCTTCGGCAGTGGGGTCCGTTCATTCAAAAAATATATAATATAGCTGGGTTAAAAAAAAGTATAATTAATCAACGGATGGGTTTATGAAATTATTTTTTTCTGTAGTAGTCTGATATATTTAGGAGCTGCTGTTAAAATAGGGATGGCATGTCAAATTTTGTATATCATAATATAAAAATGAAAGGTTTAAAACTCACGAAAAGTGTATATACATAAGTGTATATATATATTTTTCTTTAAAATTCGTTAAAATGTGTCTATTCATTATCCGTTCAAAGTTTGTTTGAAAGATCGTTTTTCGATCTTTCCGATGGTACCGGGATAGAAACTCTGTAATAATATTTTAGGTCACTAAGGAACCCATTTATGGAAATATCGGCCTAAACCGGACTAAACAAAAAATAAAAAACTAATTAAAAATTCAAAAAATAGCGAAAAGGTACACCTGTGTTCGTCAAGAAGTACCTGTGGGCCAAATTTCATGATTATACGACACATAGATTTCGAGCTACAGACTGTACACACACAGACATCTTCCTTTATTATGTTAGAATATCTAACCCAAGGGGTATAGAATGCATTTGGAACATTTATACATCTGTTGAAGTACTTTCGACATAGGTAATCTACATCAGTTATAGATAACTTCGTTGAAATCAGATGCAACACAATGCAACACAAAATTAATAGTATCAACCGGTTTCGGAGTCAGAAAACAGTCTTCTTATCCAGAACACACACGAAGTGTAAGAAAGCGTGTGAGAGAAAGATTGGCGACTCTCTCATAAGTGAAGGTTGCACTTCTTGTGTGTCCTGACGAAGAAGTTTGCTTTCGGAACCGGTTGATACTATTAATTTTGTGTTGTATGTTGCTTTTAACGAAGTTAGTTTAGTTGTGTTAGTTTAATAGCAGTTTGAGCTGTATTTATAGGTAATATAATTAATGCATTATGATTATTCCATTTGAATGATATTTTTTTATAGACTGCATTCTTGATAATGACTGCATTCTTGATAATGACTGCATTCTTGATAATGAGGAATTTATATTTTTCCGTACCTTGGAATATTATTGTCAGTAAGAATAATCAAATAATTCAAGGCATCTTGTCTCTTCAATTCCCCACTCCACGCAAATCAGTAACTTATAATTAATTCCCTTATAGTCCTATAACGCCATTTTGGCCGCTTAAGACATTTTTATTTTCAGAAAAACGTTAATACCAAAAGACAGTTGGTAAACTAGTTTTTAATACAGAGTCCCTAAGAAAAGTCTTTAAGCACCCTCAATAACTTTGGAATCATAGGTCCATAAGTGTACACGTTATGTCTATCTAAAGTAAAATGACCATGCACGATGGAATAAAAGTGATTGCAACGCCCCTAAAGGAGAATTAAAAAGTTAGAATAACCATCTTGTTAGTAAAGCGAGATTGACAGAAAAAGACAATTACAACTACCTTTGTCCAATAAGTAGGAAAGTAATATATACTAAGTCAAAGAGTTGCATCATCAGGACTTCTAATACGATGACACACGCAATGCTTGTCAAAATACGCGGTCATATGCTTTCTGAAAATCAAATGTTTATTGTCTTTGATAGGTACTATTTTAATCAAGCTCCACACTAGATTTCTGTTTATATAAATATTGCTTGTTGTATCATTGCTGAATAGCCATTCGCTAATAACTTTATTGTATCAAAGAAATGCCTTTCAAAATAGTTTTTATTGTCGATTCCTACTCATTAGACAATGCTTTTACAACTTTGTAATTGGCATTTGTTGCCACGTTCGTTTCCTAACTTTTTTTTAATTCTCCGCTAAGAGCACTGCAATCACTTTTATTCAATCGGGCATAGTCCTTTTATTATAGTTACTAGAAGTTTTCTGCAAAAGGGCCTTCGGGTTTATGATCCTGAGCTCCCCAAATATTTTATATTATGTTTTGCATGTGTTTGATATACCGCGACGGCATGGGAGCCCAGAATTAATAGCAGGCCCTGGGCCCCTCTTTGGCTTGATCCGGTCCTGCTTGGGCTACCCGTTATAACTAGACTCTGCTGTATCTGTGTTTTGAAAGTGTCCACGTTAAATATATTTATAAACCTTTCAGTTCACGTTCCTGGCCCACCCAAAAGCTTAAAGGCTGTCGCTGCTTCCCCGACATCCATTCACGTCTCATGGGAACCACCCGAATCCTCGGATGAATCCATTCAAAAGTACAAACTGTTCTTCATTGAGGATGGTAAGTACCCGCATCACTACAGTTATACTGAACTGATTACGTAACTAAAAGTAAATTAGAAAGAAAACAAGAATTTTTCCACTATTTCTTCTTAGTCTTAATAAACCTTATATTGTCATCTTCATGCGATTGTGCCTTTATCATTGCAGGTACCTCGGAAGAGCGCGAGGTATCTTCGACAGAAACGAGCCATACCTTGAGGGGCCTTCGTAAATTTACGGATTACAATATTTGGGTTGTTGCCTTCAACGCCAACGGTGCTGGACGTAACACCGAGGACGTCACAGTGAAAACTTTATCTGACAGTGAGTATTGTTTCTCAAGAGTTAAGCTATAAATTAAGACTGAATTTATATTCAGGATGGAATTGGTTATTGACCTGGTACAGTTCTTGCTTTTTCCTTTCAGCCCCAAGCGATATACCACAGAATGTTACAATTGAAGCAGCTAGCTCTACCGTAAGTAATATTTAATTTATTTGAAACTCTTTTGCAGATTGGAGGTTTTGACGATGAATCATTATTACCATTCTTTTATAGTAGAAAATGTACGATGCAATTTGCATGCATGCAAATATTCGGATATGGAAGCTGCAGCGTTGAAAACAAATGGACTTCATGCGATGCAAATGATCAAATGATGGTTCCTGCAAATGATCTTGGTAAAAAAGAATGGGAACTATGTTCCTAATGAAACGAATATACCCTAAGGAAAATATCAGATACTTTTCCCAGTATGTGGTATTTAAGCCATTAGTCTGAACCGAAATTTCTCCTTGAAGGATATGTAAACGAGCTTCTAGAATATTAGGGGAGAAAATTACCGAGTATATAAATTGAAATCAACTATTGTTTCATATTATGTTTATAGTCTTGGATATTTAGTGAGCAAATTGGTAAATTACAGATTGCTCGTTATAACCTGATTTTACTGTAGCTTAACTACGATTTCTTTATTTAAGAAAGTCTCAATGAGAATAATTAATAATCTCCTGCAACTTGTTTTTTTTTTCTATACAACACCAAAAGCATCTTTAGGGTTTAATTATTTTTTCAATGTGTTAAAGAGAAACTTTTCCTCTCCCCACAGAGCGTGATTGTTCGCTGGGAGCCCCCACCAAAGGAGAACCAGAATGGGGTCATAATGGGCTATAAGATAAGATTCAAGCTGAAAGGCAGCCGAAGGGGAGATACTGTAACAACCGACGGAAACAGAAGGCTTTTCGCCATCACAGGTGAGAAGCAGTGCAAGTTTATTCTATTTACAGAACTTTCTGAAAGTTATATCGGTTTATTATGTGTTTAAAATGCAATTTTTTTAATCATAATAGCAATGTAGGGTATGTTTCAAAGTTTATTGTTTTGACAGACATTTTTATGTTATATTTGGGAGGTATTATGAGCGAAGTGAATATTTGTATGTGTGTAATTAGACTTTTGGAAGTAGATTGTTTCATATTTTCGTTCGTTAAAGTAGTAGAATTTTTTTTAAAGAATCATGCAAGGCTTAATGTGTCAACTTCGAACAATTTTAAGCCTTTAGTGTTAATTTGGATTTATACTTGCGTAAGCTTAACTTGACTACAGAGAGGTATAAGAAAAACTGTAAACTTCTGCTGGGTTATATAGTTAGTCAATGTATGCATAATGGGCATACATTAATTAACAATATAACTATAATACAAAACAGTAATTCGTACATAGCATATTCAATTTAACCTTGCCTTGAGTATAGTAGTTTGTGAAATAGCAATGTTCTTAAAGCAGCAGACGATTTATTTATTGTACTTTTACTTCTAAAGCGATGGCAGCTTTCTGTTTGTTTTTAAAAATTATAAATTTGTTAAAATATGTATTGGACGTTATGAATATATTTATTATAGTATTCCATAAATGTAAGTTACTAATTGATTTTTCTTCAGAATTTTATATTTTAAATCTTTATAATACGAAACTGGAATAAATGAAATATTATAGCGTTATTTTTGTGTCACTAAACATATATCCGCATTTTAGCTCAAAATCCATTTGATTTTTAGCAATAGTTTTTCTTTTAATAGAAGAAAAGATAAAGAAAATATGTATCTAAAAATCTATTCTTATGATTTAACATTAACAGATTTTAACTGAAAACTATTAAAAATGTTTTATTCTAAAAATTAGTCTTCTTTTATGGCATGTTTTGTGTCATATATTATTTGTGTTTATAGAAAATGACATGTTTCTTAAAAGGATTAATTTTTGATCATAACGAAACACACTGAAAGCAAAATATAGCTCTACAAACCAATTTCTGTCACGAAATGAGTAATTTCTAAACTATTATGAAAATTATTTATTTCACTAAAATTATACGCTTTTGTAATTATATTCGAAATTATAATTATCATTTTTATAGTTCTTTTCGGATTTATATTATATTATTATATTTAAAAATTAATCTTTCATATTCAGAATTATTGTATACACTATTAACCTGAAAGAAAAATCTAAAAATAATCAATCATTACTTATAATTTCATATATAATATCTTCATTATTACATTCTGAATATTTCTGAGTTTATTCTGAATATATTATAAAAATTATTTCGAACTATTTTAGTTATGAAATATTGTTTCATGTGTTATTATTTACGAATGCTTCCAAATTCGAAATTTTAAGGTTTGGAAAAAGGAGCTCAATACAGCATAAAAATATCTGCTCTTACGATCAATGGCAGTGGACCGGCTACTGACTGGATTTTGGTTGATACATATCAGAATGATCTAGATGGTAAGAAAATTTTCCATATCAAAATTTAATACATATTTTTTTTTATGCATAGCTAAATGGCATATTTTATTATGAGTATTAATTATTCATTTGAGATTAAAAAAATATATACATGTATTAAACTACCAATTATAAAACGGATATATTTATTGGTGACAATCAAGAACTTCTAGAAAACCCTTTTTTATCGTAATTTATTCCACATTGAACTGTCTTCATACACAAGACCGGAGATGAAGAGTTGTTGGACTTCTCCTAAAAACTCAACATGTTTCCAGCAGAATTTTTTCTAAGGATGAACATCACATCAGACATAATCTAAAAATCTGAATGCAATCTTCGTGTATTTTGGTTATCTCAACGTATCTGGGGGATGTGTTTAGGAAAGTGTTTAGGCTCAACGTATCTAATGATGAATCTTTAGTACCAAACTGACTGTTGCTCCTGGGATTTTTGTTTTTACTCAAAGAAATTCCATGAAAAATATTTTTTTCTTTACTTCTCCCACATTAAAACTTCTGATGTATAGGTATCAGTATTGTTCACTATAAACGATATGTTTGACATTATAAAAGTATTGCAGATCCAAGGTAAAAGAAAAAATTCATAATAAGCTACACTTCGCTACATCCGAGTTTTATATGTGAGCTCCACTGTATACCTAAAAGATAGTATTATTACGTTATTAAAAAGTATGTTATTATAATTGAAAAAGAAATATTTTGATGCTTTATAGGAATATTTTTTTAACTCTAGATAGCATGAATGCAAAATTTTTTTAAATATGGCAATATTTTATACTTATATTAAGCAGAGTTATTATTGAAAATATTAAAATTTAAAACATTACTGTGCTAAACGTTACGATTAGTGCAGCATGAAAATTGAAAAGCTAATTAAGTTTTTCACAATATATTTAAAAATAAAGATGCTATAATTTCTAAAAACTAGGGGGCTTTGCCCCCTGCTAGCGCAACCCTCTTCGGGAGGCTTCGCCTCCTACTCGCTGCGCTCCCAGAGCTCACTTCATATCTATCTTTCCTAAAAATTCTACTTTCAAAAATTTCTTTTCTAACCCTGCCTATTTTCCGCAGGAGGGAAAAGCAGGGATTTTTCTTAGCCCAGGGAATCCAAAAACTGAATTCCTTAATCAGGAGCTCGCTTCGCGAGCTACTTCATGCCACACTAAAGTTTAAATCGATAAACGGTTTATTTCATTGTGTTACCCTATTATTTCTCTATAAATGTACGAAATTTCATACTTTTGTATGCTATAGTTTTTACGGTACGAGACAGAGAAATCGCTAGACGTGCCGATACGACAAAAAAGTTGTTCACTTCAGAAGTGCATAAAAAGTAAAATATCTCAAAAACTACATCGAAATTAAAAAACGGGGCTCCGTTCTTTAAAAATCCTATCATGTAGGTACCTGCCTGCAAAAATTCATGATCTTGCTATTGTTAGTCTATCCAGGACGCGAACTCGCAGTTCAAATATTTTGACTTTGACATTAAATATAGTTCTTAAACTACGAGTAAGCCAAAAGGCAGTAACCACGATGACAAGAGTGATTGTACTTTTTGAAACTCTTAAACTACAATATATGTCAAAAAACTGTTTATTTCAGCATATTCCTCAAATCTTTTTCTACAAGTGTATCAAATTTTATATTTTTATATGCAATAGTTTTGCGGTACGAAGCAAAGAATCTTGCGAAATTTGTCAGGCGGCGGCGTGAGCTACTTTTTTTTCAATATAGAGAAAAATTTGACAGTTTAAATCCAAATTATCATTAAAGTTCCTCTATTTTCTCATGCAACAACGTACATGTACAGTATTTATATTCACGTCATCATCAGTATAGAAATCAAATAATTGCCAAAGCAACCATGAGAAAAGTTATTTTGAGAATAATTTGATGCATTCAACAGTAATGGATTCAAATAACTATAAATGACTGAAAAATAAATAACTAGAACAAACGTAAAATAATGCTCAAATAAATATAAAATGAATACGGTTGTTTCGGAAATTCTTTAATTTCCCTCTGCGTTTTGATCAGAGTGTAAAAGTCAAGTTAGAATTATTTGCTGAATATTTCTGTTATGTATTTTACTAGTTTCGAAATATGCATAATTTATTTCTATCATCTACATTAATAAGGAATATACTATCAACGATACACCGTCTTGAAGTTGCAAAAATAAATTAAGAAATTTTATTATTATTTAATAGATTAGAGGATGTAAATTGCGTTAAAAAGAAAACATTTCAATAAGATGCCTAAAATCAGTTTTTTTTTTTAATTTCCCTGCAATACATGGTAATGTATAGGGAAAGTATTGGAATCATGCCGAAAATCGCAACTCGAGTTCTACACGTTTCGAGACCTCTAGAATACGAAAAAACTATTTTTATTGTGACGTCTGCATGTGTGTCTGTCTGTGCAGATTTTGTATCCGCTCTAACTAAAAAACTAATGGACCGGATTTCATAAAATTTAGTAGGTAAGTCACTTGTGGGTGAATCTGGTGCTGATTAGTTTTGGGTACGATTCAGGATAAAAGAACCCGCCTTATTTTGCGAAATGGCCCGCAAAAGGTTGTATCCACTCTCGCTGAGAAACTAATGGACAATTTTGGGACAATAATTTCACAATGGACAATAATTTCACAAAATTTGGTTGATAAGTCACTTGTGCTGATTAGATTTTGGTACGATTCAGAAAAAAATAACCTGCCTTTTTTTTTTGCAAAATGGTCCGCAAAAATCGCCAAAATCTAAAATAAAAAAACTACGTATGCTCAAATATATCCCTTAAATGCTTGTTTAATACGTAATTTTTAACGAAGAAAAGGATAAGACCAACCCCATTACACTAGGACAAACCGTTCTCGAGATATTTTACTTTTTTCTTATTTTCTCTACGCCACCTTTGAAAATAAGTCCAGTTACCAAATGAGAACGAAAATTGAATTAAAAGTGAATTAAATTTAATTAAAATAAAGAGAACGTGGATATAAGTCTGCAGGGAAAGTCATGTGATGTCCACATCACATTTTTTTATTTAGAAAAAATTCAAGCAGCAATCACTCTTATTTATGATTAAAGTTACTATTGCTCAGATAACATTAGTTTCTTTGTTTTATTAAAAAAAATCTATAATAACCCCTCTATATATTCTCCGATTTTTTCCCCTTAAAAATAGAGGGGTTATTATCGGAATTATACGATAATTTATTTCAATCTGCAGCAGACCATAATACTATCAGGAAATAAATGAAAATATGCATCCAAAATAATTTTGATACAGATATACATTATGCCAAACGCTATTTTACTGTAACATCGTTTTTCTTGCTGAGATAGCTACTGAAATGGAAAACAACATTGGCAGGTGTTTTGATCAGAGTTTAAATGCCAAATTGGAATTCTTTGTTGATTATTTCTGTAGCTTATTTTAATAACTTCAAAATATGTATAATTTATTTCAATAAGATATCATCTACATTAATACATTATGGAAATTACGAACCTTTATTTTAATTTAATAGTTTATGGGAAGTCAATTGTGTTAAAAATACAATATGTTTCAATAGGACGCCTAAAATTAGTCTGATTTTCATTAAAAAAAAATCAAGTTGTAACCTCCCTTATTCGTGTTTGAGAATTACTATTGCTCAAATCCTATCGGTTTATTTTTCTTTTTTGTTAAAAAAAAAAACCCATAATAACCAATCTATAGATTTCCCAATTTTTATCTTTAAAATAATCCTATAATAACCAATCTATAGATTGCCCAATTTTTATTTTTAAAAAGGGGGGAGGGTGCTATTATCGGAATTATACCACAATTTATTTTAATCAGTAAGGGGCAATAATGTTAATAGGGATTATATGAACACATATATCTTAAGTAATTTTGATACAGATACGATATGTCAATCGCTGTTTTACTGTGAAAAGTAAAACAAAGTAAGTTTTATTCGTGAATATCATCGCTTAAATGGAAAGCAACACTGGCAGGCATTTTGATAAAACTTTAAAAGACAAGTTAGAATTATTTGCCTAATATTTCTGTAATGTATTTTAATAATGCTCCAAGATGCAACCTCTGTTATTTATGTTTGAAAACTACTATAGCTCAAATCCCATTAGTTTCTTTTTTTATATAAAAAAAATCTTAATAACCTCTCAATATGTTCCCCAATTTTCCCCTAAAAAATAAAAGTGTTTATTATTGAAATTAGACGTTAATTTATTTGAATCAATAAGAAACAATAATATTAATAGGAATTATATAAATTAAGGAATTTTGATAGAGTTATGATGAACGTTATTTTACTCTAAATTTTTTTCTTGTGAATATATAGTCACTGAAATGAAAAACAACATTGGTAGGTGTTTATATATGCTTCAATTTTCCTTTTAAAATAGAGGGGTCTATTATTGAAATTATACAGAATTTTTTTTTTTTTTTTGAATCAATCAAAGGCAATAATATTAATAGGGATTAGATGGAAGAAAACACACACATACACGCGCACGCACGAACGGGCGGACGGACGGACGTATATAAATAAATATATACGTAATAAGGTATATAAGTAATTTTTAAATAAATATATACGTTATGGAAATCGATGTAAAATGTAAAACTATGCTTTTACTGTCAAATGTAAAACAAAGTATAACTGTAAAAAATCTGATGTGAGCAGCACATGACTTTCTCTGCAGACTCAAATTCATAGTTTCTTTATTTCATTAATAATTCATTAAATTGAGTTTAATTGTACTAAATAACACGTATAAATAATGGAAAATGCACTGCATTTATGCTTTCAATTCACCTTTCGTTTTCATTCTGTAACTGAACTTATTCTCAAAATCGACATAGCAGAAATACTAAAATATCTCGAGAACAGCTAGTTGAGTAATGGGGTTGATTTTATTCTTTTCATCGTCAAAAATTGCTTATAATAGGAGCATTTAATTAATGCGTTTAAGTATACGTAGTCTTTTATTTCAGATTTTGACGATTTTTGCTGGCCATTCCACAAAAGAAAAGCAGGGTTTTTTCCGAATCATACCAAAATAATATAATCAACACCAGAGTAACCCATAAATGACTTATCTACCAAATTTTCTGAAATTTGGTCAATTAGTATTTCAGTTAGGAAGTTTTGTGGGCCATTTCGCAAAAAAAAAAAAAAAAAAAAAAAAAAAAATTGAAAGTTCTTTTTTCCCAAATCGTACCAAAAGTTAATAAGGACCAGGGTAACCCACATGTGATTTATCTACCAAATTTTGTGAAATTTGGTCAATTAGTTTTTGAGTTAAAGTGGATACATTCAATGAACAGATAGATACACACACAGCCGTCACGCTAAAAACAGTTTTTTCGTGTTCCAGATGTCCCGAAACGTGTAAATCTGTCGAAAACACGAGTTACAATTTTTTACATGATTCCAATACTTTCCCTATACATTACCATGTATTGCAGGGAAAGCAAAAAGTATGTTTTCCTTGCGAATATAGTCACTGAAATGAAAACCAACATTTGCAGGCATTTTAATCGAAGTTTATAAGTCGTTAGACTTCTTTGATTAGCATTTCTGTAATGTATTTTAATAAAGTCAAAAGTTGCAACCGCTCAATTTTATCCTTACATTTTTTGTTATTGTTGTTAAAAAAACCTATAATAATCTATATATTTCCAATTTTTGCCTTAAAAATAGAGGGGTTAATTTATTTCAATCAATAAGATGCCATAATAATAATAGAGATTGTATGAAAATATGTAAGTAATTTTGATACGGATATACGTTATAGCAAGCAAACGCTATTTTACTGTAAAATCGTTTTCCCTGCTGATATAGTCACTGAAATGGAAAACAACATTGGCAGGCATTTTGATCAGAGTTTAAATGCCAGATTAAAATTCTTTGCTGAATAATTCTTTTATTAATTTCAATAACTTCAAATATGTATAATTTAGTTCTATAAGAGGGACATTATAAGGATTATACTATTATCGTCTTGAAATTTCAGGAATAAATTAAGAATTTTTATTTTATTTAATAGTTAGTTCATAAGATGTAAATTATATTAAAAAGGAAGTTAATTTTGATAAGACACCTAAAATCAGATTTTTCTTTTAAAAAAAGTCAAAACTGCAGCCTCTCTTATTTATGATTAAAAATTACTATAGCGCAAATCCCATTAGTTTATTTTTACTTTCCTTATATACATATAATGTATAAGGAAAGTATTGTGACGGGGTCGAGAATTCGAATTTGAGTTTACGACGGGAGAGCAAGTTTCAAGCATCTCTGATCACGAATTAAACATTTTTGAGGTGATGTCTGTGTGTGTGTGTCAGTGAAACTGTGGAGACGATATCTCACGAACGAATGGAGCGATTCGAGTGAAATTTAGTACAAAAGTTATAATCCGTAAATACTGAAAGCCTATCGTTTTTAAACACAATCGAAAGTTCAGAGCCCCCTAAATTTTCAAGTGAAGTTTCGAAACAATCATCAAAAAGTCAAAACCTTCAATAAAGTTACGCAAGTAAACATTTCTTATGTAATTTTTCCTTAGAAAACGGCTGACATAAACTTTAGAACTCTACCATGAACCGTTCTTGAGATATTGCACATTTTTTAAATACACTTATCAAAAAATCCCATGAATTAAAAAAAATATATTAACTGTTGAGAAGCGTGTTCACTTTTAATATGTAATATTATGCGATAAATTTGGTGACATCATTCTCGTGAATCTAACTCGTTCCATTCATGAGAAAAGTTACTTTGAGTAATACTTTTGTATTTGAACGTCAATAGTCATTTATCTACTATAAGAATATTGGCGATGAATTTGACGGAATGTCGCCAACTCGGCGACTTTTTAAAGATTGTTAAATTAACGAAAATCTCACCAAATGGACAGAAATGACACTAAATCAATGAAAATGACGACTAATTCACGAAAATTCAATATCTTGGAAAGAATATAAGTATCTACTATAAAAATAACCTATTTTTCTTACTTTAAAAGTAGTAGATTCATTGCATTATATAAGGAAAGTCATGTGCTGCTCACATCAGATTTTTTAATTAAAAAGTCCTATAACTTCTCTATATTTTCGAATTTTTTCTTAAAAATAAAAGGGGTTATTATCTGATAATTTATTTCAATCAATAAGAAAGATACCATAATATTAATAGAGATTGCATTAAAATATGTAATTTTGATACGGATATACGTTATAGCAAGCAAACGCTATTTTACTGTAAAATCGTTTTCCTTGCTGATATAATCACTGAAATGGAAAAGAACATTGGAAGGCATTTTGATCAGAGTTTAAATGCCAAATTACAATTATTTGCTAAATAATTCTTTTATGTATTTGAATAACTTCGAAATATGTATAATTTAGTTCTAGAAGAGGGACATTATAAGAATTATACTATTAGCGTCTTGAAATTTCAGAAATAAATTAAGAATTTTTATTTTATTTAATAGTTAATTCATAAGATGTAAATTTTGTTAAAAAGAAAGTTAATTTTGATAAGACACCTAAAATCAGTTTTTTCTTTTAAAAAAGTCTAAACTGCAACCTCTTTTATTTATGATTAAAAATTACTACACAAATCCTATTAGTTTATTTTTTTTCTTAATTAAAAAATCCTATAATAACTTCTATATTTTTGAAATTTTTCTTAAAAATAAAAGGAGTTATTATCTGAATTATACGGTAATTTATTTCGATCAATAAGAGACCATAATATTAATAAAGATTGCATGAAAATATGTAAGTAATTTTGATGCGGATATAAGTTATAGCAAGTAAACGCTATTTTACTGTAAAATCGTTTTCTTTGCGAATATAGTCCCTGAAATGGAAAACAACATTGGCAGGCATTTCGATCAGAGTTTAAATGCCAAATTACAATTCTTTGCTGAATAATTCTTTTATGTATTTTAATAACTTCGAAATATGTATAATTTAGGTCTATAAGAGGGACATTATAAGAATTATAGTATTAGCGTCTTGAAATTTCAGAAATAAATTAAGAATTTTTACTTTATTTAATAGTTAGTTCATAAGATGTAAATTTTGTTAAAAAGAAAGTTAATTTTGATAAGACACCTAAAATCAGTTTTTTCTTTTAAAAAAGTCAAAACTGCAACCTCTCTTATTTATGATTAAAAATTACTACACAAATCCTATTAGTTAATTTTTTTTTCTTAATTAAAAAATCCTATAATAACTTCTATATTTTTGAAATTTTTCTTAAAAATAAAAGGAGTTATTATCTGAATTATACGGTAATTTATTTCGATCAATAAAAGACCATAATATTAATAAAGATTGCATGAAAATATGTAAGTAATTTTGATGCGGATATAAGTTATAGCAAGTAAACGCTATTTTACTGTAAAATCGTTTTCCTTGCTGATATAATCACTGAAATGGAAAACAACATTGGCAGGCATTTTGATCAGTTTAAATGCCAAATTACAATTCTTTGCTAAATAATTCTTTTATGCATTTTAATAACTTCGAAATATGTATAATTTCGGTCTATAAGAGGGACATTATAAGAATTATACTATTAGCGTCTTGAAATTTCAGAAATAAATTAAGAATTTTTATTTTATTTAATAGTTAGTTCATAAGATGTAAATTTTGTTAAAAAGAAAGTTAATTTTGATAAGACACCTAAAATCAGTTTTTTCTTATAAAAAAGTCAAAACTGCAACCTCTCTTATTTATGATTAAAAATTACTACACAAATCCTATTAGTTTATTTTTTTTCTTAATTAAAAAATCCTATAATAACTTCTATATTTTTGAAATTTTTCTTAAAAATAAAAGGAGTTATTATCTGAATTATACGGTAATTTATTTCGATCAATAAGAGACCATAATATTAATAAAGATTGCATGAAAATATGTAAGTAATTTTGATGCGGATATAAGTTATAGCAAGTAAACGCTATTTTACTGTAAAATCGTTTTCTTTGCGAATATAGTCCCTGAAATGGAAAACAACATTGGCAGGCATTTCGATCAGAGTTTAAATGCCAAATTACAATTCTTTGCTGAATAATTCTTTTATGTATTTTAATAACTTCGAAATATGTATAATTTAGGTCTATAAGAGGGACATTATAAGAATTATACTATTAGCGTCTTGAAATTTCAGAAATAAATTAAGAATTTTTATTTTATTTAATAGTTAGTTCATAAGATGTAAATTTTGTTAAAAAGAAAGTTAATTTTGATAAGACACCTAAAATCAGTTTTTTCTTTTAAAAAAGTCAAAACTGCAACCTCTCTTATTTATGATTAAAAATTACTACACAAATCCTATTAGTTTATTTTTTTTCTTAATTAAAAAATCCTATAATAACTTCTATATTTTTGAAATTTTTCTTAAAAATAAAAGGAGTTATTATCTGAATTATACGGTAATTTATTTCGATCAATAAGAGACCATAATATTAATAAAGATTGCATGAAAATATGTAAGTAATTTTGATGCGGATATAAGTTATAGCAAGTAAATGCTATTTTACTGTAAAATCGTTTTCTTTGCGAATATAGTCCCTGAAATGGAAAACAACATTGGCAGGCATTTCGATCAGAGTTTAAATGCCAAATTACAATTCCTTGCTGAATAATTCTTTTATGTATTTTAATAACTTCAAAATATGTATAATTTAGTTCTATAAGAGATCATCTACATTATAAGGATTGTACTATTAGCATCTTAAAATTGTAGAAATAAATTAAGAATTTTTATTTTATTTAATAGTTAGTTCACAAGATGTAAATTATGTTAAAAAGAAAATTTCAATAAGCTGCCTGAAATCAGTTTTCTATTTAAAAATTAAATAAATCAAAGCTGTAACCTCTCTTACTTATGTTTAAAAATTACTATAGTGCAAATCCCATTAGTTTCTTTCCTTTATTAAAAAATCATATAATAACCTTTCGATATATTCCCCAAAATTTTTCTTAAAAATAAAGGGACTTATTATCGGAATTATACTGTAATTTATTTCAAGTAATAAGAGATCCTAATATTAATAGAGATTGCATGAAAATATGCAAGTCATTTTGATACAAATATACGTTATGGCAAACGCTATTTACTGTAAAGTCATCTTCCTTACGGATATAATGACTGATATGGAAAATAACATTGGCAGGTATTTTGACGGGGGTTTAAAAGTAAAGTTCGATTTCTTTACTGAATATTTTTGCAATGTATTTTAATAATTTCGAAATCTACATAATTTCAAAGAACGGAGTATTTACTAAGGATTTCCATTTTTAGTTCAATTTTAATTGTCGATTAAAATTTTTTAATTTTCTTTGAAGCACCTAATTTTTAGGATTGACTATTGATGGAAGAACTGATACAGATTCAGCATCATATTCTGGAGGAAGTAGGGCAATTCACTGAGAATTTTCTCTCCCAGTTCCTTTTTCATTTCTAGTTCAAAAATTTTCCTTGAAACATCTATTTCTCAAGTTTGTCTATAGATAAAGCTTAAATAAAGACTGATATAAATTCAACAATAATTTTCAGAGGGTATAAGACGGAGACCACTAAAGATTTCCACTTACAGTTTTGAAAATGTCACCAGATCCAAAATGCTATATTTTCTTTGCAACATCTAATTTTTAGGATTGGCTATAGATAGAGTTCATATGATGACTGATATGGATTCAACATCACATTTCAGAGAAGGTAAAGTGGTTCTCTAAGTATCTCCACTTCTGGTTCTTTTTCCAATCTGAGGTTCAAAATTTTTCATTTTCCTTGAAGTATCAATATCTTGGAATCAGCTATAGATAGAGCTCAATTGATGACTGATATGGATTCAGCATGAAGCTCCTTAAGGTATTGATTGATTTTAGAAAATACTAAACTCCCTTTGAATAGCGACTGAAATTTTGGATACACTATATGCAGCGAATTCTTGAATTTTGAAATTACCAAGTGTTTAGATTTTCTCTTACAAACTGGAAGAAATTCTCTTACGCAGAAAATGTAATACGTGGAACAATTTTGAGATTAATATCTTTCCAACAATATAAAATTGATTAATTTTAGATAATATTAAATGCTTATACTATCAATTAAAATATCAGAAGAATTCTGCAGAAATTAGGTGACTTTATATACTGCCCAACGTGTTCAGATTTTCTCTTATAAAGGCAGAAAAAAAAAGGATTTGTTTTTGAAGAATATTTAATACGTGGGACAATTTTGAGATAAACATATTTTCAACTATTACAGATTCAATGCTTTTAGAAAATATAAAATACCTATGAACGTCAATTGAAAATTCAGATGCAGTATATGCACAGGATATTTGAATTTGGAAATTGCAAAAGTGTTCAGATATCCTCTTATAAACCAGGATAAAATACCTTTTATGGAGAAAATGTTATACGGGAAATAAGTTTGAGATAAATATATTTCCAACAATACTAAATAACAAATTGAATGATTTTAGATAATATTAATTCATTACAATTAGCAACTGAAATTTTAGAACAGGCAAATGCAGAGAATACGTGAATTTAGAAATTACCCAAGTGTTCAGATCTTTTTTTCATAAAACTAGAAAATAATGTCTTATGGAGAATATTTTACAGGTTGAGCAATTTTGAGAGAAAAAATTTTCCAACAATAGCAGATTGAGTGATTTTAGAAAATATTTAATTTCTATTTTTTACAACTGAAATTTTAAATGCACTATTCAGCGAATACGGAAATTTGGAAATTACTCGTGTGTTCAAATGTTCTGTTACAAAACCGGAAATTTTTCTTATATAGAAATTATATTACATAGAATAATTTCAAGGTAAAAAACTTTCCCACTATACCAAATTTGTTGATTTAGATAATATTAAATCAATGCTTATGAATAACAACTGAAATTTCAGAAGAACTATACGGGAATTTGAAAATGAAGTCATACATTTTATCCTTATAAAACAAGAGTAAATTATCATATGGACAAAATTTCATTCATGGAACACTTTTGATATAGCACTGTAAAACAGTTTTCTTTGCGCATATACTCAGCGATAAAAAAAACAACATTAACATCTATCTTGATCTTAACGTATTATTATAACATTTCATATCACTACGTGAAACATCACTTAAATTGAAGAATTTACAAAAAACATCAAGATACTAAATGAAATTTTTATCTTGGTACTAAGACAAAAATATCATTTAATATCTTAATGTTTTTATTAGCAAAGTTGCAATGTATGTACCATGTTTGAGTCACAAATGTAGTGTTGAGAAGCAAAACAGTATTTATATTAAAACATGAAAATAATCAAAGAATATTTCAACACTTGTTTTAAATTTTCTTTCAACTTTTATTCTTACTTTCAAACTACAATTTAATAACCCTTTAATGTTTTTAAAATTGATTTTATTTGATTGTGTGCCTTTGGTTGCATTTTTGGACCAAGTGGGAAGTTTTTTCAGAGAAGAACTTGAACTTTTCATCTTTTGACCTGCAAACTAAGTATTAGTTAAGACAAACTTAGCTAATAGTTCATTTAAATTTATAAGTTATAGGGGCTGAAGGGAAGTGTTCACCCATGTTCTAATATTCTCTAATGAAAATTTGCTTTCATTATAAAATGCTACATTTATAATAATTTAATTATATATTCAAATAAATAATTATTTTCAAATTAATACTATTGTTATTAAAACTATTTAAAAACTGTATTGACAAGTCTTAAAATTTCAGAATCAAGAGTTCCTGATAAACCAAGTTCTTTAAGAGCAAGACCCACTGCCAACAGTATTTATGTAAATTGGACTCCACCACGCAATCAAAATATAATGATAAGAGGATATACAATTGGTTGGGGTATTGGTTTTCCCGATGTCTATACTAAAGTGCTTGATGGAAGACAAAGATACTATAACATAGAGAACTTACGTAAGATTTTGTTTTATTTAGCTCAACTATCATTAAAGTCATAGTCACAAACAGGTTTGCACAGATAATGCTCTTAGAGAGAGTTTATTGTTCTTACAGGGGGTTGAGCCTTGTATCTAATCTAATTTAGTTTAGGTTAGTTCTAAATGTAAAACTGTTTAAAGAAAACGCTTGATCTAAGAAGAGCTCAAGCCCCTTGAGGCACTCCATGCATAAATCATTGGTTACAAAATATGTTGATAAGTAGCATTTCAAAATTCGAAATGCTCCAGTAGAGCAAACAGCATTGATGAACTATTTTGCCCTTGTTACAGTTCTCATCAGCACCAAATAAACAGCAGCAAGAAAATTTAACTATGCTTCACAATTTTGTGAATTGCTGTAGTGACCAACAAAGTCAACTATATAATAAATACATCTGGCAATAAATTTATACAAAATTGGACTCGGACTACAAAACTAGATTCATAAATTACAAACTTCTGGCCTCATAACCTTGTGAAGATCAAGTTTGATTTTCTATAAATTCAATGATAGCTATTTACCAGGTAAAAAAAAAATCACAAAGAGAACAAACAACTTGAAAAGAAGTCCATGAATTTTATTTTTATTTGGGAATGATTGAGGTAATTTTGAAATTGGAAAACAATTCATAAAATATTTTTTTTTTTAATATAAAAGAATTATCATACATTTTAGGGGTACAAATATCGACGGTAATTCATAGTTCTTTAAACAGGAACAGAACTCAGCACATACCATATTTTAAAAATTATATAGAGCAAATATGTCTTTGTATCTACTGGTCACTGTTCCGTTTATTTGTCCCCTGAGCATTAATACTTAATAATGCTTTATATTTAATACTGTGTGAATTTTATATGTACCCAGAAGTATAAATATAAAATTCATATATTTTTAGCAATTCCGAAAAGTAATCAAAATGGGGCAAAAGCACTCCATTTCTCATGCAGCAACTTATCTTTGGAACAGTATGTTTTTCAACCTTCAGCTTTAAAAAAATTGTGCAAAATTTCTAGACAATGCTTCTATGACTGTCACACAAAATAAAAAATGTTTCAATTTTTTTTTCTTATTTGTATTGAAATTAAAGGAAAAAAACAATTTTAAAAACAGATGGAAAATATTTTTTTTAATAATTTATTTTTTTTAAATATTATACAGTAACCCTGTATGACTAACTAAATCAATAACTACAGAGATTCACAACATTTTTTTTACTAAGATTTCATGCTGCCAGACTAGTTAACATCTATTTGGTACTGATGAATTCTAACCATAACAAAACTAGTCTACTGATACTGGTTGCTACACTGGGAACACGATTCCATGCTTGTCAGTTTATAATTCCCAAAACAACATTTTTAGTTAATGCATGGTATTATAAATTGTGTATTTTAAAACATTAAACATTTTTTACTGGCATTCCACTTTGTAAAAGTACGGAATCCAGCAATTGCTTTACAGGTTTACATTAATCTGAACAAGAATTTTGTTTTTTATACAATGATTTTATATTTTTTATCTTTTATTATTGCTCCCATCCGATCTAAATTCTTGACACCTTTGACTAAAATAATTAAATTTTACTTTTGTTTAGGCTCATAAGAAAAATGTAATAAATTTAAAAAAAAAGTAGTAATGCAATGAGAATCTTGTTTATTGATGAAAATATTGGTTATTTTAACCTGCACAGGAGGAGGGGAGGGGGTCTTGTACCACTTTTTATGCAAACATAAACCCGATAAAGTAGTACAAGTTCCCCCCCCCCCCTGCCTGTGCAGGTCAAAATATCCAATATTTTCATAAAAGCTAACCTAAAGCAGACAGAAAATTTTTGATACACACATAAAAATTCCTGAATACACACACATTGAAAAATAGCACCATTTGCTTGAGGTAGTTATAAATATTATTTTAAAAGTGTTCCATTCAACACTTTATAAATATTTTTAAAAATTAATTTTATTTCAAATGTTTGTAAATAATTTCACACTATGTGCATTATATATAATATCAATGTTTTATTGGATTTCTGTTCATATTTTCAAACCTTTTCAGAGCCTTCTTCAGAGTATGTTATTAGTCTCCGTGCATTTAATCAAGTGGGAGATGGAATACCAATATATGAAACTGTAAAGACATTAATTCAAGCCCGTGAGTATCTCAACTAAATTGTAACCCCCCCAAAAAATTATATAGATATCTATATGTCTTTTGTAATATGATAAGATCATGTTAATATAAAAACAGATAAATAAAAATTTTGCAAAATATGAACTAGCATCCTGATCCCTAGAAAAACGTAAGCAATATAAACAGTTTTCCAATAATATTTTTAATTTAAAGTAGAGATGTAGGTTAGAACATTTCCACTATGTTTTCCCATCCAGCCATCCAAATAGCTGCTCTAGTCCTCAGATGAGTCGGATAGTCTGGGTGATTCAACTATGTTTTCCCAGATTTTTTTTTTCTTTTTCTTTTAATTAATTTGAAATTGGAATACTCCATCCAAACTGTTTTTTCCCCCTGTAAAGCAAATAACTTTACGAGAAGTCTTTGATCAGTGAATTTTCTAATTTTAAGAAGGGGAAAAGGGAGGGGGGGATGTGTGAAGGTGCTTTATTTTGGAAAAAAAAGAATGGATGAAAGCTGAAAGAGCACAAGTGACATTTTACACATTCTCAGAAAAGGAGAATATAAATATAAATCTTAATAAGCCTATTTTTTTTTAATGTTGAGTTCTTTAAACTTAATAAAAATAATTATAATATGGTATGTTTTGCAATGCATGGCAAGTTCTTCTATAGAAGGAATATGCTTTAATAGCACTAAATATACACTTAACTCATCTTGTAGCAAATTGTCTCTTCTATCTCATGATATACTTGCATATTCAATTACATGTATTTTTCTAAACAATTTTTAATACTATATATAATATATTTTTTAAAATGGTTTAATTATAAGAATTTTTTTTTTTTTACAATTTATTTTTGTTTTTTAATAATTTTACATATTTAATAATTCTTATAGATATAATAAACTAAGGTATTTAATTTTTCTTTTTATTACGTTTTAGTTAATTTATTATTATTACTTTAGTGGTAGAAAGGTTTATATTTCAATTATCAGTAGGTATTTATTCTATCATTGGATTTTCATATTGTATTTTTATTATATATATATATATATATATATACAGGGTGCCAAAGACATTGACCTCAGCTTTTATTCCTTAAATATTGATCTTAGAAATATATAATAAATTACAAAGTTGTGTAAAAAAAGGTACAGAATTTTATGAAATTGATAAAAATTTTCAGGGGATTAAATTTGAAGAAATACAAAATTTAAATTTTTATATGGCTACCGTACAAAAACATTTCCAATGAGTAAAATGTGTCCCATACACTAATAAGGTGATGTACAAAATTTCAGCATTTTATCATAGAAAGTCCCAGAGATATGTTTAAACAAAGTTGGTGAGGGATTAATCACAAATTAAAATGTAAATGTTTACAGCAAGAGTGCAAATGATGCAACACAGAAATGCATCATAGGCAAGTAATATCTGCCTCTTATCTTTAATGGATCTTTGGCATGGATGGAAGACATTTTGAACAAACTTTGTAATCTTTGTGTAAAGTTATTATTTCTACACAGTGTAGATACTTTTGTACCAATAAATAGCAAAATTATTATTTATTTATTTAATCATTGTTTTCTCTCGTAATTTGTGTATGACCCCTGAAACGCGATCTGCCCACATGATTTTTTCCCTCTGAGAACCCATGTTGATGCATCAAAAAGTAGTTTAAGTCAGCATTTTTGTCTTTTCATATCTCTGGGACATTTTGTAATAAAATGCTGAAATTTTGTACATTACCTTATTAGTGTATGGGGCACATTTTACTCATTGGAAATGCTTTTATACAGGGGCCGTATAAAAATTTAAATTTTGTATTTCTTAAAATTTAATTCCCTTGAAAGTTTTAATCGATTTCATAAAATTCTGTACCTTTTTCTACTCAACTTTTTAATTTATTATATATGTCTAAGAGCAATATTTAAGGAATAAAAGCTGAGGTCAATGTTTTTGGGACACCCTGTGTGTATATATATATATATATATATATCTTTAGTGCAACGTTTTATATTTGTAATTTAGAAAAGAGAACTTTTCAAAAGCACATGTATTTAAGGAAAATATTAAATTGTAGTTGCTGACCGTAGTATACAGATATAAGAAATTTTCATGCATAGAATTTTTTATACATTTCTAATTTAAAATATTTTTTTAGCCGTGCTATGTAATGTATTTGTTTGTAGCTGTAATATAAGGATAAATACTTTTAAAAGTCACTAACCATATTATCCTAGCTGAAATGTAATACAGTCAACTCTCATTAATCTGCAACCCTATAATCCACAAACACCTATAATCTGCAGTATATTTTGGATGCAAACAGTTAAATTTACAATAAATTACAATAGCATATTAAATTCTGCAAAAGTTAATTCTGATACTGATGAAAAAGGAGAAAAGTTACTTTTGAGCAGGGCTTAGCTTTGGGATATAAATACTTTGGCCTTATACAAAAATAGAGTATTTACAGAGCAAGAAATAATGACTGCTCATAGACTGTAAGAAAAAATATTAAAACAAAAATCCTTAAATGACAATTAAATCTGTATTTGAAAATTTTAAAAACAAACAGCAAAATTTATTAAAATTAATCACTTTTGCTTTAAATGTATTGTAGAGTGATTTTTAATTAAATAACTCAATATGTACCAATGTCTCATTTTTACACATTAGTTTATGTAGCAATGATCTATAATCTGCAAAATTCTGTGATTCGCACAATCCCTGGTCCCAAGCTATGCAGATTAGAGGGAACTGGAAGAAACCATTTCAAAATTTTCCTGAAAATTCACGTCTCCAATTGTGAAATGTATTTTTTTTTGTGAATGCTCTAATACACAGATACTGGGCTGATCTGAAGGAATTTTTGTGCAAAGCTACTGCATATTTAGATTATTTTAAATTGCACCCTGCTTTCCTATTTCCAAGCTACTACAATGAACAGTGGAATAAGACTAGGCTATATTAACAGTAATACATATATGATATATGAACAGTCAGCACTTTCACATGGCTTCTTTGAAAAAAATTTAGAAACATGTGTCTTTCACAATATGGCAAGGACAAAAGGTATTTTCAAATGAAGCAAGGTAATATATATATATATATATATATATATATATATATATATATATATATATATATATATTGCATAAAATTAGCACCCCAGTCAGTTTTAAAACTGGCAGCTCAGGTGGCTAACTATCCTCATATCTGATCAAAATTTTACTTAAATTTATGCTCTTAGCCCCATATATTTTTCTTACATTAAGTGAAGTACTTGTAAAGCAAATTTTAAAGAGAGGTTTTAAAGAGAAAGCTTGCATACCTTATAAAAGTAGGTGTCATTAGAAATAATTTCATGTGGATGATGCTTTTAAAACTTGAGAAGATGAGCATACTTCTGAAGCTATACAGCATAAACAACAGAAAGAAGTATTTTCAAAGATGAGTGTAAAATAATGATGTGGGAAAAAAGATTTTCCAGCCAGTGTAGTTGTAGTTAGATGATATTTTTTATTTGGAAGACTGAAAAATCGATAAAAACCAGTTACCTAAGATATATTTTGTTCTAGAAAAATAGTATATGAATGCTTAATAACCAATAATTAAAAGTAATAAAAATTAATTTTAATTTTTTTGTCCTTTTCTTCAAACTGGCTTCTTATTTGTTTGTTGTTGTTCTTAAATGCTATTAATTTCAATTATAGGTAACTCAAAGTAAATTTTATACCCGTATCAAGTCTGGGATTTTACTCTATTTTAAATAATAAACATCCCCCAAAAAAATAAATATCAAAATATCCTGTATTAGAAAATTGAAGAAAAAATCAAGACCATGTCTGTATAAGAATTCTTATGCTTTCATTTTTATTAAACATAGCCCCTGAGCCTTTGACTCCAATGTTACCTCCAGTTGGTTTGAAAGCTATTGTACTGTCATCATCGACTGTTGTATTATACTGGACAGATAGTACCTTATCAAGGAATCAACTAGTCACTGATAGCAGATACTACACTGTGCGATATGCTGTTAGTGCCACCGCCAAATATAGATATTTTAACTCAACGGACCTCAACTGTATGATTGATGATCTTAGGTATGAAACAAGTTCTCTTCAGAAATTTTTTAATATAATCATATGTTTATGTAGAAAAGTGAAATATTATCTTGTACTTAGAAAACCTGTATCAGATATAAATTTTATCTTTTGATAACAGTTTTCATTTATATTTAAAAAATTGTATATATTTCCACTGCAGTCATTCATCTTTCTATTCCTTTTGGCCGATATTACACAGTTTTAGTTATAATTTTAATTTTCTATAATAGCATTTTCACTAGGTTTTCAACAGATTTGGAGTTTTGTATAATCCTAAATATGCTTAGTACATTTATGTCATTTAGATAGCAGATAAATGTAACAAAGTAAAATTTTTTACTTGAAATATAAGTGAATATGAAACCAAACTTTCTATAAATATATTACAAATCAATATAGTAGAAATCAGTGTATCAAGATTTTAACTTTTGTATATCTTATTTAAAGTTGGAATATAACACAAAATCAAAATTTTGTTGTACCAACTTAAAATTACGTGTATGGTCTTAATATAACTAAGTGGAGCCAACTGCATAATTAAATGAAGTCAATTACATACGGTTGATATACTATTGTAATAACCCTCAACTGTGTGTTTCTTACTACATCCATTGAAATTCACAACTACCCTCACTCTATTATGTATATAAAATTGGAGCTTGTTTCTTTGCAGCAAATTTATAAGGAATGTGTCATAGTGAAAATGACATATTGTCTATTTCTAAATAATTTAATTATTTTTAAAACTTTAAATTAAATTTTAAATGTACATTTTATTTTATTAACTTAAAATTTCAAATTCACATTTTCTTTATTTTAAATGCATTCAAAGGACTTAGTCATAGACAACAAGTTTTTATTCCAAATTCATTTCTCACCTTAACACTTGCAGTATGAGTTTCTCCACATCTGCAAGCCCTTGAGGGTAATCACAAGTAACCCCCCTACACACATACACTAAAAACATGTGCAAGCTTCTTGTTACATGCTCGAAGCTCAATGGACAAATTCCTTTGCAGACATGAACTCAGGATTTCCTCAGGATAAAAACTTAGGATAAAAACTTAGAAGTACCACTCCTGTTACTGCCTGATAACATTGCAAGATCCCTTAAGAAACCATTTGAGCTGCCAAAGTCTAAAATTTATTGCCAAGAATCACACCCACTGGGCACCAGCTTGACCAGAAGTCGAAGATGTTCCCACCCAGGTAGCACAAATACGTAATTCTTACGTATCAAGCAATACGTAATCTTTACGTGTCAGGCCATACGTAATTATTACGCGAAAATGGTACGTTAGAATACGGTATACCAACCGTTATAAAAAAGGTTATTATTACGTATCCTTATACATTATTATTACGTATCCTTATACGTTAATATTACGTATATTCACATACGTTATTATTACGTATATGCACATACATGTTTATTACGTATCCATATACGTTATTATTACGTATATCCACATACGTTATTATTACGTATACCCACATACATTATTATTACGTATCCAGGTACATGTTAATTACGTATCACATACGTGTATATTACGTATATCCACATACGTTATTATTACGTATCCAGATACATGTTTATTACATATCATATACGTGTATATTACGTATATTCACATACATGTTTCTTACGTATATCGACATACATGTTTATAACGTGTTCCCATATGTATTTATGCGTTCCCATACGCATTTATAATGTATTCCCATACATATTTATATTGTGTTTCTACATGTATTTATTACATGTTTATATTGTGTTTCTACACGTATTTATTACGTGTTTATATTGTGTTTCTACACGTATTTATTACGTGTTTATATACATATTTATCACACATTGGACAACTCTACATAATAGTGCATCTTGCAGACATGATATTTACAAAGTTTTATGCATCTTTGTAAAACAAACATATTGAGCCAGATGAATATATTTTTATAATAGATGTCAAATTTTCAGATTGTGTTGATTTCAATAATGTACTTGAATTTATAAATTTGAAATCAACACAATCTGAAACAGTATCTTTAAAATATATTCATCTAAATCATATTTTTACAAAGATACGATATATCAAATGTGTCATATATGCAAAATTCACAATACTATAGAATCACTCTGTTCATATGTAATAAAATTTTTATTTTAATTTATATTATATATTGTTAATACAATAATTTTAATGCAAAAATGTTTTTTTCCTTTATTTTCAGTTTATATTTAAATATATTTTTAATTCTAATTATTTCTAAATATTGCAAAAATTATAATCTACTACATTATGAAATATAATTTTAAATCTAAAAGATAAGCTATTTTAAATTGAAAATAACTTAAAAATACAGAATAAAATTTTGGGATATATTAAAACACATAATACTTAAAACATTTTTGCAATTTTTAAAGAGTTAATTTTTTAAAAGTAAACTTCAATACTAAAAATATATAAAAAAAACAATATTAATAATATTGTAATTAAGTTTATAGGCTATTTTAAATTACAATTATAGGCTATTTTAAATTTTAATTTAGCATGCTAAAACTACACATCTCTGATCAATGGTGGTATCATGCAACTGTGATGATTTTTAAGAGTGAAAACAGTGAGTAAGGGCACAGAGCCCAAGTAGAACATGTTTCTAGATACACAGAATACAAACTGTTTCACAATTATTTCTAAAAATTGCAAAAATTATAATCTACTACATTATGAAATATAATATTGTGTTTAATGTTTTTAAAAAAATTCCCAGAATTGTGTTTTTATTTCTTGTACGTATCATGTTTATTTTCTTTTAAGTATAAGGCTTTTTTAACTTCTTCCAGGTATTTTTTTTTATTTTCTTAAAAGTATCAAATTATTTTAATTTAGTATTGTGTTTTTTAACATTTCACCCCAGTATCAACTTTTTTTTTAAATTTGTCCTAAGTAGCATATTATTTTAAAATTTCTTCCTAGTATATATATTTTTTTAATTCTTCCAAATCATGTATTTAAAAAAATTATACCGAAATATCGTTTTTTAAATGCTTATAAATGAGACTTACTATTTAACCTAGAGAGCTTAAATTAGTGTTATTTTCTTTTGCTTTTAATGAGTCTTAATTTGATATATAACATGACTATGCTATTTCAAATTTGAATTTTTTGAAAAGCTTCAAAATTTTTTTTTTAATCTCAAAAACACCCCTTTTAATTTTTTTGAAAAAAAAATATATGCTTTATGGACTACTTGTATGCCAAGTTTCATAATGGGAAGCCAATGGGTTCCTATGAAAATTATTTTTTTTTGTATTAAACTATAAGTGAAATTAGCTAAATTACAAAAAATTTAATTTCCATAGGAACCCCTTAACGACCGACTATGAAATTTGGCACACAAATAGTCCCTTAATGTCTTTAATAAAAGTAAATAACTGAAAATCTAAAAGCCCCCAAAATCTGAAATTTTACAGTTTTTGTAAACTTTACTGGTACTATCACTGTACCAAAAATGATCGATTTCTGAGGTATCAAGGTTCAAACCATTAATTGATTTGACACGGAATAACATATACTTAGTACATAACTCATTAACCAGTTGTTTCAAACATTCAGCCCACATATGTTCTTTTCAATTTTAACAATTTGCTACACACTTAATATTTCACACATGTCACTCAAAATTTAATTTTGTATTTACAATCAGTTACAAAACGTTACTTTTCAAGAACTTTTAAAATAAGTACTTCTCCAAACAAGTGAAGACAATTTCATCTCTTCCTTGCTCAAGACTACAAACTCTCCCAGTTGCAGTATCAGGCTCTACTTTTTGCGAAATGGTCTCACCTAGCACATTCAAATATTCAATACGTCACTTGGTTGAGGATAAAAGAAAGAAGGAGAAGGTCCTTTAGGATGTAGGAAGCTAACTATATAGTCGCTCGTCTTTTCAAGAATACATGCAAGCTACCAAGATCCTTTATAGAGTATAGTGACAAATCCAGATTCAATTTTTGCTTAATTAGTTGGTGTAATATAGTCTAATGCTGTCACACGTTCAGTAAATTGGTGTTCACTACAGTAATTATGCTTAACATGGAAGTATATTTTCAGAAATTGGGTAGAAAGAATGAAGTTTTTGAGTACCCATGATTGCCTTAAAGTCATTCAACTGTGGCGACAGTATTTCTTTAACTTCTTCATACTCATCAACTGTGCTGTACTCAAAAACTTCATTCTTTTTACCCAATTTCTGAAAATTGGCTTCTTGTTAAGCATTATTACTGTAGTGAACACCGGTTTACTGAACGTGTGACTATAGCAGCATTCGACTATATTACACCAACTAATTTAGTAAAAATTGAATCTGGATTTGGCACTATATAGTCTATAAAGGATCTTTGTGGCTTGCATGTATTCTTGAGAAGAATAATGTTACGAGCAACTATAAAGTAAGCTTCCTACATCCTAAGGGACCTTTTCTTACTTTCATCCTCAACCGAGTGACGTATTGAATGTGCCAGGTGAGACCATTTTGCAAAAAGTAGAGCCTGTTACTGCAACTGGGAGAGTTTGTACTCTTGAGCAAGGAAGAAATGAAATTATCTTCACTCAGTTTGGAGAAGAACTTATTTTAAAAGTTCTTGAACGTTTTGTAATTATAATTGTAAATATAAAATTAAATTCAGTGGCATGTGAAATATCAGGGTGGCCACTCTTCAGACACATTGAAATTCCCTGACTTTTCCAGGTGAATTGAAAAGAAATTCCAGACCAGTAATTTTAACATAAAATGCGTGCACATCCCTATTTAGTTACAAATTTGATTAAAGAATCTTAACAATTACTCCACTATTAAAAAAAAAGTTATATTAAATCAGGAGAAAAAAATACACATTTTTTGTTTTTACAAATAAATTTTGACATTTTTAATAAAAAATACATGTAAATGCAGCAAAATTGAACTACTGAAATATTTAAAAGAATTTAATGTTTTTTTTCACTGAAGAAATAAAAAGAAATAGTCTAAACTGATGTCCTTAAATATGGGCATTGCAAATTGTTCACAATGACAGACATTAAAGATATGCAAAAACTACACTGTAACAAGCCACAGCCATTGAATAATTAATGTCAATTCAGCAATGTCAAAAGAATGTCATTAAAATAGAAAAAATATTGTAAAATGTATATAATATTCTTGGCAACAGTTGTCCAAAATGGAGCACAAACTCTGCATTTTTGTTTTTATACGGAATCAAATGGACACATGGCAGCCTTTATTTAGAAGTTACGAGTACAGCATAATACTTTGCGAAATTTTTCGAAAATGGCATACAAACTGGGCAGTCCTGTTTTTATAAGGACAACTAGTATTAAAAAAAAAAAAAAAAAAAAAAAACAGAATTTTCACAAAATTCCCTGACTTTTCCCGGTTGAGTGGCCATCCTGAATATTAAGTGTGTAGCAAATTGTAAAAATTGAGAACATATGTGGGCTGAATGTATGAAAAAACTGGCTAATGAGTTATGTACTAAATGTATGTCATTTTGTGTCAAATTACTTAATGGTTTGAACCTTGATATCTAAAAAATTGATCATTTTTGGTACAGTGATAGTACCAGTAAAGTTTAAAAACACAGTAAAATTTCATATTTTTTGCGCTTTTAGATTTTCAGTTATTCACTTTTTTAAAAAAGCCAAATCTGGTAAAGTTTTGAAATCTTTAAACAGTGATAGATCAAAAACTATTTGACCAAGAGAGTTCAAATTAGTGCAGTCTTTTGTTTTCGATGGACCTTAATTTGATATACAACATGATTATGGTATTTAACTCTTTTTTAAAATTGGAGTTTCTAAAATAATTACAAACTAAAAGAGAAATTGTTTTTAGAGAATAGCATAGTCATATCAAATTAAGACCCATTAAAAGAAAAAAAAAATGACACCAATTTGAGATCTCTAGGGCAAATACTTTTTTTTTTGCCAAATTTCGCTTTTAAGAAAGTCAATAACTGAAAACTAAGAGCCCAAAAAATCTAATATTTACAGTTTTTGTCAGCTTCACTGGTACTACTATTGTACCAAAAATTATCATTTTCCATGATGTCAAGGTTCAGATCATTGGTTGATTTGACTCGGAATGACCCTTGGATGAATATTCAATTTGACAGTATTTTAATTTCTTAAGTTTTACACCATATGAAATATTGTTTAAAAACAAACTAATTATTCTTTGTAATCAAAGTTAGAGGTAAGTTACGGTACAGGAAAATTAAGCGTTCTGCATTTTCAGGTTGCAGCCTATTACCATCTTTAAGTTTAAAATCTAAGTTAAGTTTAAAATTTAAGTTATACCATCTTTAAGTTTAAAATACATAAAAACATGTAAAAGAATAATTTCTGATTTTACAATATTTGAAATAAACATGCATGCATGACAACAAATGCAATCTCGGACCACGTTTTCATTTAATCTCCGCTTAGATAGTATTAAATGCGAGCATGGATGCACATACCACAATGCTGAAAACATGCACTTTTCCCGTTTGCTTTTAAAGCAATATGTGCATACATACAACAAAGCTAGGAAGATATATAAAATAAAATAAAAGTTAAAGCTAAATATAATTAAATAAGTTAAATAAATTAAGCAACATGTTAACCTAACACGGGAAAATCAAGTTCAAGATACCAACCTACAAACATGGCGGGAATGGCAAGTAATGACTGCAGTCAGTGTTGCCAGATACACGAAGCTTATGGCTTTGTCCCCTGAGGTAGAAATGAGTCCGTTCTGGAAGCTTCCAGAACTGCGTGACGTCACGGCGGGGTTAGAACTTGGGAAGGTGAAGATAAACAAGAAGGGATACATGAAAATGCCTTGGGGAAAAGGGTTCGAGAACAAAGCTGAAAGAGGATTTGAGCAAGGGGGAGCGTTAATGGTTATTTTTACGTATGAAAAATGGTAATTTTAATGTAATATAAACGGTATTTATAACGTATGATAAACGGTATTTATAATGTATTTTAAACGGTAATACATAAAAATGCCTTTGGGAAAAGGGTTCGAGAACAAAGCTGAAAGAGGATTTGAGCAAGAGGGGAGCGTTAATGGTTATTTTTACGTATGATAAATTGGTATTTTTAATGTAATAAAAACGGTTATTTTAATGTAAAATAAACAGTAATACATACGTATTTAAAACGGTATTTCTACATACGGTATGTTCATACACGGTAATTCATACGTATGATATACGGTATTTTTATATACCGTTTACTCATAACGGTATTATAACCGATGTATTACCGTTTATCGTATAACACATACGAAAATATAACGTATAAACGGTTTATCAACGGTTATAATACCGTATGTGTGTTACCTGGGCATGTTCCTAAAACTAGGAAAACAATAATTTTACCCTTGCCTTTTAACACTATGCAGGCTATATCCAATTAAATAGATTTTTAGAAAACTCCCAATTATGTGGGACCTCTGTAAAGCATTAGCGAAGAGCAAGCTGCATAGGAGAGACAAGAATATGTAGTGGTATGACTCGCATGTGTGGTCCGGCCCTGTGCCCAGCCACTATGGGCCCCTTTCCTTTTTTCATTATGCACTTAGATTTGATTCAAGAGAGACCTACAAGATCCTGGCTCTATGTTTGGTAGACTATGGAGAATTCAGGACAATGGGAATCCTAACATAACATTAGGACGGCTGTGTTATGTTTATGCTTTATTATGACTGCTGATATGCATGTTATAAATATATATGATATCTATACATAGTCCGGGCGGCGTCTTCAATGAATTTCAATTTCCTATGCACAGAAGTAATACTGTCTTCAAAATAGAAAATTCAATAATAAAACAATACTAAAATTTACAGAATAAAACGAAACAATATTCTTTTCAAAAAAATTTATTTGATAAAAATACATATAAGCAAGTATGTTTACTATGAGCATGACTGGTATGAAATCATGGATTTAACAAATAAAAAATGTTGAAAGTTGTCCGACAGTAAGTTACAAACAAATTACTCCTAGGTTGTTGCTATCAACAGACAGCATTTCACAGCAACAAATAATAATTCCGCAACTCAAGATTTTCATTTATTAAGTAAGAATTAAGAAAATATTAGTTTAAATCAAGCAAACAATTAAATTATTTTATTAAATAAAGTGCAAAATAGTTATTAAAATATGCACTAACATGTCTAAAAAAAATTAAACATTGAAATGATATTTTATGTTTAACATTATTCAACAAATAAAGTAAACACAGAACTTTTAGCATTGTTTTGTCTTTATTTTGCATTCAAAACAATTTTTATACATCCACTATTTCTGCTTTATTTAGGGTCCATGTAAATGAAATTTTCTGAGTATTCCAGGATTTCCAGAAATCTTCCAGAGTGTGAAATTTTGCAACATATCATCATTTCATTTAGTAAAATAAATTAAAACATGGAATCAGGTAAAAAGAAACAGGGGAAAATTAGCCAATTTGATGTTGAATCAGCAATTAACTTACATTTTAAAAAATCAAAATTTTGGTTTCAAGCATTGTAGGGAAAAAAAATTCTTATGAAACTGTGAGACCAGGAATTGAGTTCACACCAGATTTAGGTGAGACAGTTTTATGTTCAATATTTATGAGTGTCTTAATGTTGGACAATGAAAGCAGATGTAACGACTCCAGTTTTTACGACACTTTGACCCGAGAGGTCAACTAGACCATAAAACGTAAGATGATGAGGTGAAGCCACGAGAGTGGTTAAAGATGTTTACCAATGGCACGATGTCTAGGTGCAGTGCCCTAAAGTCGGCCAATCAGAGCCAAAGAGGCATGTCAGACCTCAGGCAAAAGGAGGTGGCAACCAAGAAATGATATTACACAATTTCTACAAGAATATCAGTTAGCAGTTATGAAACAAGCAATGAAGTAATTAGTAAAGTCAGAAGAGTGAGATTTCCTATGATAGTATGGAGGCAATACAGATGAGAAGTCATGATGACTTCTACGGAGTTCAGAGGCAAATGTGAAACGACAATGCCCTGATTCCAGATGTGTTTAAGAATACAATGAGCAGATGCAGTATGAGTAAGGAGCCCAATATATAGAGTTAAGACTAGTAAGATATACGCAGATACAAGAATTGTGGTCAATGACCGAGCAGAAAATGAAGGTATGTACCCATTAATAATTGTAGAAGGTTGGTAATGCATTTTGGAATTATTGAGAACCTGGTCTCACACTAACTCTCTCCGCCACAATTAATATGAAAAATTGTGTAATTAATTTAATAAGTAATCTATGTTCCTAAATCATAATGTTTATGTTAAAGTTAAAAAGCGCTTTGCATTTTAATTTTTTTAAATGTTTCTTCCTTTTTTGTGCACCACAGAAACCTGCATGAATTCTTCCAAATGCCAAAACAATAGCATTTTTTCTAGGTTCTCACCAAACTTCCCTGGTTGTTTTATGAAGAAATATGAGCTTTCCAAAAGTTTTTCCTAAAATTCAGCTCTGTCCTACCTGAAGCATATGAGCTTTATTTAGTGTTTCCCAAATTTGCAAAGTAATGGATATGAGTATTTTATCATGCTCTGAAACATCTCATTATAACAGAGTTCAACTCTACCAGTTTAAACAAATTTCAAAATTTAAATGAAATATTTTTTTTTTATCTAAATTTGTTAATGAATGATTAAAAATTATATTTTAGACCAAACACTGAGTATGAGTTCAGTGTTAAAGTTGTAAAAGGCACACGAGAGAGCACATGGAGCATGAGTGTTAGTAATTCGACACAAGAGGCTGCACCTTCTTCTCCCCCAAGAGACTTGACCCTTATACCTTCAGAGGATGATACCTCTTCAATAAGTCTCACTTGGCAGCCTCCCAAGCAACCAAATGGAAAGATAACAGGTAAAATTTTATCATTATGTTATATAAAGTAAAATAAGTGACATTTTCTTTAGATTTTTACACAAATCCTTTATAATAGTATTAGGAATATATAAGGAAGCAAAATATTAATAATAAATAAAACTGTGTACTAAAAGAATAATTTTTCCAATGCAATCAATTTTTCAGTGTAGTTAATAATAATGTTGCTCCTATTCAAGATTAGATACATAAAACTTTTATTACCACTAGAAGGAAGAAAGCTTTTATATTAAAATTCCTTTCAGTGCTATTAATGATAATTCACAACTGATTTTAATAGAATAACTATTCCATGTAAACTACTGTTGTACTTTTATTTGAAAGTATAGGGTTAATTGTTATTATTATTATTATTATTATCATCTACCTTTATGACAACTCAAAAGGAAATATTCTGGATTGCATCATTATATATATACTGCAGTAATTATTTATAGCATAATTGAAAATGACAATATATAATTTAATTAAGCAAACCATATTAGACCCCCCCTAAGCAGACCCTATTTAATTTAATTAAGCAAAGTTTGAATTAGATAAAATTGTGTGTGTTCAGATTATTATGTGTAGATTTATATTTCTAATGTCTATATAGTTTGTTTCAGCAAAAAAAATTCTTAATCAAAGAAATTATATTCGGTAAATTAAAAAGAACAAAATAATTTCAAACACTAAAGGGCTGGGATTGATAAACTTGAGCATAAATTTTCAAGCACAAAATTGTATAATTATATGGGAAACATGGAGATTGTATTAAACCCATTTATATATTTAATTTAAAATTATTTTTAAAAGTTAACCTTATTTTAATAATCTAATTAATCGCTTTAATATTTTTAATGCAATTTCACAATAATAATTCACAGTAAGCACATTGAGTTTTGTTACAACCCTATTTGATTTAGATGCTTACAACAGCTCTGTTGCATAGGAAATATAAATTTCAAGTTTTAGAATGCTTATTCTCAAAAAGTTATACTACCAATAGGAAATATCCCTTTCAAAGATCATATAAGGCAGTTTCTAGCATCTATGCATATGCCATATTCACGTATGGATATACAGCATACAAATTTAGAATAAATATAGCTAAAATTGCAATTGAGTGGCAATAGTATTTGGATATGCATTTACACAAATGTGTACACAATATTTGATAATGCATAATATCATCTACACAAGTACTGGCTTTCATAATAAATATTTTAGACTATCAAAATATTAATATTTAGGCATAGCCTATCATTTTAGACTAGACAATTTAGAATATAACTATTCCTATTTCACTACTTTTATATACCATCAAGTACAGGTACAAATTATTTTTCATACTTTTGTTGACTCTATTATATAGGATCCACATAGTTATATTTACTTTATTACATATGTTCCATATATTTATATTTACTATGTTTTGGTCTAATTTTTATTTATCAATAATTAAAAAGTAGTTAGATTTTTTTTTTCATTCTTATCCTTTGTATCATGATATGCTGAACTTTTATAAGTTTTATTATATTAAAATTATATAGCATTAAGCTTTTTTTTAGTATTTACGTTATTTCTGCCTGTACTTTTTAGGATATGTTGTTTTCTACACAACAGATAACACCCAAAGAGATAGAGACTGGGTTGTAGAAGGAGTGATAGGTGATAAATTATCATCTGTTTTAAGAAATTTAATGCCTGATACAACATATTACTTTAAAATTCAAGCAAGGAATACAAAAGGATATGGGCCCTTATCATCTGAAATAGTCTACAAAACACCACCAGGTAATGCATAGCACATTTTCTAATTTCATAATTATTCAAATTGAAGATAAATTGTACAAATCTGTGGCATGCAGATAAAACAGAATCTGTGAATCATAACTTTCTTGAGTTTATAAAAATATTAAGAAAGAAATTTTTAGGCTTCAAATCTTGTCTCACAACTCCTTACTTCAAGGAAAATTACCTGGTTATGTTTCAGACCAAGCACAAGCAGCTAAATAAAGCTAGCTTTACATTTTAATTTTAATAAAATAATTTAATTATTCATTAAACCTAATAATTGCCAACTACTGTATTTATAAAAGCACACTACAACAAAATGTAGTAAAATTAAGAACATTTAACAGTGTTTAATTTTTTTAACTAAAATAAAGTACTTTTAAGATTTGTATGAACTCTGAAAAATATTTAACAACTTTAAATATGATTCTACACATTATATAATTAAATTTGCAATAAATATTTGCATCATACATTTCACATATTTCATTGTCTTTCTTTTCTCTTTTTCAGGTTTAGCAAACAATTTCTTGTACATAATCATTGCTGCTGTGTCTGGTGGAATAGTAGTCATTATACTCATCATCATTGTATCGGTAGGATGCAGAAAACGCAACAATACTTATTTAGCACCAGTTCAAAAAAATCGGTAAATGAAAAATCAATTTATCTCTTAATTCAAAATATTTATGGTAAAAACTTGATGTAACATATATATGTCCATATAGGAAACATTTAGAATTATGATAAGAAAAACTTGATTCAGGCACTAATATGTAACAATGCAACATACAGCTATTTTGAGAATATGCTGGATTCCCTTCAGTGCTAGAGAATCAACAAATCTGAAGTCAAACAGATGAAACGGACACAAAGAGAAAAAACAGAGAGTATATATACCCAAGTCATGGATTAAGAGTCCATGATTCTTAATCCATGACTTAGACACTTAGTCCATAACTTGGGTATACATACTCATCTGTTTCATTTATTTGTGTTCATTTCATCTTTTTAACAAAATCAAAAATTGTTTGCCCTTTGCAATCCTGAAAACCACTGAAGCAATTTGGACAGCGTTTGATATATTATGTAGGTGTGAATGTATGAAAAAATTTAAAAATTGTACTTTAGCTCTAAAATGGGATATTTAAAAATCATTAATTCTTCATAATCTAATAAACTGCTAAAGCGATTTAGACCTAATATGGATGGTATACTACATATATTATCCAGATGTGATTGCAAAAAAAAAAAAATCCAAAATATGTATATAGTTTTGATTAAAAAGAAATTTTATCAAAATTAGTGACCCTTTGTAATCTCGAAAAAGGCTGAAGTGATTTGGACCAAATTTGGGTGGTGTGCTAAGTATATTGTTGTTGTTGAAACCCAGACCGTCCGACCTACCAGAAAGGTGTAAGGTAACTGTTTGGACGGTCGGGAAGTGCCACCCAATTTAGACCGGAACCCAGTGGGGGAGGCATCCACAGGGACCGTACCCTCCTTCCCCTACCACCAACCTCTCGGAAGGACTTTCGGACCCACATGTTTAACGTGATCGTACTCCGCATGAACACGGCGGCAGTTTTGGCAGTGGCTGGAATCGAACCCGGGCCTACCGAGTGCAACTCCAGCGCGCTAACCAATGGGCTACCGCGCCCCTGCTAAGTATATTGTGTAGAAGTAAATGCAGAAAATTGTTTTTAAAAATAGTTTGACTCAGGGGTCAAATGCCCACTTGTTTAGCGTGAGAAGTCTTGGGATTACCCTGATTCTCTAGTCTACAATCATGAAAGTGCACAAATCTACCATCAACTGAATTATCAAAATATTAACTCTTACAAAAAAAAAAAAATCATTTCATAAATAATTACGAATAAATTTAAGTTTCACATTTGTAGTAAATAAATCAAAATCGTGTAATCTTTAATTATTAGAAGTTTTATGTTTTAAACCTCAGTTCAGATACTTGATTGGAATTTTATATGAAAAATTGCATAAATAACTTTTGAAAAGATTATTAACATTAATTCTTAAATGAGAAGATTTGGTTTCATTTACATAGAGATATCTGGTAGAATAAGACTGTAAAGAAAAATAATAGCGCACAACTAAAATCTCTGAAAACTTAATTACAAGGTTAGTCAACAAAGAAAAATAATTGAATTTTTTTACAATTAAATGGCTTAATTTTTATATTAAGCACTAAGAAATTAAGTAAAATACCAGTGGTTCCTAATCTCTCTTACCTGTAATACAAAATTTTAGAAGATATTTGTTGTTTCTGGTAGACTAATGTATGGTTTAGCATTGAGGAGTCCTATTTTGTCTTTTCTATGTAAATTAAATTTGCCTTCTTGCAAATTAAATTTGGATCCTAAAACATTACAGTTGGAAACCAATGTACAGCAAAAATCCGATAATCTGACATGTCAGGCCTTCAGCAGTGCCTAATTTACCGCATTATCGCATATCAAACCAAAATGGGGTAAAAGATGGGAAAATTTAATTTGAAGGAAAATAATCTTACTTAATAAAGGAAGATGTCTGTAAAGGGTAATCTACGCATCATACGGCCATGAAATTTGGTACATGGGTACTTCAGGACCCGAATAGGTGCACCTTGGCATTATTTTTATAAATTTCAAATTAGTTTTTCAGTTACTTTATGTTTTAGCCTGATTCACAATGATTTTGGCCAATATTCGCAGAAATCGATCCCTTAACATCCTAAAATATTATCACAGAGTTTCCATTTTGACACCATCGGAAAGATAAAAAAATTCTCTGAAACAAACTATGAATGAAATCCATACAATTATTAGACAATATTTAGTGAATTTTTAAAAAATATATACTTTTTGTACATTTTAAACCTCTTTGATTTTATATTACGATATACAGAAATTGACTTGCCATAGATCTTTCATTTTTTTCAGCACTTGAGTATAATATCACGGATTACTTCAGAAAAAATAATTTCATCAATCCATTCATTATAATTTTTTTATCTGAGGTATGTCTTTAATTTTATCAGGCCATTATCAGGTAAGCGAAGTTTGTTTTCTCCATGCAATGGGAAGAATCCTGCTCTTTTCTAGAGCTGCTATATTTATTGAAGCCAACCCCCACACACGGGAGGCTTTTCGTGACAGCCTATCTTTATTCATTCCTGTGCAATCTTTGCTGAAGTTTAAACTTGGCATACATTTAGATGTGATTTTGTATCATGTACATTGCCTTTTCTGCATTTTCATGAGAGGCCAAAATAAGTTTTGGTATGGTGTTCTTATTATTTATTACTGGACACTTATTTAGGACCCAGATAATGCTGTGTAATTCATTCTAGTAGATAATAATTATGATATTTAGTTGCTTAAACTTTTGCACCGACTGTATAACACTGTACAGAATGTGAAAAACTTTTAAATTAATTTTAAAATAATAAGGTAAACTTCAAACCAAAATCTGATTATAAAATCATTTAGTCTTACAACAAATGTACCTCAGTACAGCTGAATGGACCTGAATACCATTCAAAAAGCGTACCAGACTATCAAGCCTGCTGAACCATTGCTGTAATATATGATTATATAGATTTTTTTAATTTAAAATATTTTCAAAATTTTAATATGTCAATATTGGAAGAGAACTTTTGGAAAGTGCTCAAAAATAGAATATATATTTTTATATATAAGTTCTATAACTTTCAGATTATGAAAAGAACTTAATTTTGTAGTTTGACTTCGAAATTTAAAAATTTGAAATTGTTTATTTTATACATGTGAATGCTTTTAGATATGGAGGTCAGAAAGCAACAGGGAGGGAACTGAAACCTCCTGACCTGTGGATTCACCATGACCAAATGGAACTAAAAGAAAAAATTAGACAAGGTGAACATCCAGGAATGACGAGAAACCCTCATGAAGCGGATGTTATGATTGATGTTATGGAAAAGAAGAAAGGCTCCTACATTGGTAAAAACAATGGAGTTTTATTTTTAAAGTGTTAATCTATAATTGCTTAAAATATATATCTTTGTGAAGAATATGATAGGGAGAGCTAAATTTTTTGCATGACATTCTATTAATTTTCATTATTGTTTATTCATTTACTTTTCGACAGAAACAAATATTTTTATGTAACATACCAATTATTTTCTCATTATTGAATTTTACACTTCACATGCATGTGTGCACGCACACACTAGCATAAATTGAGGATCTACTAATTAATTTTAATTTTTAAGAGAACTTTGAATTTGTAAGAATGACAAGAAATTATACTTTTACTGCATTTTTAATTATATTTGAATAGATACTGCATTTCATTTATATGAAGCAAAGTTTCCAATTGTGAAAGCATTGCAAATTAGTTTAACTGCAAAATTATTGCGGACATGGGGATTTTTATTTATCATAAAAATTGAAATTCTATTTTAGTGAAAATTTAAAAGTAAAAGTATTTGAATTAATAATTATTTCACCTATATTATGAAAATTAGTTTAATATACTTTATTGCTCACAAGGGAGTCATGTTATGGTGTGCTACTTTCATATCTTTTAAGAAAAATTAGATCTTGGGACTTCATAAATATTTTTACTTTCTCTTTAGTACAATATGAAATCGCATTCCCCTCGAGACCTCTGGCCCTGGGGTTATAACTTGATCTAACCTTTGTTCTCATAATCCCTGCCTGATTCTGAGTTATTATACAGTGCCCTTTTTTCATATTGCATACTAAAATATTTCTTCGGGGCATATCAACCCCACACCAATTAATTTTAGAATAAAATTGCATGAAATATTAGCTTGTAAACAAGCAATTAAGTTCATGAAATAATAGCCTATAAACAGGCAATTAAGGGTCAAGATATTACTACAGTACATATTCTTTTACACCTTTTGATCATATAGTATTTCAGAAATAGATAAATTGTAAAGTCATAAAAAGTCTAAAAATATGTTTGATAATTGATACTTTTATATTCTGCTGATTACAATACTCTCCCCCCCCCCACCTATATTTGTGAAGGATATGTTCCTAGAAATAACGAACGTGGAAGCTAAAGCCTTATGGGAAAATAGGAGTTTTATTCCACACCTACTAAATATAAATATTTAAAAACTAATAATAAGACCAAAATCGATAAATATATAAAAAGATTGTTATTTCTGTGTATTAAGTTTTCCTATAATAAATTGATTCACTTAAATAAAAAATAATTATTTTCTAAGGACTTTTCCTCATTTCTTAAAAGATTTTTTTTTATAATCCTGAAATTTTGCTTTTGATACTTTGCAAATATTTCTTAAACAAATATCATAGATCAAATAGTGCACAAATAAACTATTGACACCAAATTCGTAACTACAGAATATAACATACAACCTCGCAATTCATAATGCATTAATTTTCTTAATAAGATTCACAAGTGTTTTCTTTTCAATATTGCTGGCTTTTGGGTTTGGGAGCAATTTCAATTGCAATTATAAAACACAATTACAAAAAACTTCTAAAATTGAGCAAGTATTAACTAATTGAAGGATGATAAATATGATTGCCAGGTTGCACACAAAAGCATGTAAACATGTTTGAATGGCACATATGCATCTGGCCGCTACTAAGCAATCAGACTTCCTCATTTTATCAAGAATGAAAATAAATTTGGGCCTTGTGATTATATGACTATTTGTTAACCCTTTGACCATTGCGAATGAGTCTAGCGCATTCAGTGAAAACTTTTGTTATATGTTAGTAATGCACTAGAAGCATTCATCAACTTTTTTCCTTATAAATGTTTCAAATGCTTTTAACATGTTTTACAACTTTTATTTTTCGGTTTTACCCTAGATGGTAGCACTAATCAATAATTCTTTGATTTCTACTGCTTTTTTCAATAATTTTTTTATTTCCACTGCTTTTTTCAATATTTTTTTTATTTCTTACTGCTTTTTTCAATAATTTTTTGATTTCTGTTGCTTTTTTTTTTTTTCAATAATTCTTTGATTTCTATGGCTTACTGCTTTTATCGTGCCGTTTCACGTTTTTCTTACATATGAAAATGTGCAATGGCATCAAAATCTGGTTTGCAAAAAAAAAAAAGAGAAAGGATTAGTTAAATATTTTTTATTCTGATGACAATAACAGTGAATATTTATTTGTGCAAAAGATTGTAAAATGAAACGTGATTTTACTGTAAACACTGTGATATAGAACTGTATATTGCACCTTGTTTTAAAATATATTACAATATGAAAAATTTTTACGAAATTAAATTAAATGATGCATTTACAGGAAATGACAGTATATTTTGTACATATTCTATAAATTAATTAAGATATATTTACTTATTGTTTTACTTAATGTTCAATTGCATTCATCCATAGCGATGACAGGAAATGTGTGTTCTCTCTACAGAGAAAACAACATTGCTCGCACCAGGAAATGGCTAACGCTGGGGAGAATTGCCCGAGAAAGTGTAACGGTTAAAGGGTTAAGAAATATTAACATTTTTGTCGCCAATATGTTAGTATGAATATGAGAATTCCCAAATATAATGTGGGATGACTGTGTGTAACATAAAAATAGAACTTCTTATCTCACAAATATAAAACATTTTAAATTGGCAAGTTTAATATATGGCATATGCTTAATTATTTTTTTAAATAATGACTGACAAAAATTATAATTTAGATATATGATGTTGCTTCCATGTGCACATTAATGTGATATATTTAATTTGTTAATTTTAAAGTTCTGTTATGTGAAACTATTTATTAAGATATGAGAATATTATTATAATTGTGTATTTTAAAATTTAGTATATCATTTTAATTCTGTGATACCTGAAATCACTGACTTTCATGCATTTCTGAAAACTTTTTTAACTTTTCTGTCAAATATCTTCTTTATAAGCTTATATAAAAAGTTACTTTTCTTGTTAACTTATAATAATCACATTTTAAATGCTATGCTTTTGACTTTTCTTGCTCTATATTGTTTATTTTCATAAATAAATGATAATTCTGACATTGAAAATAAACTACCTTAATGAATAGTTAGCATTACACTTCTTTTAGCTGCATGAGTGTGAAAGCATGCATCTGTAGTGCATGACAACTTTTACAAATTTTATGCTTAATTTTACATGAATTTAACCGTGGAAAACTCCTGACAGAACCTTTGATGCATGTTGAATTTTTATTAACCCTTATTTCATCATTTTCAAATTTTTATTTTTGGAATGAAATGTATTTTTGTATTTCGCACCATTCATTTTTGTTTTATTTAACCTGAGTATTTTATTTTGAATCCCTGTAATGTGCAGATGATATGGCCACATTAGATGGCGAGTCTGAAACTAGTCAATCCAGAGTAAAATCCTTTTTATTACCTCCTGAAAATTTCACCCTACCTCCACCTCCTCCTAGTAAGTAACTAACTCCTTACCAAAAACATATTTTTTCTAACAGTTTTTAGTTATATCTGTTTTCATTACTTTATACGTTTTGTTTGTCACATGATTCATATTTTTCCTGCAAGATTTAAACCATATAATTTAATTTTGATAGAGTAAGAACTTGGAGAGTGTAGTGTGGTGGTATAAGAATTTTTATATTAAATACTGTAAGTAAATAACAAATGCAAAAAAAGAATGTTTTTAACAGTAAAAATTTTGCTTTGTTTAGTCATTTCAAAATATATAAAGTTATTTTGGCTTTTAAAGTCCATTTTTTAGTCCATTATTTAGGGAACTTTACTTTATGGAGAATATGTTTGAATATCAAAAGAAAACAGTACAACACATTTGTACAATTTGAATGAAAACATTATTTAAACTCTAAAATATATACTTCATTTAAATTTAAAATTAACCAAATTATATTTTTAAGATGGTACAGTTTTTTCCTGTTTTAAAATTATATAAAATGCACTCAGCTGAAAAAATCTGATGTGCTAATGACATGAATTTCTCCACAGAATTCAAATTTATTTTCTCTTACATGATGTATCAAATTTAGTTTAATTGCACAAAATGACAAGGATACTCACCTAAAATGACACCTAATTTGCAGTCTTAATTCAATGTTTGTTTTCATTTGGCGACTGAATGCAATTTCAAAGGGCTGTATTGCAAAAATAACAAAAACTGAAATATCTCAAGAACTCATATACTCCTAGAGTAGTGGGGTTGGTCTTATTCTTTTTGTTGTCTAAAATTATGTATAAAACTAGCATTTAATTCATACATTTGAGCATATGTAATCTTTTATTTTAAATTTTGACAATTTTTGTGGACTATTTTGCTAATTCTAGTTTTCTGAATCATCCTAAAATATAATTAGCACCAGGGTAACAAACAAGTGACTTATCTACCAAATTTTTTAATTTGGTGAATTAGATTTTGTACTAGAGTGGATACTTACATTGTACAGACAGACAGGCGCACACACACACAGATGTCAGATTATTCCAATGCTTTCCCTATACATTGCCAAATATTGTAGGGATTCTCTAGGACCAAACGTTCTCAAGATATTTAATTTTTGAAATCAGGAGACGTTTCATAATGTGATAAGTTGCCAGATCATAAAAGAAATGTTTTAGAACTGTATAATTAAATATAACTTTAAATAAATATATGTGTCATTTTGTGCAATGAAACTCATTTCAATGGATCATGAAGGAAGTGAAGAAAATATGAATTTGAGCTTGTAAAGTCATGTGCTGCCCACATCAAATTTTGTTTTTTAAATGTCATCAAATTGATAAAAATATTGCCATATTGATGAAAATGATACTAAATTGATAAAATTTAAAATCAAAACATAAGAGGGATATTGATTTCAAATTTTTTGGAATGGATATGAATTCAAACAAATAAATGGATGGTATATTATTATGTTTCAATAGGTGCTGTCTATCTGTCTGTCTCACTTGACAAAACATCACTAAATCAACAAAAATGCTGCCAAACTGTAGAAGATTAAATAACTCAAAAAATCTATACTATTAATTTAATTTCCTTGATAATTCTTGTCGCATTGGGAAATTATTAATTTAATATTCTTTATTCAAAATACAGTGCTTGTGGGACAGCTATATTTTGTTAGGGGTCTAGCGGAGCATAAATTAATTGCGTTACGTTAGGAGATGGTATAATATATATATATATGTTTCGATAGGGAGTCAGTTATATAAGAAATAGTAATATTAAATGCGCGAGGTGTATGGCTTGTATGTATCTGTGGATATTAGGAGAAAAATGCTATAGATGGGAGGAAATCTTTTGCAATTTTCTGGATGGTGAATGGGAGGTAATCTTTTGCAACTTCACCCCATTGTATGACAGGCTTATCCTTATAGTTTTATTCTTATTTTTAATATTCAAATATATGTATATTGAATATATACATTGGATTGCAAAATTATCATGTGAATTTTTAATAATAATAATATATTCATAAACATTAACCAAGTATCAAAGTTTGAAAGTTATATACGTTGCATTATTTTTGTAGCCCTGTCAGCAACAACTCCTGTTCCAAATGGCGGATTAGAGTCCCCATATGAAATGGGATCTAGTGGTTTGGCAAGGCCGGTTTATCCACGAACACAATACAACATTCCTCATGCTCATGTCACAATCGATTCAGCTCATCCTGGTAAGTTGTCTTTTCCAAACATGAATTTTTTTTTTAATTTAAAGTATAATAACTTTATGTTTAAAACTTTGCCATTTCTTTTACAACATTTTCTTCTAAATCTAATTGAGCTATTTTAAAGCTTGAAAATTTCCTAATTTTAGAAAAAATCTGGAAAAAAACAAACAATGGTTTCAAATTTAAGTTAATGTTAGTCAATGCTGCATAGCACAAGCAAAAAAAAATTGATGAATGAAATTTATTCAAATTTTATGTTGGATAAGAGAATATGCATAGTATCACAATATTTGCCATGTCTATAAACCACTGGTCTCCTAAACTTTTTTTTTATCACACACCCTTATAATACATAAAATACAGATGCAGGATATTTTTATTATTGGTTCTAAATGGATGTTCCCTATTAGAATAGCGCAAGAATGATTTTTGTTCTAAATGGGTTCTAGTAAAGTAAGTATTCATATAATCATAATATTATTATGTCTATGATCATGTAATTTAAACCTGCAAGTTAATATTCATTATTCTTAATTTTCTTATTTCTTTTCTACCAATATAAAACTAAGGGGGGAAAATATTAAATTTTCTTGGCTGTACGTACCTTATGTATTGTACATATTTGCATATCCCCTCTGGTATAAGTACTTCACATTGGCGATACAAAGGTAAATTTTTGCAAATATTACATAATAAAAGGAAAATGTCTGTGTGTTTGTTTATGTGTGGTCTGTAGAGAGACATTTAAGCATTGTACGGCCATGAAATTTGGACGTATAGACTTGCATATCCCTTGTGGTATGCGTACCTCATATTGAAGAAACAAAATTAAATTTTTGTAAATCTTACATATTAAAGGAAAATGTCTGTGTGTATGTCTATACAGTCTATAGCAGGAAATCTAAATGTTGTAAGTCCATGAATTTCTGTACACAGGTACTTCAGGATCTGGAACAGTGCACCTCAATGTTATTTTTTAAATTTTGAATTAGTTTTTTATTTATTTTTTGTCTTAGCTCGATTTACAATGATTTTGGGTGATATTTTCACAGATTCCATAGCAACTGAAAATATTATTATACTTTCTATCTTGACACCAGCAGAAAGATCGAAAAATTATCTTTCAAACAAACTTTGACAGGAATCCATATGTTTAATAAACGAATTTTTATGAATTAAAAAATATACATATATACTTTTCATGCATTTTAATCCTCCTTAATTTTTATATTGCGATATAAAAAAAATTGACGGCCAATCCAATATTTATAATTTAACACCAGCTATTTTAAATACCACACATTGCTACAAAGCTCCAAACAAAAGATTGGAAACATTTTATTTTATCTGCGCTAATCGATTTTATGCTATGATGATTTTGCTTTAAAACAAGACAATTGGGTGCTGTTATCTATAAATGTATTATTTAAGTAGTGGCTGCTTTTTAGGACCCAGGCAATGGAGGGTAATTCGTTCTAGTTACTGATATAACTGCTGTTTTCTTGTACTGTAAAAATAATGTTTTACTTCCAAAACTAGTTGACACTATAGTATTTTTTAACACTGCTTACTAATAAAGTGTTTTGTTTACAACTATATTTTGTTTACAACACTATTTTGCTTTGGGTGAATTCTTAAATACAAAATCCTTGTGTACTTCCTCGATAGAAGAGACAACTGAGAATTAAGTAACTACAATTGAAGAATGTTATGAGCCTCCTTTATCAAGTTGCAAACAGTGACTTATTACTCGAAAGATTAAATAAACTGTCAAAGTACCCTTTTTTATTAATTAGTATGCACTGTTTCTGACCTAATAAAGGAGACTCATAATGCCCTTGAAATAATTGTACTCGCCTAATTTTCAGATGTATGATTCTATTAAGGAAGTGCAACTATTTTGCATTCTCACAATCAGAAGTTACACCCATTAAAAATTTTGAAATATTTATAATTTTTGCATTATAAGAGTAAATTTGATGTATAAATATAATAACACTGTTTAGTTATATATTTAAAGTGTATATTTTAGATGACTGCACATTGTATAAAAAGATATTTATGTTGAGCTGGATACAGATTTCTAATCTACAAGAATAAAATAGAAAATGAATAGTTTTAGCTTATGGAATTCAGATAACATTTCAATGTAAAACATTTTTGTGCACACCCTGCTAAAATTCAATACTGAGTAACCTATTTCACTCTGTCAGACATAATATAACTGCATATTTTTGCAGATTGCATGGTTCTAAAGGTGCCTATTCTATACTATGTATATTCACTATATTTACAAACTAGATGTATACCTATTCTTCATACAGAATATAGAAATGTAAAGAAACTGTTGAACAGAAATCAATTATTTTAAACTTTATCCTAGGTAACAATAAAACAGTTTACAGTGGTATTTAGTGCTGTGTTAATGTTAAATTAAAAACATGTTATATTTTTTTAACAATGGAGTCGATTGTTTACTTTATTCTGTATTTTAGGATCATCATCATCCACACTTGCTTCACCGTCAGCACGTAGTCATCATCCATATGATCAAGTGACTTCTCCCACCTTACACATTACCCTGGGTGGCCCATCAGTACTGGGCACAGGTCAACATGCAACATATTCAAGCAACCCAAATCCTCCATCAGCAGCCACAGCAGATTGTACTTCTGTGTCAGGCACCCTAAGCAAAAGGCCGCCTAACCACTCTTTAAAATCATTCAGTGTGCCGGCGCCCCCTTGCCAGAGTGCTCCAACAACACCACAGCCTAGGCATATAGGTAAGGAAAATCACAAATGCCTTCCTACTTCTCTATTCACCGATACCTTTTGACTTTACTGATGTGATCACTTTGTTTTATTATCCAGAAAAAAGAAGCTGTTTTTTTCATTCAAAACTGGTTGATAGTTCCAAACAACTGTTTATGCTGTTACTAATGAAGTATTTAAATTTCAAATTATTTTTGATAGCAGCTTGAGCAAACTTTTATAGATTACTATGAAATTTAGTACAATTATTATACAATTGGTAAATGCAATTACACTTCGTTTTTAACACATTCAAACAATGGAAAGACCTCATTTTGCTTTATAAATAGAAAAAAAATGTAAAAAAATTATGAGACATTTATTAACATAGTTATTTTACAAATAATTTGATATTTTAAAATGAGTGAAAATATTTATTTATAAACTATTTATCTAAAAATAATTAAGATAAATAATGTTAAATGAACTATTTTAAATGTAATATGAATGCCTCACTTGCCAAATCGATTAACTCCATAAAACAAAAAGTTGAGAAAAATGATAAAATAGTATACATTGTTTTTTAAAATTCCTTTTAAATTATAAATTCAAATAAACGATGTAGACTATTACTGCAGATGTATCTTTTATCTAACGACATATAGAAAGTATAAGATAGAATATCCTTGGAGTAATCGTTATTATTACTACAATTTTTGCGTGATTAAGGGAGTTAATCGATTTGGCAAGCGAAATAAAATTCTTAATTCAAATTCAGTCTTCAAATTATTTTTTATTACAGAAGAACTTCATTATATACATTTTTTATTAAAGATTTTAGCAAAAATGAATAATAACTGTTCTGTTACTGTTACATATATTACGAGTATTATTACTTTGTTTGAATTGATTCATCAGCAATATAAATGATGTCTTCGTTAGCTGTATTTAAGCTCCTGTCATGTCGATTTGTCCTTAAATTTTTATAATAATCATGTTTAATAGGAGGAATGAATTTCAACAAGTCCATCATGTCTTTCCTCTTTTCTCTTGTCACAGTTCTACTTGTTGGATACAATAAAGGCTGGTCTACATTTTTCAGACATAGTAGTCTACTTGCTACAGATTTTCTTATATTAATGGCATTAAATTCTGAATCTTCGTTAAAGTCACACTTGAATTGTATGAGGTGGAGTTTCGACTTTTCTAATTTTATCCAGTGCATTTTGAGCCAATTTACTGCCTTTCTGTTAATGATAGAATTTTCTAAAGTTCTTGTAGAGAAAAAGTCCTGATGCATCATTTGAACCATATGAAACAGTGCTTTCCTTTCACAGGCTTTTATTATATTGTACCAATCATCTGGCGAAAAAACGTTCCGAATTTTTTTCGCTTGAGATTCGATAACAGCAAATTGTGAATCATTAGGCAAATAACTATGTCCACTTACCAGAAATTTCATTTCAATTGACTCAGCTCGTATTTCTGTACTTTAAAGCAATTTCAATAAACTTAAAACAGTTTTGATATTTCTATTTTGTCCGGTACATGAATCTGAATAGGTTATTATTTTTTTACAATTTTTAGCACAAATCTTTACTGTATCAGACAAATGATGAAATTTACGATTTACATTAATCATATTGGCTTCTGAAATAAATTATTTATTATTCAATGGTTAAAAAAATTTTGTCATTTAGTGGTGTTAATACTTATTATTAAAGAAATTTGTTTTGAATAAATACAGTTAGGAGTCAAACAAGTGCTTTGACATTAAAATTTAATAAAATTCAGAAAGTGGAGTTAATCGATTTGGCAAGTGAAGCATTCATACAATATTTTAAAATGAACTTATAAGACAATATCAGTCACCATGCTTGATATATTGCATGCTTGTGTGCCAAACAAAAATCTTAATACATGAGTTTTATTACAGATTTATTGCCTATAACACTTTGGCCTTATCGTATGTAATTTTTTAGATATTATTATTTTTACTTTCATGATATTTCTCTTAAGAATGAGGCAATTGAGATGAAATTAAATGTATTTATTTTAATTTCTAATTCATTTAGTATAGTAACCCTACTCATTTGCAACAAAATTCACAAGACCCCCCTCCCCTCATGTTTGTTACTGTTTATGCACAAATTATATTTTTGTAATTCATAGGAAAAGATGTGTATTGTATACTTGGACCTGTTGATTATTATTTTTTTTTTTATATAGGGTTTTATTTTTGTGAAAATAAAGTTTTATATTGTAAAACAAATTTATAATTTTGTGCAAATTTTTAAATTATAAATCTGAGGAAAATTAAATTATATAAAAAAAAAATTAGTTTTGAAGTCTAAAAAAAATTTATAAGCAAAATAATTTCTTTACTACATTTTTTTAATAATTTTTACACTAAACTAATAATTCTTTCCCGGCCATCCAAGCGGTTGCTCGAGTCCTTAGGATGAGTCGGACGGTCTGGGTCTTAATAATTATAAAGTATTAAAAGATCTTAACAAGAATTCAACATATATTTAATATTAAATATAATATTCTTGCATAATATTCAGTGACTCCTTACATATGATTGCATATGACAGAGGGATGAGAGGAAGAAACATCTAATAACATGTCTCCAGCAAAATATTCTCTTTTCATACATTCATCAAAATACTTTCTTTAATTTATATTCTAGCAAGTAATTTCTTTTCATACATGGCATTTTCTTTAATTGATTGGGTGTTTGCATTTTAATAATACATGAAGTTCCTACATTTGAAGTAGACTTTCGTTGCATTAAAATTTTGAAATTTAAAACACCAAATTTTGATTGAATTTTAAGAAATTAAAATTTTATTTAGTGTGAATTTGGGGGAAATTAGGACTTTGTAAAGGGTCGGTCCTTTTAAAAAACTTGAAATTTTAAAAGTATTTTAGTGTTTGAAACATGGAATTTCATGAAGGGTTCCAGTTTATTTATGTTGCTTTTTCAACAAAGTATTTTTTCACAATCAAAAATAAGATGTTTTTAAAGACCTTATCAGGAACACACATTCAGGAGCAAAAATTAATATGTTCATTGTACATATAAATGAAAGACCAAAGAAATAAGTACCACAATAAAATTATTTTCAGTTATATAATAGTTAACTTTCAAAAATGGAAGATTTACATTTGTACTGGTAGTCGTGTTTCAGTTGAGCTTGTACGGACTAATTCCTATGCATGTTACTCAATGTACAGACCAATTCCACTTTCTAACTATGCTGCTGGCCATTAAAATTGCTACACCAGGAAGGAAAGGAAATAGCAGAATCTTATTTATTGTACATATACAATATAGCAGGAGGAACCTATGATTAAATTTGCAGGTGGTTTCGGGTACACAGCATGCAGAATTCAGTACACAGAGCTGCCACCTCTGGCAGCAACAACAGCTGTAATCCGGCTGGGCATCGAGTCGAATTGAGCTTGGATGACAGATACGGGTACATCATTCCATGCGGCTTCAACTCTATACCAGAGTTCATCAATTGTAGTGGCTGGTCAGTGGTGGCATGTCAGTCTCTCGGCAACCCATGACCAAATGTTTTCAATGGGTGACAGATCTGGAGAACGTGCTGATCAGGGCAACAGTCAAACACCCTCTGTATCGAGGAAGGTCAGGACAGCATGGGCAACATGTGGTCATGCATTATCTTGTTAAAAGATGGCGTCATGCAGGCCTCGAAGATAGGGCACAGCCACAGGCCTTAACATGTCAGAAATGTAATGGCGGCTGTCCACATTACCGGCTATATGAATAACAGGTGACGGGGATGTGTACCCAATGGCACCCCATACCATCATGCCACGTGCTGGGCCCGTATGACGATGATGAATGCAAGCTGGGAACGTTCGTTCTCGTTGGTGCCTCTACACACAGATACGTCCATGATGCTGTACACAGAATCGGGATTCATCTGAAATACAACGTGGTGCCACTCCTGTGTCCAGTGTAGTCATTCGTCGCACTCCTGTAGGCATGCCTGTCTCTGGTGCAGCATCAAAAGAAGCTGCAACAATGGTTGCCGTGCTGCTGCAGACATCACCGCACTGTCCGTGCAGACACTTTTTGTCCTGCAAAAGAGCCAAGTTCCTGACTCAGGGTACATGACATGGCTGTACGATCCTGCAAGGCCAAGGACAACATGTCTGTCCTCTCGGGCATTAGTAGCCCAGGACCACTGAGATCCTACATGGCGTTCAGTATGGCCCTTGACCCATCGATTCCATATTCGCCTGACAGTCATGGGATCCCAACCAACAAGAACAGCAATGTCGTGGAACAATAAACCACAGTTCCGATAGGCCACAATCCTGCCACGGTCGAATTTTGACATGTGCTGGTAGGGGTTTCTCCTTCTTACACGAGGCATAACATGACCCTCACACAAACAACCAACACTCAAATGCGATTTCCGAATGAGAAACTTGCTGTGCAATCTTCCCTTTTATACAGAATGTAGATGGCGTTACTCATACCTGCTTTGTGAGCATGTGCTGCAATGCTAATCATTTGCATATCCCAGAATGCAGTACCTTTCATACAAATTTGACGTTTGTTGCATGCCGACTTCATGATGTAGCAATTTTAATGACCAGCAGTGTATATCTCCATCTCGGGGGTCTATATTACCCCCGGGTAGTAATTCACTTTATCAAAAGCTTTGTACTCATGCAAAACACAACTCAGGACTTACACTTTATTTTTAACTAGTGTAAATGTTAAAACAGAACAAAAATCATAAAGAACAACAAAATATCTCTATGCCTACAGGGCACACATGCATAATAGGTCTGTTTACCAAACCTCCACTGTACAAAGCTGACATTTAGCAAGTCAGTTTATTCAGCAAGCGAATCCAACTGGCAAATCCACATATCCTAACAAAGTACTAATAAAAAAATTGCAGTAGCAAAATTCTAAAGTAATTGAAAATAGTTGTTAAGTACTTTGCTAAGAGAGTTCGGTGGTGTAAGATATCCAATATTTGAATCCAGGATACGAAAGTGATACAACGGTGTTATACTTGCTTGTAAAATGTATAAGAACTTTTTTAATCATGCATAAATTACTTTTCTAAATTGCGATGTGACAAAAAATTGGAACAGACTCTTTTAAGGGGGGAAAAAATAAGGACTTCATAAAAACAAAGAACCATTTAAATCTCAGCTTTGGATACTGACTCAAACCATCAAAACTCTTCTAGAAGGAATAAAATGCAATGATCAGTTCTGATGAACCAAGGTTTCATGCTCTTTAGCACTGAATAGCTTATAATTGCACAAGAGCCACTATTTTGTGAACTTAGTAGTAACAAAGTCTGTCATATCATGGGAGCATAATTTCAAACTTTGGGAGCGTCCTCTATTGGTATAATCTATGACTATTTCTTCTACATAACTATAATTCAAATTGAAGTATTTTGTCTCTAAAACTGTTCTTAAATTTTAATAACAATGCATTTAAATATAGATATATTAATTTAAATTTCCAGTGAAACCACAGCAAGTTGCAAGTCCCCAGAAAAAATTAATGACCAGTGGAGGTCCTTCTCCAGCAACCCCTTCTTCGCAGCAGTCAACACTAAAGTCTCGGCCATCTACTATGCCGAGGCAGCAAGAAGGAAGTAGTGACCGGGAGGACCTGCCTGTAGGTACTTAAATCTATTGCTGCTTTCTCTTTTCCCTGTGGCTTTCAATTTATGTCTAACAAATGCAATTTTCATTTTTCTACTAAACTCTTGCTTAAAGTTTAGCTCCTGCTTATAAAAAAATCTTCCACTTAAGTTTGTCATATTTGCATGTGGGAACAGTTGAAATTTATACAATATTAAACAGTTATTGATTTTATGTTAAAAGTATTTCCATGTATACAGTTGAAATTTTGATAATTGTCACTTTTGTGTCCCTGAAACTTTAAAAAATAAATAAATACAATAGATATTTTTTGCAATATTTGTTTAAAATACAATGTGTTCTACATATTTATCAACAAAAAAAAATATTTTCAATAATATTAAATGTAGTTTTAACTTTCTAAAAATATAAATTTGTCATTTCTGTCAGTCACCCAGTGATGAGATCAGTTTTTATGTCTTAATTGCATCAGTAAAAAACTAATGTTAAAATAAATCAGTAAAATTTAATCAGTAAAAAACTAAGTTTTTATGTCTTAATTGCATCAAAATAAAAAACTAATAATGGAACCAAATAGATGACACTTAAGAAATTAGGATTTTTACTTATAAAATACCTCCTTATTTAAAAAAATGTTATCGATATCATTTTGTAAAATTGTTGATACATGTTTGTCTTTGCGAATCGGTGACATTACGTCATCCCAAAAATCATTCTTTTCATTAACTAGATGGCAATAATCATTTTAAGATTCACTAGATTTTTAGTTATTTGAAGAATACTATTTAGAGTTTTCTCCCCACACCTGCTTAAAGTTTTGGAATTTTGCTATTAACCAGTAAGTGAAAAACTCAATTTCGTACTCATTTTTGATGAGTATATTTATTATACTGTCATTCCTGACACGCATATAAAATTATTGTGTCTTTCGTTAATGCATAAAAGCAAGTTATGCATAGTGCACACTTCGTTACCAAATGTTAGTTTAAATTTCCGTGCAGTACAAAAACAGACTGATATGTATGTCATTCTTGTTAGGATCATTTCTGTCACGTGAATTTAATGAATATGCATTAAAATTCTATTATTCATTCATAAGCAGCTCTGTCATCTATTACAAATTTTAAAAGACATTTCCAAGAACTTATTCTAAACAAAAATTTCTAGAAACTATAATGTTAAAAAAAATATTTTTGGAACCTGAAAATTGACAATTATCATACATTCGGCCATGCATATTTTTTGTTTATTTGTTTCGTTCAATGCAAATATATTTCTATTGACGAATTTCCATCAATGTTTAAACTGTCAATTATATATCAACTACACTAATGGAAATGAAAATTGTAACATCTAAGAAAAATGCATATGCTACATATTTATATTATTATGTAGTATATACAAAGTTATGTCATGATAATTTAAGCTACTTGGATTGTATGAGATAACTAGAGTCCAGATTTATAGGCACTAAAAAGGTAAAATATGTACTAAAATGATAAAACAGGCGCTTAAAAGTAAAAAAGAACACTGAAATAATCCAGTTACAAATTACTGCTCATAAAATCATATTTAAATAGGGTTACAAGGAAAGTCCTTTCTCAGGCCAATACCCCATGAACTATGGCTGCTAGCTATGTACTTCTTGTGCTGTTGTATCGAGTCCCACTTGCCATGGTCCACACAATGAGACCAGGGGGACACTGTGACTCCCTTTTAAGAGGTTAAGGGGTCCATCTCTGCCCCTTTTACAAATAAGGGGGAAGTCAACTAGAAAGTTGTAGAGTGAATAAAATTTAGTACAAAAATGCTTTAGTTCCATAACAAAAGATAGAAAGGAACCTGGCAGCCTCCACTCAGAAGATCAAAACATCAGGAAGCATAGACATGTGATTGGCCAAGCAAGAAATTTCTGGATTGCTCGGTTTGTTTCTCTAGTTTGTTCTGGATTGCTCAATGAAGCTTTCTTAGGGTCTCACACTAGGAAGCAGAGTTAATTGTTCCTTGCGTCAAAAAGTTCACTAACAAAACATCCTGCCATGATCTTGCGCTTTGAAAGTGTCTGTTTTGCTTTCACTTTGATGTGTGTCGCCACACCATCGATTGTTGTTTTGATTCAGGAGTCATGTAAGACACCCATGTCTCATCTTCTGTGACGATATAACTCAAAAAGTCATCACCTTCCTCATTGTAGAGGGTCAAAAATGTTAGAGAACTTGCCAATCTTTTCTTTTTGTGTTCTTCACTCAACAGTTTAGGAACCCATCGACAGTACAATTTCTTGAACTCTTAAGTTCTTAGACACAATTTTAAACAAAACTGACCTTGAAATTTGTGAGAATTCCGATTACAACTTGGAAATTGTGAATCCCCTGTTTGCGTGAATTTTGGCGTCAACTGCCTGCAACAAATCATTAGTGATTACAGATGGCCGGCCAGAGCTCAATTCGTCATGGAGGTTTTCCCGAACTTCCTTGAACAATCTCACCCATTTTCGCACTTTACTGTCACTCATTGCAATGTCACCGTAAACGTCACATAGCTGACGATGAATATCCGCAAATGTCATGTTTCTTGCTGACCTTTGCTTATCTGGCTAAGTGGTGAGCAACACTGAACATAATGGGCTGTGAATAGTTGATAGATGTAGATTTGCTTGCTTGATCAGAAATATCAGTTCATTATTAAATTTGTTTCTGAATCTTCCTAAAGAAAATGTGAATAACATCCAGTTTCTTGTAGAAAATCTGATAAGACATTATCTTGATAATTCATTAATGAATTATTGAAATATTAACAAGAACTCTGACAATTTGATGACCAAGATGTTTTTTCAAATGTCGTACTTTTTAGTTCATAATATGTATTGTTAGTTAAATTTATGCCACTCTTTTTTCTCAAGCATTTTTTTCATAATTTCAAACATTTTAAAAACACTTGCTTCCTTCTTCAGTGCAATAAGCCAAGAGCTAAATAATTAAATTTAATTTAATGATGATTTTTTTTTAACCAAAATTTTTTGTAACAATGACAGAGAAGATAGAAAAAAAAAATTGTTTATTTTTGTTTCAGTATATAGATTTAAGCCAAAATTTCACATTAGGACTGTCAAATATTTTGTGTAATTATTTTATTTAACAGTGTTTTTTTATTTTAAAAATACCCTACATACCATTTCTAGTTAAATGAAACATTTTGGCAGTTTAAATTGCTAAATGTAACCAATATTGGGTGAATTTAAAATACATTTTTCAAAATGTTTATCAAACAACATAATTTCGTGTGAGTAATTTACTCATGTTATTATGGTTTGTGGAATAACAACAAACATATTATCGGAACATAATTTCAATTGTGAGTAATTTATGCACATTATTATCACTTACCAAATGGCAATAAGAATATATACATGCGATTTTAACAACCATTTTGCAATAATAACACTTTATACACAATACTTTTGTCTTGTTTTATAACTTTCAGCTGATTAATTAAATCTTGAAGAGCAAAAGTTCCTTATGTTTACTTTTTGACTAGTTTTTAAACCAATTATAATAGATTTTTTTACTCCAGAGGTGTCAGACACTTGACCTTTGCTTATCTGGCTAAGTGCTGAGCAACACTGAACATAATGGACTGTGAATAAGGCTGTGAAATTCTCCATAAGCGTATAGGTAGTCCTAACCAACATTTAGCACTTCTGCCATTATTCTCTAGTCACTTGGAAAAGAGAATATAAAAACTCAATAAGATAATTTTGCTTCGCTTGACTAAGGTAAATAATATTAAAAATATTCCCTTTGAAGATATCTTTGGCATGAAAAAATCATACTTAAAGATCTTTTTCATTCATTAATTTTAAATGAATAAAAATTTTCCCATTTTTCATGGGTACTTATTAGTTTAATTATAATTTTATCTTCTTATTTCAGTTACATGGTGGCATGGGGTCTCTTAATAAAATAATACCAATCTTAATAAAATAGGACCAACAAAAAGGTTATGCATCACTACCTTACAGGGCAATAGCTGCTGTGTTACTAGGATAACCTAGAATATTGAGTACTCTGACTGTAAATAATAATATTCATGGATAATCTGTTGCCTATTACTGAAGAAAATAATAAATTCAGATTACACCAGAACTTGTCTGAAATACTATTTCCTTAGAGCCAATTGAAGTGAACAGCATAGATTTTTTCGGTCATTTTAGCTGAGAAGTAACATTTATCATTAAGCATTATGTTCGTAAACTACTGTTTATTTTAATTGACATCAAAGAGGTATCATCAAAGACAGGTTCTTAAATGATCTGATTTTAGAGCCCATCGCAGTTATGGACAATAGTTTGCGATAAATATTGTTAAAGATGGATTACAGTCAAAGTAGTAAATATTTAAGACTTTTAATCAGCTGTATAGTCCTGCAAAGAGATATCACTGCTATACATCTATATTGCATCTTGTTACCCTGTAGTCTGACCAATCCTGTTTCCCATAATCTGTCCAATCCTTTTTGTGGGTGATCCTTTTTGTCTGTTTTTTCTCCCAATAAAAGTAAGGAAAAAACAAATAAGTTAAACACTTAAAATATACATATAGGCACTAATCCTTTCAAAATAAGCATTTATGAGCACTATAAGATTTGAACAGTTGACTCCTTAGAGCCAAAAATGGATATATTAGAATCCTACAATTCTATAATCAGTAAAAAAGATAGACAAATAGGGCAAAATACAGGCTCTAGTAATGACATTGTGCAGTAGGAAGATACATTTAACAGCAACCAAAGCTATTTCAATAAATAGATTAAAACTTGTTCTAAGCTGTAAAATATGGTGTTCAGAAGCATTGAAAAGAATATAACTGTTCACCAACATGCAATGTAGAAGAATTCTCAGATACAAAGATGCAGGTTTATCCTGCAGAGAAGAACAATTTGTGTTGGTTGTACTTTGAACATAATTGAACATGCATACAACAACAAAGTTGATGAAAGATCTTTCACACACAAAAAGGATTGGACAGATTATGGGAAACAGGATTGGTCAGACTACAGGGCAACAAGATGCAATATAGATGTATAGCAGTGATATCTCTTTGCAGGACTATACAGCTGATTAAAAGTCTTAAATATTTACTACTTTGACTGTAATCCATCTTTAACAATATTTATCGCAAACTACTGTCCATAACTGCGATGGGCTCTAAAATCAGATCATTTAAGAACCTGTCTTTGATGATACCTCTTTGATGTCAATTAAATTAAACAGTAGTTTACGAACATAATGCTTAATGATAAATGTTACTTCTCAGCTAAAATGACCGAAAAACTCTATTCTGTTCACTTCAATTGGCTCTAAGGAAATAGTATTTCAGACAAGTTCTGGTGTAATCTGAATTTATTATTTTCTGCAGTAATAGGCAACAGATTATCCATGAATATTATTATTTACAGTCAGAGTACTGAATATTCTAGGTTATCCTAGTAACACAGCAGCTATTGCCCTGTAAGGTAGTGATGCATAACCTTTTTGTTGGTCCTATTTTATTAAGATTGGTATTATTTTATTAAGAGACCCCATGCCACCATGTAACTGAAATAAGAAGATAAAATTATAATTAAACTAATAAGTACCCATTAAAAATGGGAAAATTTTTATTCATTTAAAATTAATGAATGAAAGAGATCTTTAAGTATGATTTTTTCATGCCAAAGATATCTTCAAAGGGAATATTTTTAATATTATTTACCTTAGTCAAGCGAAGCAAAATTATCTTATTGAGTTTTTATATTCTCTTTTCCAAGTGACTAGAGAATAATGGCAGAAGTGCTAAATGTTCGTTAGGACTACCTATACGCTTATGGAGAATTTCACAGCCTTATTCACAGTCCATTATGTTCAGTGTTGCTCAGCACTTAGCCAGATAAGCAAAGGTCAGGTGTCTGACACCTCTAGAGAAATAAAATCTATTATAATTGGTTTAAAAACTAGTCAAAAGGTAAACATAAGGAACTTTTGCTCTTCAAGATTTAATTAATCAGCTGAAAGTTATAAAACAAGACAAAAATATTGTGTATAAAGTGTTATTATTGCAAAATGGTAGTTAAAATCGCATGTATATATTCTTATTGCCATTTGGTAAATGATAATAATGTGCATAAATTACTCACAATCGAAATTATGTTCCGATAATATGTTTGTTGTCATTCCGCAAACCATAATAACATGAGTAAATTACTCACACGAAATTATGTTGTTTGATAAACATTTTGAAAAATGTATTTTAAATTCACCAATATTGGTTACATTTAGCAATTTAAACTGCCAAAATGTTTCATTTAACTAGAAATGGTATGTAGGGTATTTTTAAAATAAAAAAACACTGTTAAATAAAATAATTACACAAAATATTTGACAGTCCTAATGTGAAATTTTGGCTTAAATCTATATACTGAAACAAAAATAAACATTTTTTTTTTCTATCTTCTCTGTCATTGTTACAAAAAATTTTGGTTAAAAAAAAATCATCATTAAATTAAATTTAATTATTTAGCTCTTGGCTTATTGCACTGAAGAAGGAAGCAAGTGTTTTTAAAATGTTTGAAATTATGAAAAAAATGCTTGAGAAAAAAGAGTGGCATAAATTTAACTAACAATACATATTATGAACTAAAAAGTATGACATTTGAAAAAACATCTTGGTCATCAAATTGTCAGAGTTCTTGTTAATATTTCGATAATTCATTAATGAATTATCAAGATAATGTCTTATCAGATTTTCTACAAGAAACTGGATGTTATTCACATTTTCTTTAGGAAGATGCAGAAATAAATTTAATAAGGAACTGATATTTCTGATCAAGCAAGCAAATCTACATCTATCAACTATTCACAGCCCATTATGTTCAGTGTTACACACCACTTAGCCAGATAAGCAAAGGTTAGGAGTCTGACACATCTTGAGTAAAAAAGAAACTTACTTTACTAACTAAAATACTAAAAATGCTGACCAATTAAATTACATCCTATCAATAAATTAGCATTTTAAAAGTAAAATTGGGATTTCATTAAAAAATTTAGTACTTGTGTAGTTTACTGACTCCCGTTGCTGAACTTTAAAAAATGCCACCATTTCAGCATGATTTCTTTCTTTTGATTTGAAAGTACAAGGGTTATTTTTTAAGTAAGGTCCGTTTGTGAATACCGTTTGAAATTCCACATGCGCGTGAGAATGAGTGCGCACGCAGACTTCCGACATTCTTTAAACAGAATCCGATGCCATTTGCATTCACGGCGTCAGTCTGTTCGCTTCGTACTCTTCGTTAAAATGTTTAAGAAAATCTAGTGTCCTGCCAACTGTGAAATACTTCCGATAGTCATCCGATTCGCAACAGCAAGAAACATGACATTTGCGGATATTCATCGTCAGCTATGTAACGTTTACGGTGACAATGCAATGAGTGACAGTAAAGTGTGAAAATGGGTGAGATTGTTCAAGGAAGTTCGGGAAAACCTCCATGACGACGAATTGAGCTCTGGCCGGCCATCTGTAATCACTAACGATTTGTTGCAGGCAGTTGACGCCAAAATTCACGCAAACAGGGGATTCACAATTTCCAAGTTGTCATCGGAATTCTCACAAATTTCAAGGTCAGTTTTGTTTAAAATTGTGTCTAAGAACTTAAGAGTTCAAGAAATTGTACTGTTGATGGGTTCCTAAACTGCTGAGTGAGGAACACAAAACAAAAAGATTAGCAAGTACGAAAAGATTGGCAAGTGCTCTAACATTTTTGACCCTCTACAATGAGGAAGGTGATGACTTATTGAGTCATATCGTAACAGAAGATGAGACATGGATGTCCCACATGACTCCTGAATCAAAACAACAATCGATGGTGTGGCGACACACAGCAAAGTGAAAGCAAAAGACACTTTCAAAGCGCAAGATCACGACAACTGTGTTTTGGGACAGGCAGAATGTTTTGTTAGTGGACTTTTTGCTGCAAGGAACATCAATTAACTCAGCTCCCTACTGTGAGATCTTAAAAAAGCTTCATCGAGCAATCCAGAACAAACGACGTAGAATACTGTAAGCCGGTGTCATACTGCAAGGCCACATACTGCGACCCAAACTCAAAATCTGATCGAATCCTTTGGCTGGGAAGTATTCGATCACCCACCATACAGTCCAGACCTTGCGCCTAGCGACTACCATCTCTTCCGCCATCTGAAAACCTTCCTGGGCGGCAAGCGTTTAGACACTAATGAAGAAGTGAAAATGACTGTGAGTAGCTGGCTATCATCACAAGCGGCAGAGTTCTATGACGAAGGTGTCCAAAAACTGGTATATCTTTTCAATAAATATTGACATTGGCAAGGAAATTATGTAGAAAAATAGAGAATTAAATGTAAATTCAGAAAATAAATGTTTCTTTGAAAAAAATACATTTACTTCTTTTTTATTGCAAAATGGACCTTACTTAAAAAATAACCCTCGTACAATACATGGTTACCAAAAGAACATGATGATACAAAAAATAATAAAACAGAAATCAATGGAAAAAATACATTAATTGTTGTAACAGAATTGGCTCATTTCAATAATACAGTGTAGCAATGGAAAAAGAAGATCTCAAGTCTTGTTTATGCTTTCTTAATTAATAATTCAGAGACATCTGTTTATTTTTCAGTAATAATTTGAATTTAAAAAATCCTGTATTTACTCTTTATTTTTTTGAATTTCAAAAATAGTTTTATTTTGATAATTTAAATTTCAAAAAGGTTTCATTTATTAACTTGAATTTTTAATAGCTTAAATTTCAAAAAGTTTTTGTTTACTTTGAATATTGAAACTTGAAAACTCTCAATTTACTGTCAATAAATTAACTTTTAAAATATTTAATTGCATTTCAAACCTTGATTATGATGCTGATTTCTTGAACGATGAAACTTCATGTAACATATGACATCACATATATCATAATTTTCTGGTCATCTTTCATTTGGCTACAAATATTTGGAGGTCGATAAACTACACAAGTACCAAATTTTTTTTATTATCTGGCCTCCGCCATCCCCAGTGCCAACCATGACACACCTGTGCATCTGCATGTAACATTTTGGATTAATTAGTGTACATATCAAACTTAAAATGTTGATATCTTCATACATGATCTTGATACAGCATGATTTTTCTGCATTTTGTATATGTTTAGATTAATTTTATTAGAACAACTTTAATGTTATCAGTTTAAGCAATCAAAAATGCATGTAACTGAAACATAGATCCCCAGGCCTTATACACTCTTGCGAAAAAACGAAGCACTCCTAAAAAATAATCCGATCATCTCGAAATTCCGCAAGCAAATTTCTTTATACCAAGTATGCAAATGATTAAACTTGCAAGGCCAATGAGTGTTAACTTCAATCATAGCGCATGTTTCTACTGCGCAACTAGCATCCTATAAAACAGGTTTAAAATGTGAACGGCTTATCTTTGCTCGATATTGGCATTGCAGTTCCATGGAGATACAACCAATAATGCTGTTATGACATTGCCTAAGAACTTATAAGCAATTAGACGAGTTCAAACGTAGTCTTATAGTTAGGATGCGTGAAGCTAGCTGGTCATACGGAGCAATAGGTCACCACCTACACCGAATGGACACTGCTGTGAAAAGGTGCTGGCAGCAATGGTTGCTGCAAAGAACTCATCGGCGGCATGAAGGCTCTTGAAGGCCAGGGTGCATGAATACGAGGCTTATATACTATACGATAATTGTGCAACAGGCCCAAACTTGCCTAGAAGCATCATTGTCCGCCATACAACGTGCTACAGCCTCTTCCATACCACCCGTGGTACCTTCCACCATCTCACGGTGCTTGGCTGAGGTGTGGTTACACCCACGGCGGTCTTTAAGATGTCTGTCCATAACATCACAACATCGACAGAGTCATTTGGAGTGGTGTCGTAGCTGAGCATCAAGGCTGCAAGCAGAATGGCATCGTATATTGTTCAGCGATGAATCACACTTCAGTCTTTCAGCAGATGACCATTGATTGGGTACGTGTGTGTGGAAGCACCAGGGCCAGAGGTCCCAATCAGCCTTTGTTTTACACAGGCACACAGCCATTACCCCTGGTGGGATGGTGTGGGGTGCATACTTTCCAAAAAGATAATACCACACCACATACGGCTCACATATCTGTGGACTGTCTCTGTGCTGTTTATTGGTCTTTGGACAGCAAGGTCACCAGACCTTTCACCAATCGAACATATATGGGTCATGCTAGGCCGCCAGATTCGGGCACCCCAAAATGTAGCAGATCTGGAGCAACAATTGAGGAATGCCTGGCAAAATGTATCGCAGGATGGCATTAAGAAACTTTATCACTCCTTACATACACATATACAAGCATGCATTGCCGCTAAGGGGTGTTTCACCAATTACTGATTTGAAAATTCAATGTGCAATTGCTAACCATTGATAGGTCCTGCGGCCTTGATTTTGTAATCATTTCATTACCCGTGTATGAGCTGTATGCATATTTAATTTCAATAAAAACAGTCACTTTCTTCATGGTGCTTCGTTTTTTTGCACAAGAGTGTATATGACAATTCCTTAAAATAAAAAAGTTTATTATAACAGTTTATTCAAACAATTTTAGAGTAAAACAAATTATTTTATCAAATCAGATATTGATGTTTAAATTTCAGAATTAATTACCTCTTTGAATCTTTCTCTCTCTCTCTCTTGGATTTCTGTCAGATTTTAAAAACTTAAATTTTAAATATTATTACATAATTTTAAAATTCCAAAATTTCTAATAACTTTTACCATGTTATGCATTGAATGTAAAGCTCTTTAAATATTTGAAATACAGAAAATAAAAATGCTCTTTCATATTTCAGCCTTCATACAGTACTGAAGATCTAAGTGTCGAAATGGCAAATTTAGAGGGACTCATGAAAGACTTAAATGCAATCACAGCAAATGAATTTGAATGCTGAAACGCTGACAATGCCAATGAGTGTGGACATTTGTGTACTTTTCTAAATGGATTTAGTTCGTGCAGTACATTGCTGAATAAAACTGCTGCATAAAGACTTGAATACCTGTGATTACAGCAAATCTTTTTTTCAGACATTTTGTTTGCATTTATCTTCACAAAGATCACATTTTCATAATCAATATTCATTTTTCATGATGCCAAATTTGAATCATTATTTTATCAATATGCCTTGTAAAAATATTTATACAGCTAAGATTGGAAGAACATCTATTGTGCAACTATTTCATATATTTAAATTCTGGAAAAATAAATTTTGTAATAATTTTCATTAGTAGTAGTTCTTAAACTAAAATTCATTAATCACATGGGTTTACAATGTGTTTCGGGAGTTTACAAGAACATTTGAATGCATGTAAAGTTAAAAAATCAAAGCAATATTAACTTTCTTTATGGAATCCATATTCGTTTATTAGTTTACAAAATTTACATTAAAAAGAGAGGGTTAGACTAGATCTTAATAAATTAAATACCAGCTTTTTGAGTATATAGTCATACCAAAGAACAACACAGTTATCCATTGAATTTAAGAACAATCAGCCATTCAACTTAAATAGGCTTATATTAAAGTCATACATACATTTTCAAAATTATTTTACAAGTATGATTAAAAAAAATCTAAAAATTATGATTAGTTTTGTCTTGAACTGCCATGAGCTGGTTGCAGATTATAAATGATATATTGTGCTATTTTAGCTACCTAAATTAATAATATAAAAATTAATTCAAATTCTTTTTTATGCCCATATCTAAAAGGTTTAAAATATTTATAAGTATGCCATTCTTAAATTAATAGCATGTACAAAAATGAAAATATTTCATTCCAAATTGCATTGTATCAACATGGTTATAATAATTTAAATAAACATTCAAGGAAAACACTCAAGAATTTGTTTAAACATCCAAAATGAAAAAAACAAATAACATATACAAAACACAAAATAATTTAAAATATACAAAATACAAAATCATTTAAAAATAAATTGTAAACACTTTTAGTTTAACACTTTTTTTTTTTTAGTTTTATTTTTTTTCAAATCAGCAGTGATTTAAATTAAAGTATTTCTATTTAGAGCAATCTGTAGCAAACCTGTAAATGATATGCCCTCATATTGGTTACACTAATCAAATCAAGGGGATAAAATTTTGACAATACAGTTTTAAAAATGATTAATAGGGGAACATGGTCTTCAAGAAATATGCCATGGTCCCTAATGATAACCGCTGACCTAATGTACACCAACAGATTTATGAATTGAAGTTTGAGAACTGCTTCCCTATACAGTCATCTAGATCAGTGGTTCCCAAACACTGTTTCAGATATGCTTTAGTGGATTCATGCACAACTTCAGCAATTACAATCATTTTCTTTATTTATCCAATGACGGAACTGCATATACAGAAGAAATTCCTAAGAACTATGTTACTGACAGAAGGTAATTGGGAAACATAATTGTGAATATCAGAATAAAAATAATAATTCATTGCTAAGATATGCAGACTAAGGGGGTTTGTGAACCCAAAATGGTTGAGTCACTGGTCTAGAATATTTTCTATAATTTAATTGAATCAATTTTAGTTTAAGATATTGCAATAAAAAATAAAAATATTTTATAATGCATGTATTTTAATTTCTCTTAACAATTACAATGTATTGAAAAATTGGATGCATGTAAAATTAATATATACAGTGGAAACAAATTTTAGCAAACCTGAGTTGTAATATACTAAATAAAGACCTAGTGGACATTATCTCACACATAGTGTAATTAGACTTTGTAGTGAACATAATGTAAAAGGAACTTTTGGCTATAGTGAACCAAATTCTAATTTAATATACCCTCAAAAAATTCTTTAAATTGAAATCCTGATCACCAGAGCTATTTTATGCAAACTCCTCGATATTATTCACTCAAAGAGCAAGAAGAAATTCATACAATGTACCAACCTGTAACAAAAAGGCAATAAACATCTTTTTAACAATTGCTACTTTAAAAAGTGGCAGTGCTGGTTCTGAATTTTTTTTTATATGCAACAGAGAGAATAAATAGATTATTTCATACAGCAATAGAAGACTCTTTAATCAAATTAATGTACTACATTTATAAATACATTACAAAATAAAAGTTTAAGAATATACTTGTAGGGGTCTATTTATTGCCTATAATAAATTTCAACTGTAACTTTTTTTTATGCTCCTTTGATGGTTTGTTAAAACATATTTCCACTTTATATATTTAATTTATTAAAATATGCAATTTCCCTTTATAATTATCTCTCAATAAAGCATGAAAATATATATAGAAGAAATATATATATATATATATATATATATATATATATATATATATATATATATATATATATATATATATATCTTGTATTTTAAATGACCTGAGATGTAATTAATATTGTCACATTTTTACAAAAATTAATACAGTGAACAATCAGAATAGTTAAAAATATATTTGTACAAACTGTCTGAATTTCATAATAAACAGTTATGGTAATATATTTTAAAACAATTTTTGTAGTTATTTTGAAATTTATGAATATTTATTCTTCAGAAAAATATACTAATTTTAAAAACATAAAAAACAAATTAAAAATCTGCATGAAATCATAATGCTCAATTAATATAGATAATCTTCATTTTTATGAAGCTTAATTCTACAGTAAAATGTGGAATATGTACATATGATATTTGTTGCAAAATATTTCAACGAAAGCTACAACTGTAAATTACTCAAACTCATTTGATATTTAAATATTATATACCAGCATTTTTCAACATTATAATAAAAAGGAAAGAGCAATATTATTTTGAAATTTTAAAAACAAGAAAAATATGTTATAAAATTGATGTTCATATAATCTACCAATGACACCTTAAAAATTTAAAAGTAGGTATCCATATAAAGTGAACTATCTATGCAAATAAAATTGAAAATATTGTAAAATACTATTCATGTATTCAATTGTAATAAAAAAGTAAAATTAGATACAATTACTATCAATGCTAATTTCGAAAATAAAATTTGAAAGTAATTATAATATCTAATAGTATAAGATTTTTTCATAATTCTATGAAATTAAATAAAATTTAATGTAATAGAGATTAATTTCTTTCATTACAATTAAGAAGCTTTCCCATAGAATGACTTGAACCCCCAAACCCTTGATCTCGAGACAAACAATCTACTGATTCAGGACGTGCGAGAACCTTATATTCTAACTTTTTGAACTTTAAGGCATGACTTCTTGGTCTCAGCATATCTACATATTTTTTTACTCTCCATCATATTTTGTTTTATACCATCTTTGTATCATATATCAGGTTTAACAACATTGCTTGAGAGCCAGCAGAGTCATGCTTGGAGAAGGGCGTGAGCCTCTAACTCTTTTTGTAATCTAGGGACAAGTTCTATATCAATTGAAAAAAATATATATAAAATATGGTTCTGAAGTTCAGTAGCCAGTGACTCCATATTTTTTATAGCCAATCTTGACTTATTTCGAGCGACTTTTAACACAAGTTACTAATATCAATGAAACACAAAAATATAAGTTGTAAATATCATACACTAAATGAAATAATTAAAATAATCAATAAAGACATAATTTTATGCTTTTAAATGACTTATTAAATGCTATAATACCACACATAAAAACACTGATTCAGATAATATATATTTAAAACAAATAAATTACCAAACATTCACTTTTGTTCTACTTTCTAAAAAAAATATACCTTAATTGGCTAAGTTCCACGATTTTGCCTGCTTTATGACGTTATTAGAGTTATTAAGAGAATTTAATTGAAGTACTAGTCATAGTGCCTACTAGTACACAAAAGATTATTAGCTATATTTAAAAGTTATTAGCCAAATGCTAGTGAGTGGCTACCACATAAATTAAGCCATATACTGAACAATACCGACCGTGAGAGAACCTCACATAATCACACAGACAGTATTTACTTTATAAAAATAGAATATTATTCTGGTTTAGGGAGACACCTTTTATGAAAATATTACTTTACTGTAAAGATTTTTTTTACATTGTACAACTTCAAAATATACTTTCACTATTAAAACTCATTTATTGAAACTGGCATAAATTTAAATTGCATTTGAGGAATTGACATAAATTTAAATTATGTTTGAGGGATTGGCATAAATTTAAATTTTATTTGTGAAACTGATAGTTTCAAACAAAAAACTTTTATAAATTTTGAACAGCTAAAATTTCTTCATACTTTGAAATAAGTTTTGTATTCTTCAATTAAATTGTAACAAATATTGCACAGCATATTGTAATTGAAAAAAATATTACAACAAAAATATAGTTAAAATCTGTAAAATCATAAAGAATTGTACATTAAGAATGGGAAATGCTGGTTCAGACTGTTTATTTCATGTACAGTTTTAATGTGCTTTTCTCATACCAGTGGGCTTTTGTGTCATGTCTTTATGTAAACATACAAGAGTATGCACTTTGGATAAGACACAGCTTGTCTTTTTATACAAATTGTTCAATATGTATTTATACCAATGTGAAAGGTAACCAGAATTGTAATTAATGCATTGAATTTCTTAATAAAGACATTTTCAGTCTGTTGTCTTGGTGTTCTTTTCTGAGGGGGGAACATGATCTAAAGCTAATTTATATAATTATGTAACTTTTTAGAACAATTACTTATAGTTAAAATAATTTTTCAAAAATTGTACTGAATTATCAATATAAACTTATTATAATGCTATATAGAACATAACTAATATTTTAAAAAAATTATTTTATGTTCTTAAGCTGTGCATTTAAGGGTGTACTTCGAAAGGATTACCGCAATGGTATTTCGTGAAATTTTGGTTTTCAAGTACTTAAAATATAGCTAAATTTTCAAAATTCAGGTACAGTGACCGCCGGTTATAAGGTTCAGTGGTTATAAGAAACAGCCGTTTATAAGACCCAAAACGACAGAAACAAATACAAACTTCGTTTTAACATTAAAATTGCGTCGCTTATAAGAAACACGATTCCGCTTATAAGAAACAGTTTTCTACAGAAAATTTGTTGATTTCCTTGCGACACGGGTGTAAAAAAAAAAATCAATTTGTTTAAGGTTAACTGAAGGACGAGTTGTTATCACTTGTCACTGGGCGTACGGGAGCGGGTGGGAGTTTGCTATGTAACAAAGGATGACAGAGAATTTCTCCATAGAAAGGCTTGGGGGGAACAACCCCAAACCAGTAAGAAACGAGTTTTAATCTTCTGGTAGTTAAGGAAACGTACTGATAAGGGAAAGCATCTTTGCTTATGCACTAAAATAAGATTCGCACAGCTTTAGTTATTTAGTTAGTCATTTTATGCTTTGCTAATGGAAGCATGTCGCAAAAGAGAAAAACCCTTACTTTGCTTGAAAAGCATGATTCTCTACCTCCGTGTAGTCAAAGAGAAGCTGCTTCTTCATTAGAAATTCCGCACTCAACATTATGTAAAATCCTGAAAGGCAGAAATGAAATTTTGACGCCAAATTTTAATCTTCAAAGAAAACGGAAACGAGAGGGAAAGGCAGCTGCTATAGAAGAAACACTCTTACAATGGTTTTCTAACGCCAGATTAAAGAACGCTCCTATCAGTCGGGAAATTTTACGGAAAAAAGCAGAAAATTTTGCGGAAAAATTAGGAGAAAAATAGTTCCTTGCGACTGATGATTGGTTAAGCCGGTGAAAAGAACGAAATAATATTGTGTACAAAAAAAATATGGAGAGAAGCAGGACGCGGACTCCGAGTCGGCATCTTCATGGATTACGCAAAGTTTACCACCTCTATTAAAAAAATACGCTCCTCATCAAATTTTTAACACTGACGAGACTGGGTTCCATTTTAGAGCGATGCCCGAGTAGACAATGATATTCAAAAATGATCTATCCTCCGTTGGAAAAAAACAAAAAGATCGAGTTACAGTTCTGTTAACAACAAATATGACGGGAACTGTAAAAAAAAAGCCCTTTAGTTATTGGCAAAAGCAAACGTCCGAGCTGTTTAAGTGGAATAAAAAAATTGCCAGTGATCTACGAAAATTCAAAGAATGCCTGGATGACAAGTAAAATTTTTGAAAACATTTTGTTAAAGTGGGACAAGGAACTGATGGGAAAAGAAAAAAATCTTTTAGTCCTTGACAACTGTTCGGCTCATCCTGTAGTACAGCTGACAAACATTGAACTTTGTTTTTTGCCACCCAATACAACTTCCATCATACAGCCTCTTGACCAAGGAATTATTAAAGCATTTAAAACTCTGTATCGGTCAAATTTGCGACAGAAATTAGTAAATTCAATTGATGAAGAGAAAGGATCGGCTTCCGAAATAAGCAAGAAAATAACCTTGCTTGATGCTATCCATATGATCGCAGGCGTATGGAAAAATGTTTCTGACATATGCATTTTTAATTGCTTCCGTAAAGCAGGATTTTTGAAAAATAATGTTGACATACCAGCAGAAGATGAAGAAGAATTAGAAGCACCTTTCGATTAGAAGCACCTTCGGATTCACATCGACGAAAATTTGCAAACATCTGAAGAAAAAGTGATAATGACATAGTGGCGGAAATTCAGAATATTTGCAATGAAGAAGAAAATGAAGACGACGTTCCACAAGAAGACAATTATCCTACAGCCAAACAGTCGCGAGAAGCCCTAACTATAATTCGAAAAACTCTTGAACACAGAGGGGCATCAGAAAAAGTTTATGGACTATTTTATGATTTAGAAATGGATGTACGTAAACTAATCACAGACTCGTTATCACAAACAACACTGGATAAATTTTTTGCTCTTTCTCAGTATGTATGAAAATGTACTATGCTCTTATACATAAGTGAACGACCTATGAGTTTTACTTTTATTCTTATTTAACTACATACTATATGCATATAGATTATATTTTAAGTTGTAAGGCTTAATTCGTAAAATAAGAAATATTTTTGAATGCAAAACTATATTTACAAATGTATTATGTACGTACTAATATTTTACTTATATACATTTATCTTTTAAATTCTGTAAAATTGTGTTCAATAGTTAGTATTTACAATGGAAGAACGATATTTAAAAAATTTCCGGATTTAAGAAACAACTGCTTATAAGAAACAAAACGAGCGAAACGAACGTGTTTCTTATAAGCGGCAGTCACTGTATAATGTATGATCAGGTATACTGATAAATTATATGGGTGAAGGACTTGGCTAAATAGTTGTAATTATGTCAGAAATATTGAAATATTGATTTTGTGACAAAATTGAATTCTGCACAAATGTTCAAATAAAATAATAACTATCCAGTATTATCACTATCGGTTTCTCCATCTCATTGAAGACGATTTTGTGCTTGGTTAAATAAAAATTAGAAGTGTATAAATTGTTTTCTTCTATTTTTAAAACTAAATGTTCAATATAATTTAAAATTTTCATATTTTTTTAGATTTGTTATTTCTATTTTTCGAATACAAGTGTCACTGCTAGTCATTTTTGGACTTCAGGGGGTGGTTCCAGAGGCTGCTTCTTTTCTGATTGGTTGTCAATCTTTCTGATTGGTTGTCTTTTCTGATTGGTTGTTAATCACAGAGTTCCTCCTTTCCAGGGAGAAGGGTGTTGTGGTTAATTTAAAACTGGTTTCCGCATTTGAGACTGGTCAAAATACCCTTTGGGTATTTGGGATATGTTTGAGGTTTGGAATACAGTTTGACTTATCTCTGAGCTGGAATTATCATACATGTAAAATAACTTTCTTTTACATTCCTGGAAATTATTTGTAGTTTCAATAATTCAGCTTCGAGGGTTTGATTGATTTATACGTTTTGAGCATCTCTCAAAATGAATAAACTATCTATGATTAATTATTGTGTGTCTGTCTGTCGTAGTCATATAGACTACGATATCTTTTGAGCAAATTGAAAAAAATCAAATAAAATTTAGTATGATTTTTGAAGTCGAAGGACTTCAAAGGCCTATTTACGTATAGGCTTAATGGAAGAAGATAAAACCTCCAATTTTTTTAACTTATGCATCTGAAAATTAAAAAAATAATCTAGAAACACATGTAAGTTAAAAAATATTATTTAATTAATGACGCTAACATGCTGAAAAATAAAGAAATTTAAGACATTAATAATATTTGATTCTAAAGAAATTTTTTAAAAGAACAACTTTCTAAAGAATCCCACAAAAAGATTCAATTTTTCCATTTAATACTAATTGTGATTGAAATAAACATAGAAAAGTATAGAATAACATCTCATGTGGGCAGAACATGACCTTCTCAACATAATGCATAGAATTTACTTATTTCACAGTGATAAAATGTATAAGCTCTGCAGCACAATATTACTAATGTTCAATTATACATTTGGCATTTTCTCAAATCACAACATGTTAAACTATTTCGAAGTGCTCAATTAACATATATTTTGAGCAACTCTAAATTGACAATTATCAATATCGATAGCATCCGCAATAAGCAATATAGTACATATATTAAAATATTTAAATTGACGTCATTTTCGTAACTTGGGTGTTATTTTTGCAATTTTAATAATATTTTTGATAATCTGGGACGAAATATTGTCAAGATAGTGATATTTCGCTAAATAAGTCACCAACTTCACCAAATTTATATCCAAGCGTTACAGACATTGCTTATAATGACTGTAAACAAATTGTTAGGCATCAAAATACAAAACCATTACACAAAGTATCTTCTCTCATGAATAGAACAAACTAGATCCACGAGAATTACGCTTGAAGATATAAACATTTACATTTTTCGTAACACTCCGATTTCAACCAAAGATATCCCAAGCATAAATGCGATTCACATAAAATAAGCTGTAGCTCGACTCGATTTTTCCCTACCAAAATCGATTTTTAAGCAGCTTATGGGTTTATTTATTTTTTTTTTCAAATTTTACAAGAAAAAATTTGAAAAATCGGTATTATTCGTCCATGTGATTACAATTATAATATATTATACCTTTCACTTCAAAGTGCATGAAAAATAATCTTTCGATTAATACTATACTTGACAATGTATCCCCCGGGGGTAACTTGCTGGCCCAAAATTTGAATATGAATTTTCGACCCCGTCACAATACTTTTAACATACATTATACTTTGTATATAAGGAAAGTAAGGAGTTCTAGTTTTTTACAGAATATATCTACACTTAAATCTTAAAAGCATTATATGTTGAAATATTGCATCCACAAATCACAGACATACTTATGCACACTACAATCTTTTCAAAAGTATAAAATGTATTTAAGAGGTGTGAAAATATTTGTCCATTAAAATGTCGAATTTATAATTTTTTGAAAAAACAATTATCAGCACTTTTAAATTTATATGAGAAATTGCACTGGTACAGAGATTCTTCATTTACGATATCAAGCGTTTATAAAACTTTTTCATCGAAATGCGTTTGGAAGAAAATGTATTTGAACACATATTGAACACTTTTCGAATGATGTTATCGAGACATGTTTGAGAATTTATTTATAATATGTAAAAATCTGATATATCCCAAACGCGAATTTCATAACAAATTTTAATATTATGGGACAAGAAAAATTTGAGCGTCTGTGTGAGAAAAATTGAGCGTCTATGTGAGAAATAATGTTTAAATGTAACGTTTAAACTTAAAATTATTAATTTTTTTTTATGAAATGTAAAGACTAGTATCTCAAGAACGGCTCATGATAGCTCCTAAACAATACTGTTTATTTATTTCTTAATAAAAGGGAGTTACTTGTACTTGCATATGATTGGATAAATATAAGATCAATTAAGGCTTTATGATTTTTTTATATTTTATATACAAAACATGCAATATCTTGAGAAAAATGCATGTTAGCGCCCTATAATTGATGTCATTCGAATATAAAAATCTTATGTAAAATAGTTCCGTAATTTTTTTTTTAACACAATCATATTTTTATATTGTTTCTCAGTTTTAAAAAAAAGGAATAATTGCGTCTTCTCTAGTCCGTTCATCTTGAAAATCAATCCTGCTTTTCTAATTCGCTAAGTATGTACTTAGTGCCAAGAATGTACTTTTGTGTGCCTATTGATAGTCCTGTCCTGCCATGGGGCATAGGGCTTCCTCGTACCATAAACGGGGTTGAAAATTTGACACAGCACCCATCTGCACCAAAGAAAAGTTCCGCCCCATGAAGGATTCCAATCTGGATGACTTTATATGTTTCCTGTTTACGGAAATTTCCTTTTATGCAAACTTCGGCAGTACTGTACTTGTCAAGACCCCTAGATTTATTGGTATGTTTAGTGCGAGGTTTGCCTTTAGATGTTTTGTAGTGAGGATAGGGTTGGAATGATAACATATGTTTATGTACTAGTTGCGGTGCCTTGAGCGATCCAATGTGCGAAAACATTTTTACAAAGAAAATGTTTTAGTTTCTTGTGTAAATTTTTTTCACAGTTCCTTCAAAAGTCAAACACATTGCTCGGAATATTCCTCAGATCTATTATGTTGCAACAGGCAGAGTTCAAGTTTATGATTTTTTTCTGCACATTGACTGTTATTTATGACGAATAGTATAATAATATGTGCTGAAAATATGGTCTTCTTCAAAGGGAAAAAAGGGGCGAGTTGTCGTCATAGTGTGAATTCTTTTCACATGTCACTATCAGTATTTCAACCATTTTCCTTGCAAGTAGCATCAGCAATTTTTGCACATGTAATTATGGTCTTATGAATGTAATTACATAAAAAATGCTGAAGGCTACTCTTCAGTTTGCATCTTAAATTTGAAAATTAAATTAAATACATAATTACATTTCGCGTTTATTGAACTAGTTATTTATACATTTACTAAATCCCTCTGTTATTTAATTAATACTTTTAATGAAATTGACATAACACGTTTATACAGACTTCATTCATTTGTATGACGTTGTGCACTTAAAATATATTATTGTTATAATGAAAACCGAACAGACCGGATAAATTGTTGGGAAATAATTTTCCTTCAACTAACTGTAACTTAACCTTAAGGTGAAGTCGTAACTGTGGACCGTAACTGGAGAAAGTGTGAGTATAAATGAGTGTGAAATGGATAGTTACGGGGGAACTGATTGACTGAGACACAGACAGAGAAAGATAGTAAAGCATTATGGTAGTGGATATATGCTATGTATTGCCGCAAGATGTGAATTCTAATTTATTATGTAACCTAAGATAGGTATTTAAGTTTGTTAATAAATTGTTATGTTATTGAAGATGCCTCTTCATATCATTCAAGAAACGCTACAAAGGGTTATGGGCCCAGTCTCTACACTCAATTAAAAGTGCGTAGTAAGCCCTACTGTGCAAAAATGGCGGAGTAAGGAATTTCAAGATTTGACGGAAAAAACTTCAATAGTTAGAAGTACTATATTAAAAGTATACTTGAGGGAAAGGGATTAGGCTTGTATCTAACTGATAATCTACCAGAAAAGTAAGCAGAACTAACTGAGTAGACGAAATACGATTCTCAAGCAAGAGGAATTATTACATGCGCGTTAAGTGATATATGCAAGTTTGCTTGATTCTTACTTGTAATACTGCCAAGGAAATTTGGACTTCCCTAAGCAACATGTATGAAGGTGATCTGAAAAGAAGAAGAATAGAAGCGAGAAACAATGTGTCACGATTACAGATGGAAATGAATGAAAACTGGAACGACTATCTGTTGAGAGCCGAGAAACTGCTGGAAAGTGCACGTATACTGGGTGCAAATATAGATGATGAAGAATTTATAAGCACTTTGATCAAGGGACTCCCGCAAAAGTATAATTTAATCGCCACACAATTTGACAACTTTAAGAAAGCTACTATTTCTGATGTTCGTTAAATTTTCAAGTTGCACGAGGAAGATCTAACGAAGCTGAAAAAGCAACCTCGTCTGTTTTTAAAGTACAGAATAGCAGAAGATATAGAAGTCCGAAATCACCTGATGATCCAAAGCAATTTGAACAAATTTATAGCAGAAAAATTTTATGCTATATTTGTAATAAAACTGGTCATAAAGCCGTGAATTGTTGGCATAATCCAGCTAATCAACGAAAATCAAGTTTCTTGAAGGATAGTTTTAAACAAGCAAACCGGCGCGTATATTCAGAATTAAAAATTATATGCGACAGAAATGGATCAAAAAGAACTTTAAAAGCTACAGAAGGTGTATTGCAAGCCAGGTGGATCTTAGACAGTGGAGCGACTAGTCATATGACTGAAAATCTTGACTACTTAAATGATGTACAAGAAGATAAAAGAAATATTTTGTTAGCTGACGATAGCAGGATATCTTCTCAAGCAAAAGGATCCGTAACATTGCGAAAAGTAAGTGGAAAATTTAATTCAGAATTAGTGCTAAAGGATGTACTTTATGTACCTAAACTAAAAAGTAATCTGATATCTGTTCGAAAATTGACAGATGATAATATGAATGTTTTATTTGATGAATCTGGAGGGCATATTTTAGATAGGAAAGGCAATACCATATTAAATACAAAACGATCGGAATTTTACGTTGCTGATTTGAAAGCAATCAAGGATAAGAATTTTATTTACAAAGCGGATAAAAGCACTTCTTGGGAAATGTGGCATAAAAGATTAGGCCATACTAATGAAAGATATATGAAACTTATGTTAAAAAATTCAATGGTATACAACTTAGAGTGTAAGCAAGACTCAAAATCCAGTGATTGTATTACTTGCATTCAAGCGAAATATGCTAGAAAATCATTTAAGGAAGTAATCGGTGAGCAATCAAAAATGCCGTTGGAACTTCTTCATATGGACTTAATCGGTCCAATGCAAGAAGCTTCTTTAGGAGGAGCTAAATATGTTTTAACAGTAGTGGATGATTTTTCAAGGAAAATATTTGCAAAATTTCTAAAGTCAAAAGCGGATTTTTTCGAAACATTCAAGTATTTGATATTTAAACTTGAAAACAGTACTAGAAAAAATGTTCAGAAGATCAAGAGTGATCACGGAACAGAATTTTTAAATGCAGAAATGGACTGTCTTTGTAGAAGTAAAGGTATTGATCATCAGAAAACAACATACTTCTCACCAAGCCAAAATGGTCGAAGTGAAAGAGCAAACAGAACTTTAATTGAAGGTATGCGAGCTTTATTAATAGAAGCTAATTTACCTATCAAATTTTGGGCAGAGGCCATGAATACATTTACTTATATAAAAAACAGAACTCCTTCAAAATCACGAAATAAGAACACACCAGAGGAACTTTTTACTGGAAGGAAACCAAGTGTTTCATACTTTCAAGTATTTGGATGTCAGGCTCATTATTGGAAACCAAAGCACAAAAGAAGCAAGTTTGATAAAATTACAGATGTTGGAATATTCGTGGGATATTCTGAATCAAGAAAAGCATATAGAATCTGGAATCCTATAAATCAAGACATAGTGGAATCTCGAGATGTTGGATTTCTTGAAGAAACTAAGGGAAATGAACTGTTAGAACAAAATCGAGTATATTCAGATTCCCCGGCAAAAATCTTAGATTTTGGTAAAAATCTGTTTGAAGAAGACAATTTTGATGCAGATGAAGAAGAATCGACTAGTGTTGAAACCGATCAACCGAGAAATGATCAAGATCCTGATGATGGTTGTACAACTCGCAGTTTAAGACCTCGAACTAAAATTATAAATTACAAAGAATCATTTGAAAGTGATGATGCAACTGTAGATCCAGATTATTATCCAGATCAAACCATACTAAAGGCGAGAGATCGACGAAATATACCGTCAAGTTATGAGAAAGCTGTATGTTCTGATCAAAAGGAAAATTGGATAGAAGCAATGGATAAAGAAATGGAATGGCTAAAATTTCATGTTTGGACTTATGAAAAGATTCCAGAAGGAATCAAACCAATAAACTGTAAATGGGTATACAGCATTAAAAACACCCCAGAAGCATCTAACATGATATACAAAGCGCGATTAGTAGCAATCGACTGTTCTCAGAGGTTTGGAGTAGATTATACTGAAACTTTTTCACCAATTATTAAAACTGATAGCTTAAGAACACTTTTAGCATTTGCATTAATGAAGAATTCGAAAATTAATTTGTTGAAACTGCTTATTTGTATGGAAAGTTAGCTGAGACTATTTACATGGAAGAACCCAAAGGATATGAACGTAGAAAGAATAAAAATATGGCATGTAAATTAAACCAAGCTATTTATGGGTTAAAACAGTCTAGTAAAGTGTGGTATGAAACTTTATCTGATTACTTACTAAAGTCTGGATTCAAAGTATTTAAATCTGACAAGTGTGTTTTCAACTACGAGAAAGGAAATTCTCGATTAATCATTGGAATTTATGTAGATGATCTGATAATTATAAATTCTGATGAGGAAATTTTAGATTGTGTAATAAGAAAATTCAAAGAAAATTTTAAACTAAAGGAAAATATTAATATGAAAAATTTCCTAGGATTAGAAATTTCAGTAGAAGAAAATCAAATGATCATCAAACAAGAAGCTTATGTAGATGAAATGTTAAAGAGATTTAAAATGCAAGATTGTAACAGCATTGCAACACCAATGGACATAAATGTGGACTTTGACAATTACGAAACTTCAGAAAAATGTGATCTCCACAAATATCAAGAAATTATTGGTTCACTATTGTACCTCAGAATGAAATCGAGACTGGACATCGCGTATGCTTTAGCAACCTTGTCAAAGTACAATAAGGATCCAAGAGTTATACACATGACTGTTGTTAAGAGAATTCTTAGATATATAAAAGGAACTAAAAACCAAGGATTGGTATACGTTAAAGGGGATTTTACTCTTTCAGGATATGCAGACGCTAATTGGAGATGTAAAAAACCAAATCAGAAGTCAACAACAGGTTTTCTTTACAAACTTGGCCCAAATCTAATTAGTTGGACTTCTAAATCGCAGGACATTGTATCTCTATCTACTTGTGATGCCGAAGTATCTGCATTGGTAAGCTGTATGAAAAAAGAGATTTCTTTACAATTATTTTTTGACGAACTTTTACTTAAAACTCAAGTGAATGTAAAACTTTATTGTGATACAGAATTATCGATTTTCATTTGTGAAAGCGGAGTAACTTCAAGCAGATCAGACCACATTATTCGTAATGTAAGTTTTGTAAATGAGAACTTAAAATCTCAAAATTTTGAACTTATTTATGTATTGAGTAATGACAATCTAGCAGATATATTAACTAAAGCTGTAAGTAAAGATAAACTGTTAAGATTTAAACAAACATTGAATGTTATGTAATGTAATGGTTCTACTTGTATATCTATGTTTGTAAAGTTGTTAACAGAAGTAAAATTATGGGGGGACTTGTTGGGAAATAATTTTCCTTCAACTAACTGTAACTTAACCTTAAGGTGACGTCGTACCTATGGACTGTAACTGGAGAAAGTGTGAGTATAAATGAGTGTGAAATGGATAGTTACAGGGGGACTGATTGACTGAGACACAGACAGAGAAAGAGAGTAGAGAGCATGAAGAGGCATTATGATAGTGGATATATGCTATGTATTGCCACAAGATGTGAATTCTAATTTATTATGTAATCTAAGATAGGTATTTAAGTTTGTTAATAAATTGTTATGTTATTGAAGATGCCTCTTCATATCACTCAAGAAACGCTACATAAATTAGCTTAATTTAATTTCTGATAATTTTGAATTGGGTAAACACATTTTTATACGAGACGCATAAAATTTTATCTGTGAATCACTTTAAACTCTTTATTGATACGTTTAATCCATTTTAATTGAATTTATTTTTATGATGTTAAATTAAAATTGATTGTACATTTTATGTAGTACATTTATTTTGTACATTTAAAACAGCTGCAATGAAATTTTTTTTGTTCGTGGCGTCATTAATCTCTTTAGGGGGGAGGATGTATTGTCAATTAAGGTATCAATCCAAATATTTTTTCAAGCCCTTTAAAGTGAAGGATAAAAAGCTAGAGTCGTAATCAATTGGACACATGATACCGATTTTTAAATAATTTTCTTATAAAATTTGAAAAGAAGAAAAAAAGAATTCTAGTATGAGAAAGTCAAGTTGAGCCACACGCCAGTTAATTTGCCTAGTATTCTTGAAGATTCCGATTTTTTGATGATTTTTCCAAAGTTTTATTTTAAAATTTGGGAATCTTTCGAACATTCGATTGTGTTTAAAATCAATAGGCTTCTTGTATTCATAAATTGTAATTTTTGTACCAAATACATTCAAAACGCTACATTCCAGACTTACATAGACATTATCTCAAAAATGATCGATTCGAGTTCAGGGATGCTTGAAACGTGCTCTAAAATCAAATCCAAATTTTCAACACCAGCACAATACTTTCCCTATGTATTATAGTATGTACATAGGAACAATAATTGATATACTCCCATTTAATATATTCCGGTTATTTATTTATTTTTTATTTTTAATGCAAATAGAGAGAAGGATAAGATAAGTTTGTTCAGGCGTAGATTTTATTTTTATATTTTGTGTAGTGTTTTGTATTTTTGACAATGTCTTTAATTTTAAGACAAGGCGGAATTATTACAGAAAAGATGACATCAGAAGAGATTATTATTGGTTTTCATATTTGTACATACTACAGACAGAAAATAACTTTCAAATTATGATTCCCACAGAATAAAAAAACATTTATGAAGAACCAGAAGCAAAACGAAATAGTTCATTAAAACTACAAATAAATTTTATATTTTCATAAAAATTTGAATGCAAAACAAGAGATTGAAATACACAAATTTGAAGCATGTGTAAGCTATTAGAAAAAAGGGAAAAGTTTATGTATCAGAAGTATGAAACTAAATCGTTCCTTTAGTGTTCAGCATGCAGCAGAGGACAATTAACTGTTTACAAAATTATTATCATAATGACATTGATAAGTGAATAGTTTGTTATGAAATAATAGTATATATTGCTGTAAGTAAATATTATATACTACAAGAAATCGAAATTTAAGAAAATTGAGTAAATTATAAGACATTGCAGAACAATTGACATCAATACAAACCCATTATGCTCTTTCACTTTTGAACCTCTATGGGCAGAGACGTTTAGAGTTTTTTTAGTCCTTGAATAAGAATCAAATTATATGCCCAACATCTAGTTATATACACTTATAGTACTTTCAAAGAGCTACAAATTCTTGGCTATTGTTCATAACTAGTACTTTTAGTTTTAGAGATATAAACATTACAAACTTGGAAAATGGAAAACTTTTAATCTTCTTCAACTTGACAAGCCGATTACTCAAAAACTATATGAGCTTTTTAAATGCAAACTGTAGATCTAGAAACTAGATTTTCTACAGTTTTGTCCCTTACTATTTATATCAATCCTTTACAGTTTCAAAGATATTTTGAATGTAAATAAAAAAAAAATAAAAAAAATTTGCTTCGACAAAAAAAAAAATTTTTTTTTTTAAATTATTTTTATATATTCATAATTCGTACCCTAATTCCGACAAAACAAGAAAAAATTGCTTACATTTATATCCATTAGGTTTGGAGATATAAGCTATTGAAGTGTTTACATTTTTCGTAACGCTCCGATTTCAACCAAAGATACCCCTAATCATAAATGTGATTCACATAAAATTAACTGGAGTATAGCTTGACTCGACTTTTCCATACCAGAATCTATTTTTAAGCAGCTAATGGGTTTATTTATTTATTTTTTTCAAATTTTACAAGAAAAAATTTGAAAAATTGGTATTGTTGGTCCATGTGATTACAATTATAACGTGTTACCTTTCACTTTAAAGTGGTTGAAAAATAATATTTCGATTAATATTATACTTGACAATGTATCCCCCCAGGGTAACTTGCCCTCCCCCCTCCCGAGGGAGGCTAATGACGTCGCAAACACAAAAATTGCATCATGGCTTTTTTTCACAACAATGATTGCATTCTATTGTTTGGTTTTTACTAATAATTCTTCTTTTAGACATTTGTTTCTGAAGATCTGATAGAACTTGAGAAACAGGTGATTATGACTGATATGAATTTAGCATCAAATTCTGAAAGAGACAGGGGGAATGGGTAATTAAAAACGTCCTTTCCGGTTGGTTTTCCATTTTCGGTTTTAAAAGTTTTATTTTCCTTGAAACATTCATTTTTCTGATTTTCCATAAATGGAGGTTAGATAATAAATGATACAGATTCAGCATCAAATTTTGGAAGAGTTACGGTGGTTCACTATAGATTTTCTCTTTTGGTTCCTTTTCCACTTCCGATTCAAAAATTTGTCTTGAAACATCTATTTCTCAAGATCTGCTATAAATAGAGCTCAGACGATAACTGATACGGATTCAACATCAAATTCCCTAAGGAGTTTGAGGTTACCTAAGGATTTTCACTTCCAGTTCGGGAGAGATAACTTTCGATTAAAAAATTTCCATTTTCCTTGCAACATCTATATTTAACCCTTTCGCGACGGTTGGCACGCCCGCGTGTCGGCTGCGAACTTGCATTCAATGACGGATGGCACGCATTCATAACGGAGAAAACTTTAGCCCCTAAACTGCGAGTGGCACGTATGCATGTTTTCACATGGAACATTTTAATTTGTCTACTAGATGGCATTACATGTCCGTGGAAACAACTTCAATGTATTTTGCAGATAATTGACCTTGGTATAAGGAGGATCCAATGAATTATTTCTCCATTTGGAGCAGTGAAACATGGTTTTGTAATATAAACAAATAGAGCACTTCTCGAAGCATCAACAATTTTATAATTGAATTTCGGGTCTTGTTTTGATTTCAGCTTTATGATTTCGTTGGTGAATCATAAGAATATAAGAGAATATTTTTTTTGGGGGGGGGGGGGGGTTTAGAGGCAGTGAAATTATTTGTTTATTTCGGATAAAAGAATGGGAGCAACTAACGAGTATTTTGTATTCAGATTTGTATGAAAAATATACATCAAATAGAAAATAAATATTTCTTTTATTCCTGAAAAAAGTAGATTTCTGTGTTGAATAGGTGATTTTTAGTAAATTTTTTTTTAGAGTTAGACTTAGCGCAAAAAAATTGCCGTCCCCTGGGAACAGTTCGGAAGCAAAGCGCTCCGTCCTTTGGGCTGCGGCAGTTCCGGAATGCCGCCGTCGCGAAAGGGTTAATAGTATCAGCGACAAATATAGCTGAAATGATGATTGATATGGATTCAGTATCACACTTTGAAAGGGGTAGGATGATTTTTAATGGATTTTCTCTTTCATTCCACCCCCCTTCTGGTTCAAAACTTTCCTTGCTTGAAACATCAATGTCTTATAGTATTCAACATAGCTTAAATAATGGCTGATATGGATTCAGCATGGAATTCCAGAGGTTAGACTATATATACTATATATAGATAGAAAGACTAAATATGGATACAAAATAAAATTCAGCATTTCCTTTTGAACTGTCTTTAGTGAATGATCATAATGATCATTATAAGGTTTCTGTTATTAACTAGAAAGAACAGCATAAAATGAAATAGATTATCTAAAACTTTTTCTTGACTTTCTTACTACAAGAGCAGAAATTTTAAAATGAAAGCAAAATTTAATTTGTAATAAAAATGTATAGGTATTTAAAAGTTCATTATAAAAACTGGAGTTCGTAGAGATGATATTCGGGGAATTAAAATGTATGAATTATTTCGTTTTTGCCCCACACCCTCGCTAAAGTATTTTACAGACAATGTCTTTGCATCCAATACATCTTTTCATACAATAACGTCATAAATTTTCATACAACTCATACAAATATCAAAATATCCATAGATATTTAAATATATCGACATAATGAGAATAATACAAGCTGAGAGAAGAGTTAAAATTCCTGCGAATACTTTGATTGGTTGAAATGCCACCTGTCTCAGCCACTGACATGGAGCCGTAAAAATTGATTGTCTCCCTTTATAAATTGAAGGAGACATCCCAGGAGTTCGGACACACCTTCCCCGTGATTTTCTGTGCCATCTATGTTTTTTAAATCGAACCTATACTGGCCTTGTTTCATTCAAGTACAAATTTAAAAGCCATACCAAAGGAAGCTGGGGATACATAAAATTTTTAACCAAAACCAACGTTTATTTTGTGGCATATATTCTAGTCATATTTTTCAAAGTTAGAACACTTCTTTAGAGAAACTGGACTAAACCTACTTTGCACCCCCCCCCCCAGACAAAACTTAGCATATTTAGTCTGCTATATCTACCATAAGTTTCTTATAAATTAAACTCTATGTGTTATATATGTTTTCTTAATAATCTTAAGCTAGGAACTTTAACAATCTCATGCAAATCATTTAAAATATTGTAGAGACTAGTTACCAAAACTAGAATGTATAATATTGCTTGTTAAACAAGTAAACACATGGTAATTTGATTTCTAATAAATTAGTTAGTGAATCTTCCAACTGAATCAAAAGAAAAAATGCATTAAGTGTGAATTAAAGTTGGTAAAATATTTAAATGAAAGTTTCACTTTAATGCTGTAAAAGTATATATACAAATTTATCTTATGAAACATTTTATACAAAAGTGCTTAAAACTTACATTATATAAATGCCAGTAGAAACCTTGAACAATTTTCATTCAACACTATCACTTAGTTCCATGTTCTCAGTTAGAGAAATATCAAGACTTGTAGATGGAGCTTCATTTGAAATATCAAGACTTGTAGATTGAGCTTCATTTGAAATATCAGCACTAGTAGATGGAGCTTCATTTGAAATATCAAGATTTGTAGCTAGATGTTCTTTTGAAATATCAAAACTTGTAGATGGGGATTCTTTAACAATATCCCCACTTGGGAATGGAGATTCTTTTGGTACACTAGAAAGAGATTTTTTAGGTCTTCCTCTAGGAGCTCCAGTTTTAGTAGGTGAGTTCTCTTTAGTTAAGCTCTCTTTCCTTTCTTTTTCAGCATGAAAGGCTAAATTAATACACACCTCAATTTAAATTAACATAAAACTACATATTTATATACAGTTGAATTTGTTTATTATAAACTAGAAAATGTACCTGGCATTGATCGGTATTTAAAGCAGGAATTAAATGCATTCATTAATTCAATTTTTCAAAAGGCGTTATCAACATTATTGCAGATTATGGAATATTGAGGTACCTTTGAACCAGAACTGAAGTATCCCTGTACCAAATTTTATAGCTGTGGGTCAGTCAAATGTCCAACTATGAGATAAACAGACAGACAGACAAACAGACATTTTATTACTACAGATTACTCTTCAAAACACGAAAAGTATATATTTTTTAAAAATTCATGAAAATTCCTATTGATAGTACAGATTCCATTCAAAGCCCTTTTGAAAGATAATTCTACGATCTTTCCAATGGTATTATAGTATTTTTTATTGTTAAGGAACAAATTTGTGCAAAAATAACTTAAATTGATGCTACTAAAAAAACTACTTAAAATTACTAAAAAAAAACTAATTCAATATTTTTAAAAATTGCTCCGAGATCTTTTCAGGTTTAAAATGAAGTATTACTATACAAAACTTTTAAAGCATTCATGACTATAATTATGCACTATTCAAAGGGTAATACCCAGAAAATATAATTGATAAATGAAAATTAAGACAAGATTTGCAACTTTAAAAAAGTAGTCTTGTGTATGTTAACCAAACTATGCCATTTTTTTTTATAAAAATGTCTTACATACTAAAAGATGTCTGTGTGTGTGTGTGCAGTCTGTAGTGGGAAATCTAAGTATTGTACGGCCATGAAATTTGGAACACAAGTATTTGAGGGCCCAAATAGGTGCACCTTGCTGTTAATTTTTTTAAATTTCGAATTTGTTTTATAGTTATTTCATACGTTAGAATTCCCTTTACGATCACATGGAGAAAAATGCGGCTCGAATTCCATTTATGGCATGGCAGCAAGATCATAAACAAGCGTCTTGCTCACAAAACTGAGAATCTCAGATGGCTGGCACTTCAGAAGTAGGATTTAAAATTCTGAAATTTAAAATCCTAAGTTTTACAGATAGAGATTTGAATTTTTAAATATAAGATTGTAACAGTATTATACACATTCCCTGAAAAATCACGTTTCTACGATAATAACTTCTAAAGTTAACAATTAAGATTTAAAACAGTCAAAATAAAGATATGCAGAGAGCATGATTTTTTCTTTTTCTTTACTTTACAAATAATGGGCTTAGTGAATTGAGTAGTAATGGGCATTTATCTACAACCCAGGCAATGCTAAGTAATTTGTTCTAGTTAAAAAATATAACAAGCGAAAGGAGTTAGATCTTTAATTTACAATATCTTTTAATAAAAATTCTTTAAAATAATTTTAAAATGCAATAATTCCAATCAATATATAAATGGAAATTCATAAATTGTTATATTTTATAAGTTTACAAAATTCACTTAAAAATACAAAATATTTTGTCTAGTAAATCCAAAGCCCATCCTCATATCCTTTTGTATTAACTGAAATTCTGTTTCGCATAAGCAATTAAGATATAAAATGGCCATAAAATAAAGACATGCAGAGACCATGATTTTTTTCCCTTTGCTTTACAAATAACGGGATTGGGGAATGAAATAGTAATGCACGTTTATCTACAACCCAGGCAATGCCGAGTAATTCGTTCTAGTTAAAAAATATTGCAAGTAAAATGAAGAAGTAAGATCTTTAATTTACAATATCTTTTAATAAAAATTCTTTAAAATAATTTTAATATGCACTATGAATAATTAAGGCAATAATTATAATCAATGTATAAACGGAAATTTATAAATCATTGTTACATTTTATAAGTTTACAAAATGGGCTTAAAAATACGAAATATTTTGTTTAGTATATCCAAAACCCATCCTCAAATCCTTCTGTGTTATCCAAAATTCTGTTTCAGATAAGTAATTAAGATATAAAATGGCCATAAAATAAAGACATGCAAAGGACGTGATTTTTTTTTTTTTTTTTTTTTTTTTTTTTTTTTTTTTTTTTTTTTTAATTTACAAATAACGGGCTTGGTGAATTGTAATCCACAACCCAGGCAATGCCGAGTAATTTGTTCTAGTTAAAAACTATATCAAGTAAAAGAGGAGTTAGATCTTTAATTTACAATATCTTATAATAAAAATTCTTTAAAATAATTTTAATACGCACTATGAATAATTAAGGCAATAATTCGCACTATGAATAATTAAGGCAATAATTATGATCAATATATAAACAGAAATTTATAAATCATTGTTACATTTTATAAGTTTGCAAAATAGGTTTAAAAATACAAAATATCTTTTCTAGTATATCCAAAACCTATCCTCATATCCTTTTGTATTATCCAAAATTCTGTTTCAGATATTCAATTTAAATGTAATACTTTAACATAATTGTAAATGGGACATAAAGAGAAATGTTGAGTTTAAATTATCCAATACTTTGAATTACAGGGACAAACACAAGATAATAAAAAAAACTCAAAAGATTGATATTTTGTTTAGTAGCTCAAAAAATAAAATGAGTTTCACTGATTACAAAAATATATAATTAATGTACCTTTCCTCTAATGAAAAGTAAATATTTCGAGCATAATGATGTCAGTCCATGGACCAGCTAGTCAAATTCAAGCAATAGGTAAAATTTGGAAGCACTAATTTTCCTTGGTAAACACAGTTATATGGGTATATAAATATTGCAAAAAACCATGATTGCCATCCCAAAGTGGTAGCTATAAAAAATAGCAGCCAATTCAAGATGGCAGATGTTGACTTATGAAAAATGGATATATTTCCGAAAGTAAAGGTTCGATTTCAACATTTCTTTTTTTAATGAAAGTGACAACTGAACAAAATGGCATGACAAACACATCAAGAAGAGCCTAGATAATATCTTCTGGGTGGCGAACACCCTAGAGAGATATTTACTCCTATGAAAATCTTTCCCAGCCAACGACCCTATAGACCTTATATACTTGTAAGATCTATGAGCGATCCCCAAAGGGACTATCTTCCTGAAATCTCATTAAGAAAACAGTGTAGTTGACACTGTTGAAAAACTAATTTGGGTAATCTAGAATGGGGATTTTTTATTGGACATTAAAGGAATGGTGACCATGCTTTAGTTTGGTGGTGCTTTGGCGAATACTACAGCTTTTCGATATCTGACCACCTGTGAATTAATGATCTAGTTTGCAGTTCTGTTTTAAATCTGGACCCACCTTTAGTATTTAATGTAGTTAGGAATTTAGACTGATAGTTCAGTAACTTCTGATTGAAGTGCATAAAATTATCATTGCTAATAAGAGAAAGAATCTACATTTGACTACATCTTAAGGAAAGAATATCCATCAATGTATGACTAATACATGGCATCAAGAACCAAACAATGGACAAATTTTTAATAAAACTAAAAGAAAAAGAGTAGATATTAATAAAAACGAAGAAACAAGATGTTCCTCAATAGAAACAGTAAATACATAAGTAAGTTTTCTATCCTTGCATTCCTTTTTAGACTCCACACATTTCAGTAAAAGAAAAGTTTAGCGTGAGCATGTTGAATGGATCCATTGTAGAATAAAAAATACAACGCGAAAATTGCATCAAAAACAGTACAACAGTAGCTAAGATAAATAAAAATGAATATTTTAAAAAGCCTTCTCCCACCGCCCTCCTTCTTGCATGGATGCAATTGCAAAGCATCAAAAATATGACTAAAGTTTAGTATAAGCATGTCAAGTGAAGCCATTGGATACAAATTAAATCACAATTTCAGCAATCATAGCACAATTAGACTAATTGCAGCATCTTCCAGAAAGAACATAGTTTTTATATTTTCAATACTCTTCAGAACCGATCATCGAATATAATACGCAAAATTTTTACTAAAGTCTCAATCCAGAGCAATGACCAAATAAAGTTCCTATAATAGAGACTTAGCCAACGATAATGAAAGTCTCAAAGATAGTTTCAGTTTAGAGTTCTGAGGAAATAAACTTATTTTCAATTGTTTAAATGATATAAAATTACTTTTTTTGTGAAATGACAACAGCATTTGCTACAAGGAAATGTTAGATTTTGAAGATAAATGGTGCAAAAAAAAAATTTTTAACTTTAAAATTAACTTTGAAAATTCATATAAAAATTTCAAAATGTTTTTACGTGGGGCCCTTTGAAATATATTTAGTTGTATATTGATAAAGAATGGAGATCCTATCACGAAAATTGTATTAAATGGGTATCTATTATCTATCTATTAGAGCAGCGTCTTTCAAACATTTTTTTCCGTAGCCTGGTTATTTTTATACTTCTCCTTTATGACATACTAAAATTTTTATTGCCTATAGGTAAAATAAAAAAGATTTGAATGTACATATAGTTTTCATATATTATAATAAAGAAGTATTTACTCTTACAAAAATGTATAGAAATCAAACTAAAACTAAAAGATTTATTAATGAGAAGTGTGATGCTGTCTTTTAACTAGAAACTTCAGGTTTGGAGAAAAAGATGATACCTTTATTCTTAGATCCTGCTCAACTTCCAATCGGTTTTTATATATTTTTTTTTTTAAAAACCAGTGTTGAAAAGCTTGCTTCAGACTTATAGGTTATTACATAAGACATTAGAAATTTTATTGCTTTTTCTGCTAAAACTGGATTCTCCTGATGATATGAAAGACAAAAATTCATCAGTGGTATTCTGTCGAAGATGTGTGAGACTGCAAAATGGCATGGACGTGGATGGAGCATGTCGTTCTTCTCGATTAAATGAATTGCCTATTCAATGGTCCTGATGTAACGCTATTTACCCGTATTTCAAAGTCTAGTAAAAAAATGAAACACCTAGGTTTTCAAGGGTTTTTTAGGCAGCCTGGCAGTTTGCTTTCATGGCCAGGTGCCGGATCGTGACCCACCATTTGAGAAACTCTGTAGAGTAGATCCTTTGAAAACATTTTTTAACAGTTCTGGAAATAATAATTCTGTAACAAAAAAACTATGGATATTTTAAAATTTTCCAAACTTAAATAACAAACCTGGAGCTTTTAGCTTCAGTTTAAAAAAATGGAAAACGCAGAGCTAAAATCAAACCGTGAGTTAGCTTTTAAAATGGGTCTTCTTGTTAACCTTTTCCGGAGATTTTTTAAATTTGTCTGCCTTTTAAAAATGTGTGTGGGGGTAAACAATCAACTTTTTGTAAATTATGGCTCCTCAGCTCTCTTTGAAACACTTTTACTCCTGTTTTGAAAAAAATTGGAATCATAGATTGAAAATTGAGGAAGAAAATGAAGATACATTTTTGTAACATGATCAGTTCCCCCATTTTTTAGAAGTTTTTCAAAAATATTGAAACATTTATTGAATTGTTTGAATTTTTTAAAGTTTTCTGCAACTCCCTAGATCGAATGCTACATTTTAGAAACACTGTGAGGTGTTAGGCCAATTAGTAGCTTCGAAATAAGGGGGAACATGCATACATACATTGGTTTCAACAGGTTAATAGTAAGATTCTCTTTCCTAGTCCCAAAGGAATGTGCAATAAAACATTCTTAATCTCATATATTCTTTTCCGATTTATAGACGTATTTGCTCTTGCAACAAACAACAAAAGTGTGATATTTATCTAGAACTAGAACTAATTGTCAGTCCTAGTGGTCTTCGGCCACATTTTTTACCATGTAAATTAATGCTTTGCTTAGGTTGTACATACTTATCATGGTACATATCCATATATATTATTCTATGTAAAGTTTAAATTATCTAGGTTTTGAGTTCAAGAGAAGCTGCAGTAACCATACCCCCCTCACTACAATATATTGCTTGTAATATAAAGAGTGTGAAAAAACAGAAGGTCTGAAACCTGTTAAGCCCCCCCCCCCCTCTAAATACAGCATCGACTGTGTCCCCCTAACTGTTTCTACAAATCTACGCCTATACATGAATTAGTAGAAAACTTTAAACAACCCCAATGAAATAGCTTATTTTGGATGCTTAGCAGACAATTTTAACATATACATAGGGGGGGGAAATTAAAGATTTGATAACAAATTTTTAAATGGGGAAACTCTAAATAGCATAAAAATTATCATTTGGCCAAGCATGGATTACTTTTAGAGCATAAAAAATATACACAAAATTTTTTTCAAACAGTTGCATTACAGTCATAAACATAAAATATTTGAAAAGTGTGAAATTCTCACAGTCTCAATCTCTAATGAGAACACTGAATATGTGAGGAATTTTAATATATATAAATAGGGGGCAAATTAAGATTCAGTAACAACTTTTTGAAAAAAGGAACTCTAAAAAGCAAAGAGATTGATTATCATCGAGTCGAACATGGACATAGATTTTGTTAAGAGTATAAGAAAGATACGTGATTTTTCTTTTTTTTAATTGTTACAGTTATAAGCATAAAGTACAAAATTAAATAACACACAGCAATAAAATTATAACAAAATTACAGTAAAACCTCTCTATGGCTGATCACCGCTGGGACCCAATAAAAACCGAAAATTTTCACCTTTGAATCGCTAGTTTTCTCTAGGAACAATATTATCAAAATCTTATAAAACAATACATTATATTCTAGTATGAAAAAGTAAAAACTAAAATGAAAGAAACACAAGATTTTTTTACTCACATTCTAAGCTTTCTTTTAATGGCTCAAGCATATCTTCTAAAAGCATATCGTTTAATGCAAGAAATACATCATTAGCAGTTAACGTTTTTCTTGATGAAGAAATTTGGATCTGATTAGCACTAAAACAAAAAAAAAAGAAGATAAATGAAACCAATATTGGGTACCCTAGTAAACACAAACAAAAAATCAAAAAATATAATTAAATGTTTCTAGACCTCAATTTATGTTTCAAAATTTCATTTACATATTTAAGCCTAGTTTTCACCAAGCATGAAAAGCGATAAGCATAAGATCAACCAGCCAATAATAGGAAGTGAGGGAGCACTGGAAAAAGTTGACATTTTTCAACTCCAAGAGAGCTCTTGTATGTGCCAGGTCTTCCCATTGGCAAGTGAATTTCTTGAGTTCATCAAGTCCAGTGAAAACTATCCGTCAGAGAATACACTAAGCCTCCTTTTTTTAGTATCAATACCCATATACATCCTTTAATACTAACATTTAAATATTTTATGAATAATCCTGTAAAAGTTAAGGTGTCTTTAAAATATGGGCTAGATAAAGGAATACCTTATTTTCTTCAGCTGCATTTGCCACTCCACAATAATAAAATTCCCTTACCTGGCATTTACAGATAGGTTTTTGAAATTTTCCAGATAAAAAGTTACAACTGAACCAGTGCTCAAAATGGACTAGAAATGCTGTTCAACTTATTTTCTTCAGCTGCATTTGCCACTCCACAATAATAAAATTCCCTTACCTGGCATTTACAGATAGGTTTTTGAAATTTTCCAGATAAAAAGTTACAACTGAACCAGTGCTCAAAATGGACTAGAAATGCTGTTCCGGTTCATCACAAACATGATCATACTGTTCCAATTTGTGAAATATAGAACAATATTGTTCCAGTTTGTGAAACATCTATAAAAGTGAATCATCTATTCTTCCTTTTGAATTAAAAGAAATTAGGAGAACTCATAAATCCTACTCTTATCGTAAGATATCCAAATATCCACCCCCCCTCACACACACATACACCAAACATATCAGCATTTTCCACAGTCACCTAAATGGGATGGCCGAAGACTTTTTGAAAAATCTCTTAAGGTGTCTTCAGTTAGGTCCATATAGGCTGTCATTGCTTGTGCCCAAGTGCATGATCCTTTTCTTAAATGAATGAGTTAAAAATCCTCTCCCAAGAATAAAAAAAAAAATTTTCATTAAATAAAATGTTAATTTGTGCAATTATTATCAGAATAAAATCCTAACTCGTACAATTATTGTCAGAGTTGCCCCTAATGTTTGAACAAATTACCATTAATACTGAAATAAGCATTCATATCTAATTTGAAGAATATAGCTTAGAATTTCAAATTAAATATCAAGAATAAAATTTCATATTTTTACTGGCAGTAAGTCTGAGATATATGGGGTGTCACAACTAGTGATCTGCACAGGCCTGGACCTGGTCTAAAGCCCAAACCCAGCCTTTAATTCAAAATTGGGGAAGCAAGCGGACCATGCTCCAGCCCAAACTCTCAATTAATGGAATGGGCCATACCTAGTTTTGATGTGATGCCGTTGGACCAGGACAAGCCGGTCCATACTACCAGGTCTGGTCCTGGAATTATGAAATATAGCCTTTTCCTACCATTTTCTACCTATTCAGCAATTTCTCATTGACACATTGAGTCTCAGATCAGTAAATGATTACTAACTCTGAAGGGATGTCGGGAAGGTTTTCTGCCACACATGCCTTTTGCCTAAAACTAAACAGAATTTAGAAAAGATTATTAAATAATTTTTACTAGAATTCACTAGTATGGGTATAATTAGCAATGTACTATTAGTTAAAAGATGTATCTTTGGAAATAAGATATCTTATTTCTAGAAAAATTTTGATTAAGACATGGTCTTTCTTTTATTCATCAATGCATATTCCTTCATGTTTTTAAAAACTTTTCTGTTAACGTTTTCCCATCTTCAATATAATCCCCCCCCCCCATACACACACACTTTTTTTTAAAAAAAAATAGGGATGTGTCTGATAATTTTACTTTTGTTATAAAAATTCGCCGAATGTGCACCCTTTGAACTGATGTCAGTAGCTTGTTCAAATTTGATTTCCTAGAGATGTATTTGATATCTAGCACACACTTACAAATACTAAGAACTGAGAGTAGTCAGAAGAGCATCAAAGTAGTACATCAATTAAAAATTTTTGCACATCACAGGCAGTTAGCCAGTTTGCATAATTTAAAAAAATAATAATAATAATAATTATAATGAAATTGTATATTAGATACTGAAAGAGAAAATAATATAATAAGAATATGTCAATTTTGCCAGTCATGTGAATAATTATTTAGAACAGATTCTAAAACCGGGGGTACACGAATAAGTTATACGGAATAAGTGAAAAACTTTTTTTAACGATTAATAATTTTTTGTCTGTTTCGCAAACATCAATGTATGAAAACGAAAAACATTTTCAAATGTTTTTTTAAACATTTTCATTTTTTTTTAACTTAAAATTTGAATCAGTATACGAGAATAAAAGAAAGTGAAAAATACTGGATGCAAATATATTTGAGGGCAAATACATACGTATTCGTGAGACTGGAAAATTTTATCTTCAATGCTGGTAAGTAGAGATGTAGATTTTCCGGAAAATTTTGAACTTATTCTTAAATATTATATGTAAGCTAGAATAATATGTCCAATTACTTTTAAAAGTATTTTTTCTTAGATTAGAACTGCAGTCATATATATATTAAATGAAATAGTTAGAAAAGGGTTTCAATTTAGAAATATATAAAATATTTTATGCACAAATATTTCTAATACATATGTACTGAAGTCAGCAGCTACAATTTAATATTTTCATTGAGTACCTGTAAGTTATAAAATAATTATATTCTATCTATAACAATAGAAAAATATCAAATTTAAACAATGCACAAAATAAATAAAAATTGCTAAACCCTTTCTGAATCATATCACAAGCAGCAGTTTTATTGTGATATAAAAATATTATAAGAAAATATAAAAATTGCTCATCTTTTTATGTTAAAAAAAAAGTAGCTGCCGCAGCTGCTGTTTGACAAATTTTGAGTTTCTCAAGTTTCTTTGTTATGTAGCACAAAATCTATAGCATACAAAAATATGAAATTTGGCATATTTGTAGAGAAATATTAGGGGGACACACCGATATAAACCATTATTCAATTTAAAATTTAGTTTAGGAAATATTTAATGTCAAAATCAAAGGAAGAGTTTTTGAGCTGCGAGTTTGCATCCTGAACTAACTAACAATAGCAAAAACTCAAATTTTTAGTAGCATGTACCCACATCGTTTTGAATTTTTGCAGAACAGAGCCCTTTCTTCTAATTTTGATTTAGTTAATGGATTATTCAATTTTTATGCGAAATTTTCTACTTTACGGGCAAAGATTTTAAACTATTGTTGTCATGAACATTACAATTTAACTGTTATATTTCACAACAATTATATGTTTCATTGTTGTAAATCTCTCCATACTGAAAGCATACATGATACTTTGTCACTGTATTACGAATAAAAGGCAAAACATACAGTTATGAAATTTTGCCGTTTGTTCGTAATACAATAAGCAATCATTCTTAAAAGCAGATGGCACGACTTAGATTGCAATGCAGGTCAGCAAGCGCCAGGAAGTAGGAGACGAAGTCTTCCAACAGATTTAGAATGTCAGATTTAGATGTCAACAAATTTAGGAAAATATTATTTTAAGGATTAGAAATATAAATGATCGCTAGGGTTACCATAATTTTTTGAGACCAAATCCAAATACTCAATCAATTTGAAAGGTGTCTATTGGAATTGAAACAGAAAAATCACATATATATCAATCAACACATTTAAGAAATACACATTGCTCTCATTAAAAAAAAAAGTAAGAAAGGAAAGAAAAAAAAACCATATAAATCTAAAATAAATAGTACTGAAATAAACACATTTAGCTTCATATGCAGTAGCAGGCCAGGCCTTATTATTTTATAAATGGACCAGTCTGAGCACTAAACTTGTAATGGCCAGGTGGGCCATCTGTTCTAAATATTTTGAATTTTTTTTAAATCTCGATGTTTTGAAGCCTATTAGAAATATCCTGAACCAAATTTCATTGCTGTATGTCACTTGGATTTTCCACTACGATGCACACAAACAAACATAGTTTCATATTACCATTTATTATTAAAGATGATCAAAAGAAAGATCTATTCAACAGATTTTAGATAAATATTTTAAGGATTAGAAAGATATATCCATATCATACTCAGAATTAAAGCAAAGTATTTACTCAAAATTTTATGTTCATTATATTAATTGTTCATTTATAAAATATTAAATACCAAAAGTTGCCAAACTTTATGAAATTTCAATCTGCATACCAGGCAAAAGTTTGAGCGCTATACCAAAATGTAATGCAATAAAATTAATTACTTACTATCAATGTTTAAAAATTATATACATTTTCCTTAAATACATTTATGTATTAAACTGCTTATTTAAAATTTAAAGCAAATATGAACAGCTATTTATAAATTGTTACAGAAATGTGAAATGCTAAGAGTCAATCATTTGAGAAATGAACAACCACTTAGCCATGAGCATCTGTTTATTATTGTATTAAGTCTTAATAATTTCTCTGAAATTATTAAAATTTTTGAGATTGCATACTTTTTCCTCCATGTATATGCCCTTGACATCCATAGAGTTCAATCTTATAATCATATTATGATTTTATTATTTGATGGATAAATTTTTTATTAAAATATTTAAACATATTGAATATAACTCCTAAGCTCTATTGAATATAATTCTAACCCCTAAGCTTGTGCATTATATAAGAGAGTTTAACATGCTTCAATATAATAATCAAAGCTAAACTGCAGATTTAAACCCCATCAATGTAAGAGCTTCATTAGGGGCACAGCAATCCCATGGTTAGCATGATTAATTAGTTGTGTTTAAAAACGCTGCATAAAATAAAATCACTTTAATCAAATTTAATAATCAATATAAAAAATCTTAATGTGTTCCAAGATCTTGAATTGAAAACAACTAACCAATATTTTTTAAATGCATTTTTTATGGTAATTTAATATACAGTAGAATAAAAACAAAGGATAATAATTAATAATTGCAACAAGGGTTTATTGAAATTAACAAAACACTTTGGTATTGCTTTGAAAAATATTTATAACTTACAGTACAGTAAGGAACTCTACATTCCAAAATATTGAATGCTGCATGCATTACATTCATAACTTCTGAGTGGTGCATTAATAAAGTTTATGTATCACAGAATATCACAATACACTGTGTTTGAAATCTATGAACCAGAAAATGTTTTGAGACCTACGAACATCTAAACTGATGTTTAAATTACTGTACATATGCTCAAAAGCAAGTGTATTTAAGAAAAATAATAAATTGTAGCTGCCAACTGCAGTATACAAATGTAAAAAATTTTCATACATAGAATTTTTTTATATATTTCTAGATGCTAATTGCAGTATACAAATGTAAGAAATTTTCATACATAGAATTTTTTATATATTTCTAGATTTAAATCTTTTTTTAGCCATGTTATATAATATATGTTTGACTGTAGCTGTAATATAAGAATAAATATATTTAAAAGTCACTGAACATATTATTCCAGTTAAAATGTAATATAGAGAATAATTTCAAAATTTTCCAGAAAATCCAGATTTCTAGTTGTAGCATATGCAATTGTCAAACGTTAAGGGGACGCTTCAGTTAAAAAAAATCTCCGTTCCCTTGAAAATTGCACCCGGTGGCTCAAGATATGGGCAGTTCCTTTTTCAAATGATTGACATCTGATGGGCCAATGAGAATAAATAAGGTGAAAAAAGGCCCTCCTTAGACACCTATAGTTTGTGACTTGCTGGCTTGTCCAAAGGGATAAAAGGGGGAATTTTAGAAGGGTGTGTGGTTTGGAGGACCAGGTAAATGAATGAATGAAAGAATGAAGAAACGTAACTGGAGGCTTTTTTTCCTTTCGCACTCACTGAAAGAAAAGTTTCCTATCTATCCTATTTCTTGTCAAGGGATAACCAAAGAGTTCTCCTAATCAATTATAATATAATTCTAATATATATATGTAAATATAAAAGATAGATTTCTAAAGAAAAATACTAAAATGAATTTTACTGTACTTGCGCACAGCAGCATAAAACACTAAAAATATATAAAAGGTTAATATGTAAAAATAAAAATGAAGAAGGAAGGCAATGTAAAGTGCTTACACTGCTGAAACGGCTGAACCGTTTCAACCCGGAGTTGAAGTCTGAGGAGTGGCGTGTTCTGCAAAACTTTGTGGAACCCCACTCTGTAAGATGGATCTTCGAGGTGGATTCGGAGGCTGCGGATGCGATTCGCAAAGCTGACCTTGGTGCATTCACCGGTTTGGACCGTGGAGTCTTTAAGATTCTTCGTGATCCAAACGAAAAGCCTAAGGGGAAGATGGAGATGGAGGAACAGCCAGCAGAACGGGCGACCTCCTCTCAGGTAAGTATTGGTAGTCTTGAGACTATGATACCTAGACTTAACGAACTAGAAATTGCTTCTGGTTCAGATGTTACACTTCATGCTAACCCTCCGATCTCGGATGATGAGTTGGAAAAACGCATGAAGGATTTTGACAATGATATCATGCTGGATGCTGATCATTGTCATGATGCTAGGTGAATTTCTTTCTCCTAGTCTTTCTGTGCCCTTTTCTTCTTTTTGTTTATGGGCTGTCTTAAGGTTGTGCAAATTAATCTGCATCACAGTCGATCTGCCTCTGCTATTCTTAGCAAAAGGCTTTTCAATGGTAGAGCTGATATTGCTCTTATCCAAGAACCCTGGACCTGTAATGGAAAGATTTTGGGTCTAGGGATCAAAGGATTTAGTGTCTTTTATGACACATCCTGTACCAGACCCAGAGCCTGTATTGCTGTTAGCAACAAGCTCAATGCTGTTCATCTGATTAAATTCCTTGATGGTGACAATGTTGCTATCAATGTGAAACTTAAAACTGACGAACATATGATGGATTACATCTTTGCTTCTGCCTATCTTCCTTACGAAGATAAGGAAACTCTCTCTAAGGTCATTATTAATCTTACTGAGTACTGCAATGGTAAAAAAATGATCATTGGTTGCGATGCAAATGCCCATAATACTATTTGGGGTAGTAGTAATTGTAACCGCAGGGGTGATGATCTTTTGGATCAGATCCTTCTTCATAAGCTCTATTTACTTAATAAGGGTAATACTCCAACCTTTGTGACTTTAAAACGTCGCGAGGTTTTGGATATTAGCCTGTGTAATAGTTCTGCTTTTGAGTCCGTAATTGATTGGAGGGTTTCAGATGACATATCTTTGTCTGACCATCAATTAATTTCTTTTTCTGTTAAAGGTCCTGTAACTGTTTTAGAGGACAAAGGTAGGAACCCTAGGAAGACGAATTGGGGTTCCTACAAAGAAGACCTTAGGGCCAATTTGGCGAAACATATTGGTGAGTATTCCTCTACTGAAAGCGTGGATCTGGCTGTTGACTTTGTGCAACAGGCCATCATCGGCGCCTTTTATAACAACTGCAGAACCACCATAGCTAACTCCCCAAGGACTGTTCCTTGGTGGACTAGTGAGCTCAGCCGGTTGCGTGGGAAATGCAGGAAGCTCTTTAATAGAGCCAAGAAGAATGGTGATTGGCAGACTTATAAATCTGCCCTCACCACTTATAATAAAGCAGTTAGGGATGCCAAGAAAAATTCTTGGAGAACATACTGCGAAGGTATTAATGATACTCCTGCCGTTGCAAAACTTGTTAAGTTGATGGCTAGAGACAGAAATTGTAAACTTAACACTGTTAAGAAGCCCAATGGTGACTTTACTGTCACTGGTGAGGAGACTCTTAGTGAGCTCTTCAGAGTTCACTTTCCGGTTTCTCATCCTGTTGTTCAGAATGACAGTGGTATTGCTTGCTCCACCTTGTCTGACGACAATAGCTGGGGTATTGCTAGGAGCATTGTTACTCTTGATAGGGTTAAATGGGCAATTAATTCCCATAAACCCTATAAAACTCCGGGAACTGATGGCATCATTCCTATTCTTCTCCAGGAGGGAATAGAGATGCTTGCTCCTATTCTCTGCAACATCTACAGTGCTTGTATTGCCCTTGGTTATATACCAAATGCGTGGAGGCATACTAGGGTAATCTTCATTCCAAAAATTGGAAAGGACAATTACTATGAGGCCAAATCTTTTAGGCCTATCAGCCTTACGTCTTTTCTGCTTAAGACTATTGAAAAACTTATCGATAGGTATTTAAGGGAAGTGATTCTGGCCTCTAAGCCCTTGTCTAGTTCTCAACATGCCTATCAACCGGGCAAATCTACGGACACTGCTCTTTACAGTCTCTCCTTTATTTTAGAGAGAAATCTCAATGCCAAGGAAATTGCTCTTGCTACCTTTCTTGACATTGAAGGTGCCTTCGATAAAGTACCCATTGACACCATTCTTGTTGCTCTCAACAGAAGAGGTGTTGATACCACGATATCTTATTGGATTAAGAACCTGCTATCTAACAGGTATATCTGTGCATCTTTACTTGGAGAAAGTATGACTGTGCATGCACTTTCGGGCTGTCCACAAGGGGGTGTGCTCTCACCACTTCTCTGGTGTCTTGTTGTGGATTCTCTTCTGGAAAGCATTGATGTCTCTGGTGTTTCTTGCATTGGATATGCTGATGATGTTGTCATCGTTGCCAGGGGCAAATTTGGCAACACTGTCTCTGACATGATGTCTACTGCTCTTAGGAGGGTTGAAGCATGGTGTAAAAATGCAGGTCTTACGGTTAATCCGCAGAAGACTGCTTTAGTTGCGTTTACAAGGAAACGCATACTTAATCTTGGGAATATTTGCTTATTTGGGCAGAAGCTTATTTGCTCCAAGGAGGTTAAATTCTTGGGAATTTACTTTGACAAGGAACTTAATTGGAAGAGACACTTGGACTACTGCACAACTAAAGCCAGAAGAATCTTCTGGTCTTGTAGGAATGCTATTGGGAAAACCTGGGGCCTTAATCCCAGAGCTATTCATTGGATTTACTCGATGATAGTCTGTCCTATCATTTCTTATGGATCCATTGTTTGGTGATCCAGAATTAGAAATGAAATTGCTAAACTTGATTTAGTTAAGCTTCAAAGGATGGTGTGCATTGCAATCTCCGGATGCATGAAAACCACTCCTACTGCATCTCTTGAACTTTTACTTGGTTTGCATCCGCTTTATATGCGTATTGAAGCAGAGGCACTTATCTGCATGAACAGACTCAAATATCTGAAACACTGGAAAGATTACTCAAGGTATCTATCTTGGGGCGAACTTAACAGTAATGTTGCTAGGCATCCTTATTTCTGTATGCCACCTGATGGCATACATGTCAAATTTACGTTTGATAAGCCTTATGAAATTCTTGTCCCCTCGCGGGATGATTGGAAGAGGACTCCAACCTACAATAAACATAACTGTTTTGTATGGTATACTGATGGCTCGAAGATTGGCACTAGTACTGGTGCGGGAGTCTGCTGCCCTGATGATGGCACTAAGCTATCTTATCCGCTTGGCAATTTTGCTACTGTCTTTCAGGCTGAAGTATTTGCCATTCTTATGTGTTGTAGAATTTGCTATGACAGAAAGTACGAGAATAGCCAGATTTTCATTTGTTCTGACAGTCAGGCTGCTCTTATGGCTCTGGGGAAATTCACTGTGACGTCTTCCCTTGTTTGGGAATGCTATAAAGCTCTCTGTAAAATTGCTAGTAATAATAGTGTCATTCTGTACTGGGTGCCTGGTCATTCGGGCATTCCTGGCAATGAATTGGCAGATGAACTTGCTAGGAAAGGCTCTAATACTCCTTTTGTGGGCCCTGAGCCAGCCTTGGGTATACCCAATGATCTTATCAGAAGAATTGTCTTTGACATCTTCAGGAAGCTTCAATGCAAGAACTGGTGTGACACTAAAGGGCAAAGGCAAGCGAAAATTCTCAATTGTAATTGCCCTAGTGCACGTCAAAAGGAACTTTTCAGGCTCAGTAGAACTGGCATCAGGAGAGCTGTTGGGCTCCTTACTGGGCACTGCACTCTCAAGAGACATCTTAATATTATGGGTGTCTCCAAAGATTCGCTTTGCAGAGGCTGCAATTACAGCGAAGAAACTGCAGCTCACATTCTGTGTGAATGTGAGGCCTACTCTGCTCACAGATTCGAACACATTGGTCGTCATGTGATTGAACCCTGGGAGCTGAACGACATTCCTGTCAAGTGCCTGCTTATGTTTGCATCGGCTACTGGTCTCTTCTCTTAGGGACCTTCACTTTTTGGGGTAGTACAATAGACCTCTGGTCGATGTGCTAGGCTCTTCTGGAGCCACCCACCTTTATATCATTCAAAGTGCTTACACAATGGCGGTAAGGAGTAGTGACCTTACTCCCCAGTTATCAACATGCATGTCCTAAATGCCGCGGCATTGCACTCCTGGACGCCAGCACTGACTGTAGCCAACCTCCGGAGTGATAATCAAAATTATCACAAGACCTTTTATAAAGGAAAGTGATATTAAAAAGTATTGGTCCAAGCCTCAGAGACAGCTAAGTTCATGCCTATGCTTTCTCTTTATAACATCAAAATAATCATATTCAGCAGTTTAGATGTTTGTGATGTCATTACTCTCAAAGACGTATAATCAATGTTCATAATGACCTCAAATATTCACACAAACTTAACCCATATTTTTCATTTTTTCCATAGTAATTTTTGATGTAATGGATCATAAATTGCATTGGATATCTTTACCTGAATGCCTGTTGTAAGAATTTTCTGTCCCTTTCCAATCTGGTGACGTCACTGCTTACGATTCTTTTTGTTCTCGCTAGACCACCAATAAATACATTCCTAAATATATTCAAGTGCAAATTAGATGTTCAATGTATGATTCCTGTTATAGGAATATTATAAGTTATTCTTTTATCATATATATAGAATGACAATTTATTATGGCTGAAATCAATACTGAGATGTAGAAAATTTACAACATTATTCTGGGTTGGTGTATTTTCTTCCAATATTAAATTTGAGTGATAAAATTCAAAATTCATTTGAAAACTTTCGTTTTTATAACCTATTAACAAATCATCAATGTAACGTATGTAAATTATTTCATTGTTAATATGGGACATTTTTTCAAAATGATTAAGATAGATGTCTGCTAAAATTGACGAGCATCCCCCACCCATGGGGATGCCTTTGATTTGCTTATAGAAATTCAGACCGTTATATAGGTAGTTTTCTTCTATAACTATCTTAATCAGAGATCTATATTTGTTGATTTCTATATATTTTTGCATTTCAAATTCCCCGTACAACAAGTTCAGTATTCGGTATAATACCTTGAGTTCAATATTGTTAAATAGCTCTTGAAAATCATAGGTTCTGAAAAATAATTTTGTTTGATGATTCCTCAAGATCTCTATGACCTCGTAGCTGTTCCCAACAATATAAAATCCCCGATCTAATATATATATATACACTGTTGGACAATTGCTAAGGACAGATGACACTATCACCCATAGCAAACACAAAATGAAAGGAGGCAAAATGTGGAAAATTAGAATAAGTGCGGGATACAGTAAGAAGAGGTGTGTGTATACAAATTTTTCATTTCCACGCCTGTTCGTCACGTGATAGCACTAATAAGAGATTTAAAGGATATGAAGCGTGTGAACAGTTGTTACTCCAAGTGAAAGATTTAATTGATGAACTTGAAATTTTCGGTATGTCTTCCCGATATCACTTAGATGATTTTAGGTGTGGCCGTATTATTGGAAAGATCGAAAAAGGGTGAAAAATAACAGATGTTGCCAGGGAGTTCGACATCGCCCACAGAGTTGTTTCACGGCTGTGGCAAGCATTTAAAACAACTGGAATGTGTAGCAAGCGTCACGGGGAAAGTCGTGTTAGAAGTACGACGCCTGCAGGAGACAGGTATATTGCCTATCGGCAAAAAGAGACTGGTGCACAATAGCTCAGCAGGCGGCAAATCCGTTTCTTGCTACCACAGGACAGCAGATCTCCCGAAAAACTGTAGCCAGACGTTTGAGAGAAGGAGGACTATATGCCAGCAGACCTGTTGTGTGTGTCCCATTGTCCAGACTGCACCGTACTGCCCGTTTGCAATGGTGTCGTGAGCATCGCAATTGGACCGAACAGGACTGGGCTTGTGTACTATTCTAAGATGACAATAGGTTCAGTCTGTCATCGGATTGTAGACGCCAACTGATCTGGCTTGAGAGTGGTACTGCTTATTGTCCAGAAAATATCCAGGAAAGGGACCGCTATCCGACATGCAGTATCATAGTATAGGTCGGCATCATGATCAATAGCCGCACACCCCTACATGTGGTTACAACTGGGACTATGACCGGCCAACAATGCATTAATTCGCTTTTTCCATGGTGCTGTTGGTGATAAATTTGTTTTCATGGACGACAACGCACTATGTCATCGAAAACTCGCTGTTCAGGATTGTCTAGTCAGCAAGGGTATGCAATGCCTCGTATGGCCAGCACTTTCTCCAGATCTAAATCCCATTGAAAATGTTTGGTATGCTTTGGGGAAGCGACTTGCTGGTCGAAAATATCCTCCAACAAACAAGAACACCCTCATCTGTGCACTGACAGAGAAGTGGGATAACTTGCCTTAACAGCTGCTGGATAATGTTGTGCAGAGCATGACCCAAAGTGTGGAATGTTGCATCGCACTCCACGGTGGACATATCCCGTACTGACACCTTTCTCAAAGGTGCCTGCTGTCTTTCATATGCATTTTTCCATTTCTCCATACACAGCATCAAATGAACACTTTTTTCCTTTCAGATGTTTTAAAACCTTCTGTATTTTCCAGAACAATAAATGGTCTTTATTCTAATGTCTGAACAGTGTGGCAACAATATTTTATCCTACTAAGCCTCCACCCCCACTTAATGTTGTGCTACATTGCAATTTGTGATCTGCCCTGAGCAATTGTCCAGCGGTGTATATATATATATATATATATATATATATATATATATATATATATATATATATATAAGAAAAATATAATAATAATAACCAATTCAAAGTACCTAATCATAAAATATTAAAATCACCAAGGCAGTCAAGCCAAGTCCACTATGCCGATAAAAGAAATGAACAGCACCGACCAGAAATCGGTGATTAACCAGAATTAAATTCATCTTCAGCTCTGAGCATCTAATTCTAATTAATCCAAACAAATGCCTGTTTCAGATTTGGCAATAGTAAGTTACTATAAATGCCAAAACTCAGACTACAAACACCAAAAGAAGAAGAATTGGAAGAAAATAAAGAATTACCAGGTTCCATGCGGCATGAACGTACACGTGTTAGTGCGAAATGAAAAAGGTCGAGAAGCATCAAAAGGAAGTATGACGAAATATATCATGGGAAGTAGAAGAACAGATAGTTATAGTGATCTTCCCTAGAACCTGTCCAGTGAGTTAAGAGTACAAGACAGGACAATTACCCATAAGGAGAGCAGAATATGAACATAAAGCATAGATGAAAAATCTTACTATACAAGTGATTCATAGATGGAATGAATAAATGAGAATGCCACTATAACCATTATAAGGGGGCTCAAATCGTAATATCAAACTGGCTAAAGTTACATATTTTTAGCGAAAATAGAATTCAAAACATTAAATGTTAACCCCTTGCCTGTGCCACCCGAATCCAGTTCGGGCAACCCCTCTGCGCCAAATTTGGAATGCCTGAACTGACTTCGGGCAAACGAAAAATCAGTGTTTCTATTCCGTTGATCCCGAATTGAGTCCGTTTTGCCTTACCAAATGTTCTACAATATAATTCGTTGTTTTTCCAATAGATGGCGATACTTGTCCACATTTTTTTTGGAAGCAGGCGGATCAGCTAGCTTGATTAGGCGGGATATAAACAGAGTTTATTGTAAAGAGTGTTATGTCGGCTTGTGTGCCGTGTCATATTTTTCGTATATATCATACTATAAAAGATTTGTGAAATTCTGAAAAATGATTCTGTGAAATGATTTATGAAATTCAAAAGATTATTTGATTTATTTTGCTATAATTAAACAATTTTGAGTAAAATATGAATATAATCCATTAATTTTCCACATGTATGTCAAAATATTAAATATAGTAGTTATTTCATATAAAAATTTATATTTTTACAAAATAAAATTTTTCTAACCTTTTTAAATGTTATAATAGACAAAACTGAAGCATAAAAAAAAATTTCCATTTTTGACCCACTTTCTTGAAATATATTCCACAGACAAGGGGTACAAATAATGTATCTTATTTTCAGATTTTATTATTTTTCAAATTCTTTTAGTTCATTTTATTATTTTTCGGTTTTATTTAATTGTATAATTAATAAATAATTATAATAATTAATTTTTTTTGTCCTACATTATTAGCCGCCATAATTGGGAAGTTGTCTTGGATATTTTCGATTGGTAGTTGATACAGAGTTGATAATTTTAATTATGAAATTAGGAGGATATACATTATTAGTCGCTGCATTTAATAATTCTATAAAATGTGCTAATTTAAAATTGTCATCACAAATTATTGATTCTAAGAACCTGGTTTGATATATTTCTAAACACTGAAATATGCAAACAAGAGTCAAAGTGTTGAATTTTAGATGCATTAAAATTAAAATTTTGTCTTTTATCATATAAGTTTATAGCCATATTACAGTTTTGTAAATTTAAATTTAAATCTAAAAAATTTGCTACATTAGAGTTATTATAACTTGCATTTAATTGTAAATTATTAGGATAAAAGTTAAATACTATAGGATTATTATTATGGGATACACATAATATATCATCTAAATATCTATACATGTACATATTATGCAACCCTGCATTGATGTTCTTTTCATAGAAGAATAAATATAGATTAGCCAATAATGATGAGGCACCCACCCCCCTTGTGGGATACCAAACTGTTGCTTAAAGAAAGAACCACCATGTTGAATATAATTCTTATAGAGTGTGAAATTAAGTAACTTTTTAAAAAGAAAAGTTGAATATTTCAGGGTGATATTATATTTTTCAAAAATTTCTAAAATAATTCTATACAGATCATCTATCTATATCAATATTATTGAACAAATCCTTGAAATCAAAAGTATAAATACTATGGATATTAGTAAGAATTTTTAATTTCTTAACTAATTCAAAGCTGTTTTCACAGCATTATTTGAGATATCAGCTGACAAGGAAACTTCATTTAAAATTTTTAATAATAATTTACCAGCATTAGTTATATAAGAATTAGTGTATTTGGGAAACTAATTCAGGTACAGCATTACAATATGTGTATTAAAACACTGGAATTAAAAATAAAATTAATAATATTTCTATGCCTATGAGTTCAGAACAATGTTATAAAATTAATATTCATTTAGTCATTTTGAATATATCATTCTTTTTTTTTTAAATTATACAATTAGATCGCATTTTATGAAACTTGAAGTTTGAAATGGACGATACAGCACTAAAAATATGTGATGCACGTATATATTCTACATACCGCATTTTTTAGCTTTGCAGGATGTATTTGAAAATTATAGTATTTTGCATGAAAATTCTTTGTGTTGAAAATGATTTGTTTCAACCAGCGTTTCTCAACCGGGGTTACTCGGAACTCTCGGGTTCTGCATAGTAATGATAATGAATACCAATGACGGTTGCCTCTTCACGGGCACTGCGGAACTGCAGTTCTATTCAAATAGCTGAACTCTAGTAGTGGTACTGCACTTTCGCAGTGTTTTTACAGAAAAATGATTTCAATTGTAGAGATAGTAACTCAATAAAAATCTATATAATAATTCTCCTGAATGTGTTTTGTTTCTCCAAATGCTTCAAAAGCACTGGTGACCTAGAAGATAATCTTTGTATACACATAAATTCAACTTCGAGACAGAACTTAACACAGTCGGAATTTTGAGGGGAAAAAATTACTGGTTCACCAAATATTTATACATACTATAAAAATTATTTACAAACAAGAAAGTAAAATTAATTTCATTTATACAGATACTGTAATTCTATAAATAAATATATAATTATCCTGCATGTATTTGTCATTCCAAACCCTTCAGAAGCCTCCAGTGACCTAGAAGACTAAATCTTTGTACACTCATAAATTCAACTGCGGAACAGAACCTAATGCAGCAGGGATTTGAATGGGAAAAACTAATTGGTTCACCAAATAGTTATACACAGCTAAATATCCATTGAAATTCAACGGTTTCCCAATAAGCAATCCCCCAAAACACAATTTTTTAAATAATTCAATTTTTTCAGTTGTATTTTTTAAACTATTCACTCGTGCACCAAATTTCAAATATATGTTTCACTTCAGACTGGGCATTTCTCATTTATTCAGCCAATTAAACATTTAAAAGTGTGCGGCATGGGTGTATTTAATGGAGGGGAGGGATTCAACCCCACCCTCAAAATTAAAAAGTTTCAAAATGCTTCCTAAACATACATGTGATAAAAAATATCTACTCAATCCCCATTCAGTTTGTCATTCTGGAAGTCCTTGAACTAGAAAAAAAGCAACCCATTTTTACCTTCAATAAATAAATAAATAATGGGAATAAGTACGGAGTTTTTAGAATTTAAGAATTAAAAAAAAAAAGTGTTCCGGCTACAGCATCACTGCAATAAGGGGGAAAATTATCTAAATTTCGAAAAATCCCAGTCCCTGGAGTCAGCAAAAGAAAAGGAAAAGTTGAAGATCAAAAGCCAGTTATTAGAGAGACTAGAGGTCTGCACAGGTTTAATTTTAAAAAAATTCCAGCCTAAAAATGTCAAAATTTGACTCGGCTAAAGCCCGAGAATTTTTAAAAGGAATTCACCCGAGCCCGATTCGTACCGTAAACACTCAAAGCCAACCCCAAAGCAGTCCGGCCTGAATATTTTCCAGTACTTTGAAACCTGTTGGCTTGTATAATGATTAAAATTTGCCATTTAAGGAATTAAACACAAGCTCATCACTTATAGTATTAAATGAAAAGGAACTCAAATTTTAAAAATATGTATAAAATCAAGAATGAGCATTACTATAAAATGAGTTTTTATTTATCATTTTGGTTGAAGATGAGAAGGGATGAAAAAAGACAGATTATGTTTTTAAAAAATGGGGTCTTCATTTATCAGTAAACAGTGCAATGACTCTCAAGTTAAAGCTCATCAGCATCAAATATGCGTTGCAGTAGTAGCAAAACAAACATGTCATATGCCACAATTGTTAGTGTTAAACATTTCAATGCGATTAAACTCTCTATGAAAGTATAGATAGATAATATTTTCTTTAATTGTGATATAGTTATGAATATTTTTTAAATTTAATAATTTTAGTAAAGTGTAAGATGTTTGGAATAAATCCATTCAAGGACAATAATTCGTATTATCTATATGTTAATTTCAAATTATAACAGTTTGCTCAAATAAATTTTTATTCAATATTTGTTACCAGAAAGAAATCGCCGGAACTGTGTTTAAGAATAAAATTTATTTAATCTTGATAATTTAGAAACATTGGAAATTAAGAACTAAAATTAAAATCACAGAAAAAATTGAATATAAAATACTTGGATTTCTTATTTTCGTTTATTTATTGGATTTCATATTTTCACCACCAGCCAAACAATCACAGTGCATAAAAGATTAAACTTTTTTGCAACAGATTTAAAAATAAAACAAATTGAAACTCGCACTTGACTAATGATAATAACCTAATCATTTCCTCAAAAATTAAATTTGGAATTTATTTCTTCCCTATTCAATTTACAAATCACATGATGTTACGGAACAAGACAATTGCTGAATCGGTGTATATTTATACTGCTGTATACAGAGCAGAACATATTTTTTGTTCTCTAACTGTAGCTTTAAACAATTTGAATGTTGTGAAGAGCAATGTTTTATTTTGACTTAAATATGTAGTGGAATAAAGAAGTCTTCAATTTCTTATCTCAAATTATAATTTTCTGTATCCGGTTCTAACCCATCTGCATTCACCGTGCAGAGTAAAATTTTATTACTTAACTAGCAGGATATGCGTTCCTCGTACAGAGTATATAATATAAAGAAACTTAAAATTCACAATCATGTGCAAATTACTATAGTATACTAAATGACATTGTTAATCAAAATATTCTATCAAAATATCTAATTTAATGCCCATAAAAAGAAGTTTAAGAATCTCTGTTCTCGCTATACAAAATTATCTTCACGGGCAAATTTGAAGAATAAAACATTCTGGCCCCCGTTTGTAAGCAAATTAACAAAAAATATGAAATTGAATCAATATATGCAAAATAAAAGTGTTAAAATTGTATGGCACCCTTACTACTTATATTCGCGAATATTAGAAAATATACATGTAATTACTAATACATGGTATAAGTTAAAAATATCAATAAACCCATAATCTTTAAACTTGAAGGCAGTAATTGATTCCAATATATGTCAAAATGAAAATGCTAAAATTATGTGGGAAGATATATATATCTGTACTACTTATAATGTCGTAGATGATTAGAAGATATGTCCGTGTGTTAGTAGAAGATTACCCGTATTACAATATGAGTCTCAAAAATCTGTGCCAAAGTAAAACATATGTCATAATAAATTGAAAATATCAATAATTCCCGTAATCTTTATACCAGAAGGCCGTAATGAATTTCAATATATGTCAAAATATATGCTAATATACCTGTACTACTTATATGCTAGTAGATTAGAAGATAAACCCGTGAATTTGTAGACGATTACTCGTACAACGTACAATATATAAGTTTAAACAATTTTTGCCATAATAAAGCAATGGCATAATAACTTGAAAATATCAATAATACTCATAACAATGTTTAAACCTGAAGACCGTAATTGATATTATCCAGTTAAAAAAGCAATGTCAATAAAATTTATTTTATAGACATATCTTTATTATTCAAATCAGAAAAAATTTAATAAAAATCGTCTGCCGCATAAGCACATTAGATTTAAATCCGTTGTTAAGCAACATGATATAATTTTCTTCAAATAAATTGGTGGAAAAAATATCGTCTGAAATCTGAATAATGATATCTCTATGGAAGGTTTGGTGACATTTTCGTCAATTTAGGGACATTTTAAAAAATCGCCAAATTTATCCCCTAGTGAGACTGAGGAACTGACAGTCCCACTTGACGACAAATTGACGAAACATCATCACAACACTATCTCCTAACAAAACACAATAAATTTCATTTATTTAGTGCAATTTTATCAATTTCAAGATATTTTTATGGATTTCATTTTTATCAATTTGGCGACATTTTAAAAATTTGCTAAATATGTTACTAAGTAGGACGGTTAGACTGACAAGACAAATGCTACCGAAACATCATATAAGTACTCTATTCTAAGAAAACAAAATTAATTTCATTGATTTAGCATCATTTTTATAAATTTGGCAACGTTTAAGAAAAGTTGCCAAGTTAGCAATATCCCGCCAAATTCGTAGCTCTGAATTTGTAGGTCTGAAGATTAAAACAACTTGATCCCGTTTATATACTAAACGAAAACACTAAAATTTTATTAGGAGATATACCTGTCATACTCTTATTCTGTTCCAATAATCGGCTAAACACAGTATATAAGTTTGCAAACTCTGTCAAAATAAATGAAAGTGATGTATGCAGTATATAATTAATATAATTAAAAGAAAAATCAAACCGTTCATTTATAAGATATATTTATATATCCATTTATTTATTATTAAAATTGGTAAACATAATAAAAATTAACAAACACATTTGATTTAAATAAATCAAGGACGCAACATCGTAAGACAGGTCATTTAATAAAAACATCCTAAAGACATACAAAGTTTAAAAAATAAGGCCAGAGCGCTTTCGGGTACAGTGACCACCGCTTATAAGAAACACGTTCGTTTCGCTCGTTTTGTTTCTTATAAGCAGTTGTTTCTTAAATCCAGAAATTTTTTAAATATCGTTCTTCCATTGTAAATACTAACTATTGAACACAGTTTTACAGAATTTAAAAGATAAATGTATATAAGTAAAATATTAGTACGCACATAATACATTTGTAAATTGAGTTTTGCATTCAAAAATATTTCCTATTTTACGAATTAAGCCTTACAACTTAAAATATTATCTATAAGCATATAGCATGTAGTTAAATAAGAATAAAAAGTAAAACTCATAGGTCGTTCATTTATGTATAAGAGCATAGTACATTTTCATACATACCGTAATCTATTACTGAGGAACAGCAAAAAATTTATCCAGTGTTGTTTGTGCTAACGAATTTGATGAGGAGCGTATTTTTCTAATAGAGGTGGTAAGCTTTGTGTAATCCATGAAGATGACGACTCGGAGTCCACGTCCTGCTTCTCTCCATAATTTTTTTTTACAATGTTATTTCATTCTTTCCAGCGGCTTAACCAACCATCAGTCGCACGAAACTCTTTTTCTCCTAATTTTTCTGCTTTTTTCAGTAAAATTGCCCTACTGATAAGAGCGTTCTTTAATCTGGAGTTAGAAAACCGTTGTAAGAGTGCTTCCTCTATAGCAGCTGCCTTTCCTTCTCGTGTTCGTTTTCTTTGAAGATTACAATTTGGCGTCAAAATTTAATTTCTACCTTTCAGGATTTTACATAATGTTGAGTGCGGAATTTCTAATGCAAAAGCAGCTTCTCTTTGACTACACGGAGGTAGAGAATCATACTTTTTAAGTAAACTTTGCATTTCAAGTAAAGTAAGGGTATTTCTCTTTTGCGAAATGCTTCCACTAGCAAAACATAAAATGACTAACTAAAGCTGTACGAATCTTATTTGAGTGCATAAGCAAAGATGCCTTTCCTTATCAGACGTTTCCTTAACTGCCAAAAGATTAAAACTTGTTTCTTACTGGTTTGGGGTTGTTCCCCCCAAGCTTTTCTACGGAGAAATTCTCTGTCATCCTTGTTACATAGTAAACTCCCACCCCCTCCCCGTACGCCCAGAGACAAGAGATAACAATTCGTCCTTCAGTTAACCTTAAACAAATCGATTTTTTTTCGACACCCGCGTCGCAAGGAAATCAACAAATTTTCTGCAGAAAACTGTTTCTTATAAGCGGAATAGTGTGTTTCTTATAAACGGAATCGCGTTTCTTATAAGCAACATAATTTTAATGTTAAAACGAAGTTTGTATTTGTTTCTGTCGTTTTGGGTCTTATAAACGGCTGTTTCTTATAACCACTGAATCTTATAACCGGCGGTCACTGTATTAGTACACCCTTCATCAGTGGTTACATGAAAAACAAACATGAATCATTCATATATAGACCATGTATGTAGCAAATTTGCATAAATAAATATAAAATATAATCTGAACTTAGTAAGTTGAATAGGCTAATAATTAATATAAATAAACCTAAAAATTAGGTACAAAATTCTTTAAAAAACATATGTTAAGAATATTACCAGAAAAGTACAAATTCGAAAAACAGTCAAGCATACGTTTCACAAGGATGACGTCATAGGTAACTATGAAGAGACTTGAATTGCATAGAGTCGAGAACGAGTCGCCAAGCATAACTTAGAATTTGAAAGGGATCAGAATTACAAATCGACGAATGGTAAATATAAATAAAAAGGGATTCATAAAGGAGAATATTACGAGGGTTATTACAACGAATTAAGAAGAAAGTCTTTTTAAAGATGGGCAGGAAATTATCACTAGCCATACATTGAGCAAGAGCAGTAGAAAATTTACCATTCGAGCATGTTCTGCTCAATGGATGCCGACATTATGTTTAATCATTCGCCACATGTTGAGCAAGAGCAGTAAAAAATTTACCATTCCTGACATCACGAGCGTGTTCTGCTAAACTTATGCTGACCCTTCTCAGTACCCTGTTTTTAAATATTCCCGTCTTGCTTCAATTTAAAACCAAAAATTTTTCCCCAGCTTGAAAAGCCTTTATCTTTTCCCTCTGTAAATTGTACTACTATTGCTATCTCCTTTATTCAGCGTAAAGCTCTTGAGAGAGGCCCAAATTTGCTTATCCTGCTGTTAATTCTAGTTTCATTAATTTAATTCCCCCTGTGGAGGATGCTCTTCTTAACGATGCTCAAGGCCATAAAGACTGCGGCCATTTTATTATGTATCGGTCTATCGCTGCTTTTCAAAATGAGCTGAAACTTAAAAGGTAAAAATAGGCATTCTGGTTCTGATGTTACTTTGAATACTGAAATCGCAGAAATCAAAAACTTAAATCTAATCCCGACTTTGTTATTTTATTTGCTGACAAAACTAAGCAACTTGTTCCTACAAATAAAACTGATTATGTTAATTCGATGTAGAAGTGTATTGCTGAGATGGAATGCAATCAGGTCAAAAAATTCCCAATTACAATGATTAATACTAGGATCGCAAAACTTAAAAAATTATCTTCCTTCTAATGTTAAATCCACTGCTTTTCGTACTTCCCATCAACTTCCTAAAATTTTTGGTCAAATTAAACTTCATAAATTAAATCATCCTATGCGTCCTATCGGTTCCAAATGTAGTGGACCTACTTATTTTTTGGAAAAATCCCTTGCTTATTTCTTAAAACAGTTTTTTAATAATCATATTTTTTCTATTAGTTCTACTGAAAATTTCATTAATACCTTGTTTAAAACTAAATTTGCTCCTAATAGTACTCTCCATAGCTTCGATGTAGTTTCTCTTTTTCCTAGTATTCCTATTGACATTGCTATTAAAATTACTGCTAAAAAACTTCAAAATCACAATTTTAAAACCCCCATTATCAACGCAATCACTTCTACATTGAATATCAATGCAGACAAATTATTTTGGCTTCCGCGACGTTTTTTACTTGCAAACTTCTAGGGCCCCTATGGGTAGCCCATTATCTGGTATTTTGGCCAAGGCTGTTTTGCAGGAACTCGAGAGCAAGGTGTTGTCTTTTTTAACCATTAAACCTATTCTTTGGTGCCGTTACGCAGATGATGTTTTTATTATTTAGGATCGTGATTTAAATGATCTCCTTCATCTTTTGAATAAAGTTAATGATTTTTACCCTTCGATTAATTTTACCATTGAGCATGAATCCAATTGTTCTTTACATTTTCTTGATGTTCTGGTTACCTGTTTCTCCTTTGCTTTTCAAATTTCAGTTTTCCGTAAACCCAGTTTTACCAACTCTTGTATCCCTGCTAATTCTTTTCATCCAATATCCTCTAAAAAAATCTTTTTCAATGCTTATTTTAATCACGCATTTAATGTTTTGCTCTTCTATCCCTGCTTTAACTAATGAAATTAATTTTATTTTTAATCTTGGTCATGAGGCTGCTTATTCTTTTGAGTTTATTTATAAGATTTTTGCCCATGTTCATCATAAATTTACTCAACCTGATACTAAACTTGTTGCTATTAATGATCGTTTAGCTTATAAATCTAGTTTTCCTTACCATCCTAAGATTTTCTGTCCCTTAATTCAATTCTATCATTGATTTTGGTTTCAAACCTGCCCACTCTAATATTATTACTTTATTCAATCGTATTCGTTCCGATAAATTTGAGGATATTGATGACTTTAAAAGCTTTGCTGGGTTATGCTGGGGTGTATGGGGTTTCCCTGTTGATTCCTGAAAGTAACAATAAATTTTACATCAGCAGCACTAAATGTAATGTCGACATCCGTTTAGCAGAACACGCTCGTGATGTCCGGAATGGTAAATTTTCTACTGCTCTCGCTCAATGTGTGGCTAGTGATAATTTCCTGCCCATCTTTAAAAAAACTTTCCTCTTAATTCGTTGTAATAATAATCGTAATATTCTCCTTTATGAATCCTTTTATTTATATTTACCGTTCCTCGATTTGTAATTCTGATCCCGTTCAAAAGTTATGCTTGGCGACTATGCAATTCAAGTCTCTTCATAGTTATCTATGACATCATCCTTGCAAAATGTATGCTTGACTGTTTTTTCGAATTTGTACTTTTCTGGTAATGTTCTTAACATATGTTTTTTAAAGAATTTTGTACCTATTTTTTAGGTCTAATTGTATTAATTATTAGCCTATTCAACTTACTAAGTTCAGATTATATTTTATATTTATTTACACAAATTTGCTAGTATATGGTCTATATATGAATGATCCACGTTTGCTTTCATGTAGCCACTGATGAAGGGTGTACTAATGCCTAGAAGCACTCCGGCCTTGTTTTTAAAACTTTTAAAATGTTTTTATTAAATGACCTTCTGTCTAACGATGCTGTGTCCTTAATTTATTTAACTGAATAAAGTTCAAAATCGAAAACGTGAAATATACCACAAAAGATAATAAAATGCTAAACTTGGAAATTTTACCTACTCCGGTTATCGAGTTAATTTATCTAAAACGAGTACATTTCTAAGGTGGACTCAAGAAGGGCTAGCCAGATGATGTTCAAAATATAAATTATGATAAACTCCAAAAGAAAATGATATACTAAATTTAGATTTTTTAGCTGCTCCGATTTACGAATTATTCACAAAAAATGAATACATTATTACTATGTCGGGCGCAGGGATGTATCTAGAGAAATGTGAGTGGTGGTTGATTTTCCAGAATTATAATTGAGAATATAAAATTTCGAAACGAGCTTCACGTTAATTCGCACACACAAACAGTATTAATATTGTATACTTTTATATTAAAGAAAAACATTTGATAAAATTGAATATAACTTTTTTTAAATGTAATTATAATATGTATATTTTTTTGGATGAGTGGTGGTCGGCAATTGAGTGGTGGTCGGAAATTCTGAGTGGTGGAAACCCCGACCACCACCGACCACTGTAGATACATCCCTGGTCGGGCGCAAGATGGCTAGCCCGATAAGGTTCAAAATTCAAAGAAATAAAATATACCCTAAAAGGCAATGACATTAAATTTAGACATTCTAGCTGCTAGTTTTGGAGTTATTCTCAAAAAACAAGTAGCCTTCCTTTTGTTGGGCTCAGGACGGGCTAGCCCATTAAGGTTTTAAATTCAATGAGTTAAGATATACCGAAAATGACAACAACATTTTCTATTTGGAACTTTTAGATGCTCCGTTTCTAGAGTTATTCTCCCCAAAAAGAGAATTTCTAAAGCTGGCCCAAAACGATTCAAAATCAAATGAATTAAAATATTCCCCAAACTATAAGGATGTATAGTTTATATTTTCTAGTTGCTCGAATTTTCCAATTATTCTCAAAAAACGGGTTCATTCCTATGTTGGGTCCAGGACAGACTAGTCCAATAAAATTCAAATCCGAAGAAACTTAAATGTTCCATAAAAACCAAAAACATATTAAACTTGGAATTTCTAGCTACTCCGGTTCTTCAGTTATTCTTCAAAAACGAATGCACTCTTCAGTGAACCCTTGACGGGCTAGCCTGACGAGATTCAAAATGTAAATTAAAATCTACCCAAAAGGAAATTATATACTAAATTTTCATTTTTTAGTTTCTCTGATTTTTGAGTTATTCTTGAAAAGTGAGTAAATTTCTATGGCGGGCTAGCCCGATAAGGTTCGAAATGCGATGAAATGTAATATACCCCAAAGGACAATGATATATTAAATTTAGACAGATACTCCGAATTTTGAGTTATTTTAAAAAAACAAATATATTCCTTTTGTTGGGTTCAGGACGGGCTAGCCCGATAAGGTTTTAAATCCATAAAGTTAAAATATACCGCAAATGACAATATGCTAAACTTAGAATTTTTAGATACACCTGTTCTCCAGTTATTCGGCAAAAAAGGGTGAATTTCTAAGGCGGGCTAGCCAATATGGTTCAAAATTGAAAGAATTAAAATATACTCCTAAAGAAAAGGATATATTACATTTAGATTTCCTATTTGCTCAGATTTTCGAGTTATTCTTTGAAAACGGATCCAGTCCTATGGCAGGTATAAGACGGGCTAGTTCGATGAGCTTCAACATCGAAAGAACTGAAATGTACCAGACGAATTTCACATTACTGTGATGAATGAACTTGATTATTTTGGACCTTAAAAGATTTGAACGAACACCAGATCAAGTTAAATAAATTTAAAAAAATACAAATTATATCTTTAGCCCAATCTCTCTGAAAATCAAATGTCTTTTTGTGTATACCACTTGCAATAACACCAAATTTCACATAAATTCGTCAGTGTTTTCCAAAGATATCAGTCATTTCATTAAATTGCCATTAGTTTCAATGTTAACACATTGGCTTTTGATCTCTTATCAAGACCAGCGCTGTCGGCTTTTAGGAAACAGCTCCCAACATTGGGAGGTATAGGCGGTCAGCACACTATTATTTCAAGGCACTGTAGTAGTAGTGTTAAACATTTTTCAAATATGGAATTTTATAACATACCTAATAATCAAGATCAATTACAACGATAAACTCAGTTTCTTTTATATATTTTTTACTTTTCAGTACTGCTGGGACTTTCTTTTTAAATTTTGTTAAAATACAACATTTTTTTCTAAGTATTGTTTTTTTTTAATTTTGTTTTAAGTGTAATCTTTTTTCGGGGGATTCTTAGAATAGGCCCCCACTCATTTTTCAAAGTACGATCCAGCGCCATGTTGGCGTGATTCTGCGGGTTACAATTCTATTCCGGCTACTTCGCGAATCTGGTAGCCTTCGAATGGACATCCAATCAGCGCTCGCCTTTTTAGGATGCTGCGCGTGCGACTTTTTATTCTTTGGATTCTGCATTTTAATAGGCAGTAATAGAATAGTCCTTTTTCGATCGAATTTGTTGACTCTTGCTTTTACAGATCTTTTTTGATCGATTTGCAAAGATGTAAACACGTACAAACTTTTTGGAATAAATATTTAAAACATTCCTCGTAATTCATGGACATTAACGTTTTACGCAAATTTTCAATAGATATGCAGGCTCCGGTGTTAAATGTACGTGTATGTTCAAGAAAACGTGTTGCAGTGTTGAATGTACGTGTAAGAAAACGTGTTCCGGTGTGGATGTAATTAAAAATATGGATATCCGTTACATAAAGGTTAGTTTTTTCTTTGTTCATCCCATGTTTTGAAATTGTCTTTTGTATTTTTCCGTGTTTTTAAAATGGGTTTCTTAATTTTAAAGTATCATTTTTTTCTTGATTTTTGTTAAAGTACAAACTTTTTTCTAAGTTCCGTTTTTTCTTAAATTTAGTTAAAGTATAATCTTTTTTCCAAGTTCTGTTTTTTCTTAAATTTAGTTAAAGTACAAACTTTTTTCCAAGTTCCATTTTTTCTTAAATTTTGTTAAAGTGCAATCCGTTTACTAAGTATCGTTTTTTAATTTTCGATTTATAAGTTTTTGATATTGATTTAAATTCAAAAAATATTTTAAGTATCCAGCGTTTTTAAAATTTTATTATTCTGCCATTACGAAATATTTTTATAGTTCTGCCATTACGCAATATTTTTTAAATGCACAAAAATAGTATTTTGTAATCTTTTTATGAGTATTATTAACTTTTATTTATATTCAATTGCAATATCATTTAACAAAATTACAGTTCATAAAACTCTAGAATAAGACGTCACTATTGTAGGAGGAGCCTATTTTAAAACACGGGAATATACGTCACTTCAATTGGGAGGAGTCAATTTCAAAACACGGCCAACGCGCCAACTTGGCGCAATTTTGTACTTAGAAAAAAGACGAGTGGGGGCCTATTCTGAGAATTTACCCTTTTTTCTAAGTACTGTTCTTTTGAAATTTTATTAAAGTACAATCTTTTTTCTGAGTATCGTATTTTTTTATAATTGATTGTGCCAAATTCTTTCTACCGAAGCTGTTCCAAAATAGCTTTCACTTTTGCAATCTGTTTGCATCGTCTAAAATTTTTGTAGTTATTTTGTTTATTTTATACCGGAAAACTGTTTTTCAAATATATTAGTGAAATGAAGGGCTATTTATATCTAAGTATTGTTAAGTTAAATTTTCGATGTTTCCAGTTATAACTTTTGGATATTGATTTAAAATCAAACAATATTTTAAGTATCGCGTGTTTCCATATGGTTTCGAAAATTTTAAGTTTTTTATTCTGCCCTTGCGCAATATTTTTATAATGCACAAAAATCGTATTTTGTAAGATTTTTATGAGTATTATTCACTTTTAATAAGTATTATTCCCTTTTATTAACATTCAAAATTCCAGTTCATAAAACTAGAATACTTCAGATTGGTAGACGGAGCCTATTTTAAAACACTGGAAACTACGGCACTTGAGTTGGGAGGAGTCAATTTCAAAACACAGGGAAACGCGCCAACTTGGCACAAATATTGTACTTAGAAAAATGGGGTGTGGGCTATTCTACCGATTTACCTCGATCTATAATATCCATTTAAAGCAGACGAATTGCCAAGTTGTAAACACGCTGCCGTAACCCTAACCGCAATGTTGCAAAATACACAACTGTATACTTTTCACCAAAAATGTGATAAAAACACAATGCTTTCACTCGCAGTTTTTCATTTAACCAAACTTCTCCAATTGTCCAGCAATCCTATCACCAACTTTTTTGCCAGAAAATTGGTGGAGAAGTTGTCTGAACTAGTTGGTTGTTCCAAAAGTTCTTGAATGTGATATGGCCTTTAGAAAGCTAAAAGGGGTTGCCAGAAAGGCAATTCGCACCACATTTGACAACTTATCGCACGCAATAAAAAAAGCAGTGTTCTTTATATTCAAGCTGTACCGTTATTTTCACAATCAAATGCACAAATGCAATTTTTCATGATACTGCTACAAAATTTCATTAATACTGTTTGAAAAACAGTTTTCGCATATAAAATACAAAAATTTTAGGCGATGCAAGCAAATTGCAAACATAGAAAAATACAACAAAGCAAAACATACGGATGATCACGCCCAAATACCATTTTTTATGATACTTCTGACTGCAAAATGAAACGATAGGTTTTTCATTTCATTAATATTTCCAAAAAATAGTTTTGTATAAAATATGAAATTACAAAAATTTTAAGATTATGCAGATATAAAAACTTGAGTAGATGCAATTGTTCTCCATTAATCACTGGTCCTATTTCTTTGTGACACTGTGGGAATAATCACCATTTGCAAGCACCAAATACCAATAAAATATATGTACTATACTATTTTTGAAATAGTACAGAGTACCTAATATATACAAATACAAGCATTGTAGATTTTATAAAAAAAAATGGAAAATAATTTATACTATTAACTCAAAAGCTTCCCTCATCTACAAATTCATTTTCTAAAGTACTTGCTGCTTACCTGATAATCGATCTTACGACAATATGTAACAATGAAGTTTTAATGAGTAGGAACCTTATAGTGCAATATAGTCAAACTGTAACAATACCATTTCACATTTATGAATAAAGATGGCACAGCACATCCATCATAAAACACTTAACAGTTTACCTACCTTTATAAGAATTAATTTTAAAATCATAGTTACAGTTTGATATTACAGAAACACTATACAAACCAAGTTGCATTTAAAGAGACTGAAATGACACAATATCCTTGTAAAAAATTTATTGAGAAATTAAAGGCAGAAATCTTATAAATCATGATAATATTAGATGAGTTTTTTTCGAACAATTGATTAGGGCATCGTATACAATAAATAAATTCACAAGTTCCAATAAAGCTAATTAGATCAGTTACTTTTATCACCACTGTTCAAGCATAACACTGAAATTCGAAACACAGTATTTACATGTACTACCATTACATAACTTTGGAGTAAAGGAATATAACCCAATTTTTTGGAAAATGTCCAGGCGATAAAATTTAAAATTCTGAAAAAATAAATTAAAGGCACAGATTTAGCTGAACATCACATTATATAAAATACATTCACATCCTTTAATAAACTCAGCAAACGAAACTATGGCTATTAATATAAGATGCTATACTTTTTCTTCTTCCAAACCATGCTTGAAGAATATCATATAGGGTTTTTCTTCCCCAGAAGCATTTTCGCGATACTCCAAAAGGGCGATCAGACCATCTGGATTAGAGCTCTCTCCCATAAAAAACTGTAAATCACTAAGTTTAGGAAGAACTTTTTTAACTGCTTCGGTGAACTTAGCTTTTGCATCTGCCATTTCAGAATCGCTTTTGCCCATCTCCTTCCACTTTTCTTGCAAAGACTTTGTGTATAACTTCAAATAAGACTTGTAGTCATTTTTTGAGAATCCTGTCTCAATGAGACGCTGATTCAAAACTAAATCCAAACCAGATTCTACTATATCTTCTGTTCCTTCATCAGCTTCTTCTTGGGAAGGATTGGCACCATCAAGCTGAACATCACCCTGCCGTCTCTGTACAAGCCGGCATTCAACTTCATACAAGCAGTCATCAATGACTTTGTATTTAGATGAATCTGTGAACATTTCATCTCCAGTAATAAGATCTTTGAAAATAATCATGATGAAACGAAGATACGAAAAATCAAATTTACCAGAAACCACGAGTTGCGGCGAGGCTTAGCAGCACGTTATCGGATAATTTTTTTATTCTCGCCTTACAAGGAAACCACGAGCCTTTTACAGAGTTAAGCAATAAAACTTAAGTTAGACACTCTACGATAAATGCGATTAACGCCCTGAATTATATTTTAACACTAATAAAATAAAATAAATTTAGCAGGAGAAAGGCAGTTCTGCCAGCAGGGCGAGAAATTATTGAGAAAGACCGTTGACTCGACAGTGACGTAATATATCCTACTCAACGCCGCGTCGCGGAAAAAATTGTAATTAGCATAACCAAGAAAAAGTTAACAGGGTTATTATTTTTGGAGAGTGAAAGCTTGCATAAATCAATAAAAATTTAAGCAAAAAAATGCACAAATTCAGTTACAATTTTTTTTATGCATAAATAAGTTTTAAAATCGAATAATGATTTTTAAGATGCGAACTCAAATCTCGTCGTAAGAGAATTAAAAAACGAGATGTTTCCGAGCGTTTGCCCAGATTTACAAATGTTGAAATTAGGAGAATTTGCATATTTATAAACTAATAATATCGAATATATATAACGAAATACTTTACTTTAATTTTAGAAAAATAAATCAAGGATTCGTTCTATATTATTCCGATCACGTGATCAATATGTTCTAACACGTGCATACCTCAAGATTTCCACATGCTGAAATGAAAAAATACTCTTATAAGCTAATAGATCGAATATTTAATTAAGTATAATTATTTATTATTAGAAAATACATAAAATGTGATTGATGGTTCGTCTCTTCAGAGAAACGAACATTGGCAAGTCAATTGTCCAATGAAAATGACGCATTTTGACAACGGAACGTAATGTTTCTCACTATATTTCGGGTAAAGGAGGGCACACATTGAAAACGCATGCTCGTGCAAAATGTGGTTAATTTTGAACAATGGTTTTCTATCTACCGTCCACACAATTTAAATACAATGAGGAAGCTATTTATTCATTTCTAGCTTCATACGCTCAACATGCGTATATTTACTGGATAGTCCCCTTACTAACAACTAACAATTCATTTGGAATATCACTTTATATTTCAATAAAAAAAATTTCTAAAGAACCATAAATATAATTTTGAATTTTAATTAATAGGAATCAGTTAATTCGAACTCAAAACATTGGTTTATCACAACAAAAATTTTTATTTTAAATATTAATAGTGATTAATATATGGATTATAGTGAAGGTTTATACTTTGCTTATATCTGTTTATTGTCAAGTCAGTTTTGTTGCAAATATGGAGCATCTATATTAGATTTGTGGGGCACTTGAGTAAATTTCACAGATAGTTGAATGGGCATGATCAGGAACATTGTAAGAATTGGGAGCGAGGAAACTGAGTACTTGATATTACCGAAGGACTCAATTGGAGCAGCAGGTGGGCCACACAGAGCAATCCACAACATTCTGTATGCTGCATTGTGATTAGCACTGGGACATATTTGGGAATTATTTGTAATTGTTTGAGAATATTAGTATGGAAATGCATACAACATTTGTGATTCAAAATCTTTTTGAACCAATGGCTCTCTTGTAGAAAAGCATTAAAAACAGCACATTATGAGTTTAAAATTTGAAACTTTAAACACCATGATAAATGAAAAGTTGCTGCATATCATAAAACATGGCAAATGAATGAAATTTTCTCTTATAAATTGCAAAAATTATCCAGTGATCAAATTAAAAATAAGTATTTATCAAATTATACTAAAAAGAGGGATTTCCCCGATGATTTCATATACAAATACATTAATACAATACATTTTATATTAAGTCTTTAAAACAATTCACATTTTTTATGCATAACAGTATAACATGATATTTTTGATAATATTTTTAACTGCAATAAATATTTAAATATGTATATTTTGCATAATTGTTACATATTTTGCAATAAATATTTTACTAAACATCAAGCCTCAAATCCCTTGATATCTCGAAAAAATATTTTTCCCCTGCACTTTAAGAATTAAATCAATACATTTTCCATAAGTATCTCAAAGCATTTTATTTTAAACCCTTACTATCTTAAAAATGCTGACTCCTATGCCATGTGGATGGCTGAATTCGCTTAAATGTAATTAAGTAAACAATAAAAAATTGTTTAATCAATGCAAGATTTAAGAAAAGAGAAATATTGAGGAACAGAAGCAGACCACCAATTTAAATGATTGATTGATTGATTGAAACCCCGACCGCCCGACCTACCAGAAAGGCCAATTTAAATGATGTCAAAGATCAAGATGAAAATAGCATAACATCAGAACAGTGAAAGATCATCAAAAAGAAACACATTTGGCATTTCATTTGCAGATTTCTTAGAAGTTGACACTTCCCTTGAATCATGTGGTACTTTAACGAATGCAGAGATTGTAGCATACATAAAAGCAACATCTGGTGATGAAGTAAAACAGTAGGGATAAACTTATAGTTTTCGAGTAATTGTCTTGTCAAATTGAAGAAGATTGAAAATTTTTCCTATTGTCAATATTGTAATGGGAATATCTCATAAACTAAAAATGCTAGCTATGCATAAGCAAGAATTTGTTTCTCTTTGAAAGCCCTACATGTATATATAAGGGACAGTCAAATGAAAATGAGACAGATGGAAAAAAAGTACGTAATCTGTTTATTCTTTCAAAAGTAATCGCCATAACTGTTAAAGCATTTGTCCCACTGTGAGAGAAGAAGGTCAATGCCTTCATGGAAGAATGTTTTTGGTTGCTTACGGAACCATGATTGTACCCAGGCATGCACCTCTTCGTCCGAGGCAAATCGACGGTCATGAATGTCTTTCTTCAGGGCTCCAAAAATATGAAAATCGTATGGGGAGAGATCTGAACTGTATGGAGCGTGTGTAAGGGCTTCCCAGCAAAACTTCTGCAGCGCAGTCGAAACAACCTTGGCAACATGTGGGCGGGCATTATCCTGCAACAGAATGAGGCCATCCGTCAACATTCCTGGGCGTTTTGACTTGATGGCACACTTCAATTTGTGCAAAGTTTCCACGTAATACTGTGCATTAATTGTGGCGCCGTGTTCCAGAAAGTCAATAAACAGCGGGCCCTTGCAGTCAAAGAAAAAGGTGAGCATGGCTTTCCCAGAGCTGGTGTGCACGGCTTTGGCTTTTTTCGGTGGGGTGAATCCATGTGCTTCCATTGTTGGCTCTGACATTTGCTCTCGGGCTCAAAATGATGACACCATGTTTCATCTCCCGCGACAATACAAGACTTGAAATGATATTCATCATCGTGATGCCGTTCCAGGTGCTGCAGTGATATTGACATTCTGTTCAACTTCTGATCCTCTGTCAGGCTGTGGGGAACCCACTGCGCACAGATTTTCCGGAACATCAGATGCTCTATCAAGATGGCGTGAGTGGTACCGTGACTAATGCCCAACATAAGCCGAATGTCTTCCACCGTCCGCCATCGATCATTTCTAACGGCAGCATCCACCGCAGCAATGACAGGATGAGCCTGTCCTGGCCGACTGTTGTCTTTCAATGACACCCGACCGTCTCGATATCGTTTAGTCCACTCAAACACACGAGCACGTGACATACTGTATTCGCCATACACAGCAGACATTTGGGCATGAATTTCACTTCCTGACACCCCTTCTGCAGTCAAAAAACGCACTACAGCAAGCTGTTCCTCTTTCCCGGTCTCCATAGTGATGTCGGATGCACACACGAGTCGCTGACCTCACTTCGAGCACGTCTAACAGACGAATGACACGGCGCTTAACTTTGCGCTGTTCCTTCCTGATACCCAATAGAGGGCACTTCTATACACAACCCTACCTCCATTACCAACTTCCGCTCCAAGCCCCTTATATAGTCTGTCTCGTTTTCATTTGACTGCCCCTTATATATAATTGGATTTTGGATCGAGCTCTTAGTTTACGAAGTATAATAGTTATAATTTCGAGAAACCTATTTTTCCAATGGTTAGGACAGCTGTAATATTTAAAATGTCACGAGTCCTGCAACTCAACACGTTTAATTACTCCTTGGTGCAATCAATATTGGTGCACAAGTATGAGATATTTCGTTTTGCTTTAAAAAATTTAAAAAGTTAAATGAACTTGGAGATTCTAAAAATTTTTAATGATTGATGAGGTTTCATCAGTATAGTTGGAAATGTCCATATTTATATGATGCTATGCAGATTTATAAATTATATTGAATCTAAACTCTCATCAGATATAGTGTAAGTTTAATTTATATACTACCAAGTAAAATAACTTAATATTTTGATGTGTCTATGGTCGTTTTGATGCAAGTTCATGCAAGGGCGGATCCAGAGTTTTATTAGGGGGAAGGATGGTTCCGAGGACCCGCACCTGGAAAATTTTTAAGTTTGGGCTGTTGAATAATTTAGATAAATTTTGTTGTTGTTAAGTCATATTAGTATACTTAATAATTAAAGTTAAATCCGCGTTGAGGAAAAGTTTACCCTAAAAGACAACAGTCACGGGAGTGCGTTTTCATATGGAACGTTTTTATTTGAATTTATTTGTCTACTAGATAACATTAAATGTCCATGCGAACAACTTCGATGTATTTTGTAGATACTTGACCTTGGCATATGAATGAATTATGCATGCAATGAATTATTTCTCCATCTGGAGCAGTGAACAAACAGAGCACTTCTAGCAGCATCTACAGTTTTATAATTGAGTTTCTGTGTCTCATTTTGATTTTAGCTTAATGATTTCGTTGGTGAATTATAGGAATGTAAGAGAGTATTTTTTTTTTAAGTTTGGGTTTTAGAGGAATGTGCAGCAGTGAAATTATTAGGTTATTTTGGATAAAAGAATCGCTGGGCCAGGATGTTTTCTTTCTGTGGAAGAATATACTTGTATGATAAACGAACCGGGCAGTAATGAAAGTGATACAGATAGCAAAGATTCATGGAACTGTGGTATTTCTGAAGATGAATATGAAAATGCAAATGATTCTTCAGATTCTGAGCGTACTATTATTACAACACCGCCAACTTCAGTAGCTGTTTCTGTGAATGACGTTTTTGGACAGGAGATTTGAAAGATCTGAATTCTTTTGAGTTTTTGAGCATACTTGGAATCAATCACAATATTATGCCGTTTAATTTAGATAAGGAAATTAATTTTTTAGCATATTTTTCGATGATGAATAGTAGAATTCATAGTAAAAGCAACTAACGAATATTTTGCATCGAGATTTGTATGAAAAATATACATCAAATAGAAAATAAGTATTTCTATTATTCCTAAAAAAGGTAGATTTCTGTGTTGAAGAGGTGATTTTTAGTAAATTTATTTTGAGAGTTAGGCTTAGTGCAACAAATTAGCCATCCTTTGGGAATAGTTCAGAATCAAAGTGCTCCGTCCTTTGGGCCACGGTAGTTCCGGAATTCCGCCATCCGGTCAAAGGGTTAATGATGGATGTTATACACACAGCCCTGGAGGGGCGCGGTAGCCCATTGGTTAGCGCGCTGGAGTTGCACTCGGTAGGCTCGGGTTAGATTCCAGCCACTGCCAAAACTGCCGCCGTGTTCATGCGGAGTACGATCACGTTAAACATATGGGTCCGAAAGTCCTTCCGAGAGGTTGGTGGTAGGGGAAGGAGGGTACGGTCCCTATGGATGCCTCCCCCACTGGGTTCCGGTCTAAATTGGGTGGCACTTCCTGACCGTCCAAACAGTTACCTTACACCTTTCTGGTAGGTCGGACGGTCTGGGTTTCAACAACAACAACACACAGCCCTGGCCTTCAACGAAAAAGCGGAATTTTTTCAGATCCAATCAGCAGCCAAGGCTGGAGGCTGACTAATTGCAATGCAAATATATTGACCAATCCGTAGAGAGGAGGCCAGAGGTGAATCTTACCCCCATCTTGGGCCAGAACTTTTATCAAGAAAAGAACTAGACTTGACTTCCAGAAGAAGTTTGTAATGTGATCCAAGAATATGTGTCCTAGTCCAAATAAGGACGAAAAAGGAATTCTTTCGCCAAATGTCCAATGAATGAGTAAAAAACTAGACTTCTAGAAGGAGTTTATGATTGAATTCAAGAATATGTATCCTAGTCCAAATAAGGACGAAAAAGTAATCATTTTGCCAAGTGTCCGATGAATGAGTACACGCAGTGGAGTTCCCATGTGGAAATGTCAAGTCCATGATTCCTGTGGTAATTAAGTTTGCCGAACCTATTTTCATTATTTCTACCATTCACGTTAATAAGACATGTCCCCAGTCTTGCTCCTATAGCTTAAATAAATCAAGAACGAATTAATAAGTTTTGACTTATGGTATATTTTCAGTAAGATAATAAGTAGCTGGGGAAAGAGCACCCATCTCTGAATGATTTGAGATATGCCTAAATTTAATGACTTTGTAAATAAAATGTATATTTTGTATTTTACTGTAAATTTTTTTGTTGTTGTTATTTCCAATGGCTGGGGCACATGAACAAAACACAAAAGTAAGAAACAATGACAAGAGTTCAAAGATAACTGAAGATTATCGCCCCAATAGTCCTCTCATCTCCCAATATCTGGAAGTCTCAGTAGCATCGTGCAGGTGGTGTTTGTCCATAAGTTCATCACCATTACATAGCGGGCAGGCAGCCTCAGTAATAATACCAATACGGTACAAATATATTTTACTGTAAATAAAATTACTAATTTTATCCAGAACAATCGTGTCATGTGTGTGTTGAAGTTCCAGGCTTTTTAATTTTGTAAGTTGGCATATCTGTATTATATTTTCAGCGGCCAGTTAGTAAGTGGGAATGCAATGCTACATTTGTAAACTATGTACATTCACTACATATGTAAATATGTACAAATACTATTGATCTAAAAGGCTTTATTTAAAATTGAACCTTGATATCTCAAAAAATCTTTATCTGGATTTTTTTTTTATTCCCATCAGATTTGAGATATCGGGGTTTAACTGTAAATAATCTATACCGTCTCTAAAACTTGAAAAACATGTAAACAAAAAAAGCATGTCAATGTCAGGCAATACTAATCCAATAAAAGGAGCAGTATAGTCCAGACATATTCAGACTAAGAATGTTAGATGCATCCACTCCTTTTTTAAGGTCTTAATTCTTACCACAATCTTCCCACATTATGATCATGATAAATAAAGGACATGCCCCAAAAATTACGGTTTGTCATAGTGAAAATTTTTTAACTTGATATATAGTTGCGGCATTTTAACTAACAGCCGATGCATACTACTACAAAAGTCAGATTTTCAGCATAAAATATGCCATACCAAGCAAATTTTCTAACATGAAATTATGTCAGGAATTTATTACCGATTCAAACATTGAAGAAACTGAAATATGTCATATTACTTCAGCAATATTTACAGCAGTAGTAATAAAAATAATCACGAACCAATTAAAACATGATTTTTATGAATTCAAGAGCATCCGTATTGATCCATGTTTTATATCAAATTATTTTATTTATAAAAAGCAGAATTTTTGTTTCTTCATAGCTTGTTTTGTTATTAATAAATATTTTAGTGAAATATCAATAATTTTTTTAAGTATTCAAATTTCTGAAGAATCTAAATTTACTTTCTATATTACCAATATTATTATTTCAAATTTTAGAAAGTTAGATTCATGAGGGTGGTACGGGTCCTCATGTACTCCCTCACACATTCGCCTATGGCATTAAAATGTAAATTGTATTATCATTATCAATAATCTTACTTTCTGAATAACCTTTTTTCGCATGACCTACATCCATAAGATTTTTTTAGTGGAGGAACGGGTCTAATTGCTTGTAAAACTTTAGTAATAAAGTTAATTTTATCATAAATTATTTAGATGATAGTATGCATATGTGGGCAACTTGTGACTTCAAAATTTACAATTTTGCAAATACGAGTTTTAATAAAATATTGTGCGATTATTCCAAATTGTGAAACCATATAAAACATTACAAATATATATAAAAAAAACATGTTTGTTCGATACTAAAGTGCCCATTTTAGGAATAGGTTGCCCATTTGTTAACATATTACCCTGCCCAAATTTGATCCTTGGGAAATACTGCTGTGTGATGCCATGTTTCACATCACCACAAAATCTTGACATTTCAGTTGACGATTTCTTAGAAGTAGACACTTCCCTTAAAATATGTGATACTTTAACGGATGCAGAGATTATAGCATATATAAAAGCAGCATCAGATAATGAAGCGAAACAGCACACAGAGTACCAACAAGTGACTATGAAGGAAACTGAAAATGCTGTTAATACAATGCTTACCTTTTTAGAATACTCAGAAAATATAGGTCCCAAACCATTTGCATCAATTGCTGCCTTAGAGAAAGTTATTCAGTTGCAGAAAGAGTCAATCAGACTTTATTGATGGTTTATTTTTGTTAAGGAATGTTATATGTTTGTAAACTATGTACATTCACTACACACTACATGTATGCAGGGGCCATGCTGCTAATCACCATTGTCGTATTTTGCGAAAGAAAATTCAATTTGGTGATTGAAAAGAAGATATTTGGCAATTATGAATTCTAATGATGTCAAAATCAAAAATCATGGTATTCTAATCATAATGTATACTACTGTGTGTCTTTTCCAAAACAATGACATTTGGAAATTGAGAATTTATAAATCAAATCAAATTTTTCAAATACAAAGGTAAAATAAAATTTGGTAAATAAAAACTTCATTTTGAGAAAGTAATAAAAAATCCATATCCCCTGTGTATGTATGTACAAATATTATAATCTCTACGGCTTTATTTAAAATTGAACCTTGATATCTCGAATTTTTTTCTATTCTCATCAGATTAGAAATATCGAGGTTTGACTATAAATAATCTGTACAAGCTTTAAATCTTGAAAAATATATAAATAAATATTGCATGTCATGCATTTAGACTAGCAATGTTGGAAGCATCCCTTCCGTTTAAATTTTATTTCTTACTACATCTACCCACAAAGCGACCAGAATGAATAAAGGACAAGCCCCAAAAAATTTGTAAGAGGTTAAAACTTTGTATGTGTGTGTGGTCAGGAAAACTAGGTCATTCTTAAATGCCCAAATACATGTTGAAATAAGCAAAAGCATAATTGTGTGATGCCATGTTTCACACCACAATCTAACTAAGAAATAGCTGTTTAGCATATTTTAGTATCTATGTGCTTTAAAAAATAGTGGTAAAACTTCTGAGACTTAAAAAAGAAATAGCCACTATCGACTGACATCACTAAAAACACTATAGAATCAAGACAAATAGACTGAGTTTTTGAAAGCACAATTTCGCCAGCCACAAAGTGAGCCAACCCACAAAGTTTATGACTAATCTGAGAAAAAAAAAAAAAAGACAGGCCCCTTACATAAACAAACCCAACCTCATCTGAAATAGCAGAAAACAATTTAAAAGAGAAATTAGTATTTTTTTACATACTACATAAAAACAGAGGAATACAAAAGAATTTTATATAATAGCATTCAACCAGATAATAAACATAAAGATAAATAAATTACTAAATGTTTGTATCTATATATATTTGCTCATCCCCTTAGGAAACCATTTTAGCACCTAAAACAGTAGTTCCCAACACTTATGGGCTCAATTAATACCCTTTTCCAACAAAAAAATTTGTGATAACCACTTTCTACTAAGATCATTAATTCCTTTGGTCAGCATTTCTGGAATAAACTTAGTTTTTGTTACTTAATGCTCCAGTATCCATAATTCAAATATATATATATATATATATATATATATATATATATATATATATATATATATATATATATATACTAGCTGTGTTCAGTGTTTCTTTCAGGTATATCTCCTGAAGAAGCACTGGCTGTGTTAAATCCAACTACTAGACAAATGATGGCATTCTTGTTTCTAGAAGAATTACAAAATCCAATTTGAAACAAGGGCTAATTTATCAATTGACGAACTCAACATTAAGTGATTGTTGAATTTGCCCTAGCCACATTAATAGGTTTCAGGATGCTTTGAGTTAGAAAAAATACATAATATAGGAGTAACAAAAGTACCAACACTAAATTTAAAGATAATCTGTAAAGTTAATGTTGGTTGCATCATCTATTAATGATCTGTGCAATTAAAAAATAAATTACAGTTAAAAGTATTGTGAGCTTTCATTTAAAAAATAATTGCAAAAATGAGTTTTGTAGAAGGATAGCTTTCATTTCTCCTTTCACTAAAAATTTCCTTGATTCTTTATTTATTTATTTTTTTAATATAAATGTGAAATAAATATAAAATGTGTGTTTGAGAATTACAAAAATACATTTAAAAATTCTTATTGCAATACAGATTTTTTATATTAAAAAATGAAAGAATCTTGGGACTGAATCGCACCTTAACCATGAATCACATGGATGTCCAAAATCAATTGATTTTACCTTGAAAGAATATCTATAATTATGTAAAAAATATTAAGACTTTTGTTTTTTTAACTGAAATTACAGTAAATGTATTAGAAAACAGTTTAAATTCTGCATTACAAATGTTCAGAATTTAATATTAAACACCTGAAGAAAGAGGAATGAAAATCTCAAAAGAACAATTACAAAATACTGTTTACCCAATGGATTTACACTTATTGAAATTATTAATTCAAATTAGGGTAAAATGAGGAAATTGAGAGTCAATTTATAATTAAAAAAAGATATTGATTATTTTAAAATGTATATAATGAGTTTTTTTAATTTAAATATCATTAAGGTAATAAAATACATTGGTTGAAGTGCAATTTCAGTTATTCAATTGGTTTGTTTACATCTAAGAAAAATTAATTCCTATGTAAAGTGAAAGATATGTCCATCATTTTATTTAAAAACATTTCCTTTTTAAATATTTATAACTAAGTGATAGGAATACAGTAATAATACATTATACATGCTTATATATTTAAAATTATTTTAACTCTAAAGGTTGACATTTAAAATGTAATCTATTTAATAAAAATATACAAAATATATTTTTTTTTATTTTGATAAATCCCCTAAAATCATTCGAAAATGACAGATGTGGTGAATATATATGATCTAAGAGCTGAAAAACATTTTAAAGAAAGAAAATATTAATCAACAACTAACAGTCAGTCACTTGCCAGAACAAAAAGAGGTCAGTAAGAGAAGAAAACAGATATATTTTAGAAATGGCAAAATTCATGTTAGCAGATGCAAAACTGAATTATAAGTATTGAGGAAAAGCAGTCATGACATCTGTTAATTTATATACAACTTATCTACAAAATGATGCTCTGTTATAGCATTGTGATCATTTATGATCTTTTGGAAGTATGACTTTCTATTACATTCCTGAAGAGACACTCAAGAAGTTCAAAAACAGAGCTCATGGGATTTTCATAGGATAAAAGTCAATCAAATTCTGACTTTCAGAAGTATAGTTTTCTATAAAAATGGGAATGATAACCATGTTTACACTACAGTAGTCATGGAAATTAGAAGAAATCTGACATTTCTGAGGGAAACAGTGAAGTTGAAGTCTCAGAAGATAAGAAAATGAAAAAATGCATATCAAGATATGAGAAACAGCCACTCAGAAAATCAATTAGAATTAATAAATGAGTTCCACCTGACAGATTTAAGTCAGCTTGCAAAGCAAATATTGATCCCCCATAACTGAGCCACTTTCATGGGATAATCCAAAATTATTTGACAAGTAAGTTAGAAGGACAAAAGTGCAGATGAAGAAAAAGGAAGAATGAGAACTTACGCAATTGCCAGAAGGAAAACATGCAATTAACAATAAATAGTTTTATAAGCATAAACAAGATGAATCTGGTAATATAAAAAATTACAAAGCTCAACTGATTGCAAGAGGATTTACTCAAAAACTGGGTAATGATTTTAATGAAACATATGAACCTTTTACTTCTGGCACAATGATGTATGTGTACATTCCTTACTGTTGCTGCATTAAAGAAAAACATATGTGGATACTGCCTTCTTGAGAAAAGATTTATTAAAGCAACCATGGAGGTATGAGCAGTGTTTGCCCCAGGCTTTTTAAATGTGTGCTCCACCAGATTACAATCTATATCGTATGATATACAAATAAGCATGTGTTTTTCAAGATTCTTTTTTTACATTATTCTAATAATGGAAGTCCTGCAATTTTAAACCATGAATATAATAATCTAGAATGGGCATGTGCATCAAAATTGTTTAAAATACAATCATACAAAAATCTAAATTCAAAACAAATAATTCTAAAATTTTCCTGAGCTCAATGATCCTCTTCCAAACTTAGCTAAATTGGCCACTATTAGGCTGTCCATATGTGTAAGAGTGCAAAATAAGTTTTTCTGCTTAAACATGAATTAAAACCTGCTTAAGGAATCGTATGAAGTAGAACACTCTAAATAATCTAATACTGATTTCACCAAAAGGGACCAGATCCAACAGACTTTGATTCGAAAAATGCAGACATCTCGGCATCAAAGAAGAATTAACATATAAAATGTTAATATTACTTAATGAAATTTCAAAAATACAGATATTGACTCTCCTCCCATCTTAGGAACCTGTGGTGTTCACTTTTTGTCAGCAAGTTTCCACCTGGAAACTTTTTTCAGCCACCGGGCTTTAAAATTTTTCTGGGAAGAATACTGATAAGGAATCCAAAAAAGAATTTGTATGCAAGCTTAAAAAATATATATATAGTTTAAGACAATCAGTAAAAGTTTGGAATGATAAAATAAATGGAGTTGTCAGAAAATATAGATATACATGCTTTAAGGCATGCAGATATGCATTAAGGCTGTGTCTTTATTCATTAAAGGTGAAAGTTGGAATTATTTGTCACTTTATGTATATGATATTATTGCTTGTATAGCATATATTATTGAAGTAAATGAAATTATAAAGATGCTTAATAGCCAGGTTAATAGAATATTAACAGGCGGTCTCACTCGCTATGGTAATATTTCTGGACTAGCTGTGACGTCACTGCTAGACCTCCCGATCTGTGGATCAGCGGAGCTTCATAGAAAAACATTGGAAAACGAAGTTTTGTTTAAAATTGTCTCGCTTTAAGCATCAACGAGATAAATGAAATGTTGAATTAATAATGTTCTGACTCTAAAATGTAACAAATAAACTCAAATTGAAATTCAAAACGAACTAAATTGCAGTAAACGGATGATGGAGTCAAGGATATGAATTTTCCGAGTGATTTTGTAAAGCAAATACATTGAGCTTTTTATTTTACACAAGATTTACACATTTCATGGCCAAAATGATAATCTTTATTAACATTTTACCCACAAATATATTGCATGAATTTGGATTTTAATATAGTACTTTTTAACAATTACTTTTACAAGACGTTAAAGATTTTGAACGAAATATCCCATTCAAATTCATTAAATGGAGACTGCATTCTACTGTCTATATTGTCCATTAAAGAAATGAAGGTTTGAAGTAGGATAAAACTGGTGAGAAAAATGTTAAAATAGAAGTAAATAAGATTCTTTTTATAAAAATCTTCATATTATCTTTATCAATTTGCAATTTCATTCACATTTCTTTAAAAATATGTTGATTTACAATTTCTTGCATATACATTTTATGGTACATATATTCTGTCCAGTAAAAGTAAGCGTACCATTCCTTTCTGATTAGTTCCTATACAGAAAACATTTGAACTTTATAGTTTTCTGAAAAATGTCATTGATATGATTGATACGATGACAAGTAACTCACTTTTTGACAATACAAATTGGGAAAAAATAAAAACAGAACCTTTGAAATTCATTAGTCCAGAAAAATTAAAAAAAAAAATTATGGATATGAATTATAATTTTAAAACAACTGAGAGCGACTTATTACAAAACAATCACTAGTGAAGCTATCATTTTTTTTTTTTTTTTGTATTTATCTACAAGTACCAAACCAGACATTTCTACAAGAGTTTGAATTTTATGTCAAAGGGTAAGTCAGCCATCAAAAGTAGACTGGACAGTATGAAAACATATGACGCATTATTTAAAGGGGACAATAAATTAAAAATTAGGGTGCATACGGGGCTTTAAAATCAGGAAAGTACTTAGATGACCATTTTAAAAGCCTTGAAAATTACTTTTTTTTTTTTTGTTGTTGTTAAGTTATTAAAAAGTGCTTGAAAAAGGCAGGTATGAAAACAATTGGATCCAAACTTAAATAATAGATGTTCATGTACCAGATTATATCATTATGATACATTGTACAAAGAAACGTGACATGTGAAAAACTATTACAAAATAAAATTATTATAAATGAAAATGAAAATGTCATATATTCACCTTTCAATGCAATTTTAAAACACACTACTCTAAATCATGTAAAGATAAAAATGTAACAAAAAACTAAAAATTCATGAATTTTATATAATTAAAACAAATTAATATACACCTACCATGATGTAGCATACAAAACAAAAATTGCAGCTGCTCTTGAAACTGCATTCCTGGCTTCTTTAGATACATTTATTCCATCAGGTATCTGAAATAAAAAAATATCAAAAAATGAAGCACAGATAATAAAAAATCTGCAGAAATACATATTTAAGTAATTGCAAATGAGAGGAAAATGTTTGGTGGATTTAGTACGATAGTGGAAATTGACGAAAGTATGCTTTGTAAAAGGAAGTAAGCAAGTGAAGCGTGACTTGGTGTTATAGGGTTATTAAAAAAGATTCTGTTAATTGCTGTTTTTAGGGTGTAAGTAATAGATATGAATATGTGTTGTTGAATGTTTTGAAGTATATTTGTTTGTTTTTTTAACAAAGACTATTATTCTGTAAATGGACATAGTGTATGATTATCAGTTTGCTGAAGGCTTCATGACTTCACAGTGAACTATAGTATGAATTTAAGTACCTCGATATAGTAGCTCACAAAAATAAGATTGAAGGAACCTGAAATTGTATAAAATGTGCACTATATAGAGTTGGGCATTATATGAAGATCAATTTGACTTTGATAAGTACAAGTGCTAACATTTTCATATAAGGTGAATTCCAGATCATTAACCTTTTTGAAGACGATCATCCAAGGTGACACAAACCGGCCAGTGAATTAGAAGCTGAGGAACATGTATGCAAATATAGGTCACAGTCGGATGTATACAAATTACATTGGCCATAGGAGATACACATGATCACAACAATGCTATAAGAATGCTTTCAGTGTGTGTTCTGAGAGAAGTGGAGCAAAATGGAGAAAACAATAGATTTATCTCCATTTGAAAAAGGTCTTATTGTGGGGGCCTGTTTAGAAGAAGCCATGATTGTCAGAACAAAACTACTTACTGGCTTCTTAAAAGGTGATACCCAAAGAGTATATCAGTTAGAAACAGAACCTCCAGGCATTGTCTAAAAGACGGAACTCTGGATCGAAAACCATCAATCAAGACCGTGATTGGTGTTATCTGAGATGGCTTGTATGGCAAAAAAGGGGATTGTGCAGTAACTGACAGAAGACTTCAATGAAGGTTTGTCCCAACCAATCTCAACCCGAATAATGCACAGGGAAATTCAGCAAATCAGTGTAGGCAGTTGCATGCCTGTGCGGAAACTTCTTATTTCAGAGAAGAACGTGAAAATGTGTTTACAGTGGTGCTGGGAACAGCAAAATGTGTTTACAGTGGTGCTGGCATAGCTGCCAACCTCCAAATATGAAAAACCGGGAGATTTTTGTACGAAAATATGAAAAAACCCGGAGATCTTGATAAGCACAATTTTAGACGATGCAGACAGATTGCAAAAGTGGAAATTATTTTCACAATTAAATGAAATATAAAGAGGATCGCGCACAAATGCCGTTTTTCGTGATACTGCTGCAAAATAGCCTTTCATTTCATTAATAATACGTTTGAACAATAGTTTTTCTGTATGAGATAATTATAAAAAAATTTGACAATGCTGACAGATTGCAAAAGTGGAAATTATTTTCACAATTAAACAAATATATGGAGGATCGCGCACAAATGCCGTTTTTCACGATACTGCTGCAAAATAGCCTTTCATCTCATTAATATTACGTTTGAACAATAGTTTTTCTGTATAAAATACGAAATAATTATAAAAAAATTCGACGATGCTAACAGATTGCAAAAGCGGAAATTATTTTCACAATTAAACAGAATATATGGAGAATCACGCACAAATGCCGTTTTTCACGATACTGCTGCAAAATAGCCTTTCATTTCATTAATATTACGTTTGAACAATAATTTTTTCTGTATAAAATAGGAAATAATTATGAAAAAATTCGACGATGCTAAGAGATTGCAAAAGTGGAAATTATTTTCACAATTGAACTGAATATATGGAGGATCGCGCACCAATGGCATTTTTCACGATACTGCTGCAAAATAGCCTTTCATTTCATTAATATTACGTTTGAACAATAGTTTTTCTGTATAAAATACGAAATAATTATAAAAAAATTTGACGATGCTGACAGATTGCAAAAGTGGAAAAATAGTTTCATAATAAAAAGAAAAATATAAGGAGGATCGTGCACAAACGTCGTTTTTAGCGCTACTGCTGAAAAAAATAGTTTCATACATAAAACAAAATAATTTAATAAAATTTTAGTCGATGAAAATGCGTTTTTCCCACATTAATTAGATAATCATTGGTAATCTCTCTCGTGACGCTGTGGGAATAACTGCCGTTTGCGAGCGCCAATTACACGACAGCTGAGATATGCATTTTTAGATGAAGAAACGGGAAAACTTCGATTTCAAAATTTGTGACTTCGTTTCTCATTTCGTAATATTTTCGGAAAATTCGTGATCTATTTCTGATTTTTTTACTTTTGTAACCTGTAGATACAAATACAAAAATACAAACGTCAATCGCCATCCATTCCTACACAAGCGGTAGCAGAAAACTGCGCCGCGGAAAACAACTGAAAGTCACGTTTTGCATTCGAGTGATTTCTACCTAGAAAGGGGGAAAATAAGGGCCATTGAGTGAAAACCGGGAGATTGAGCGACTTACCCGGGAGACCGGGAGATATAGCGAAAAAACGGGAGTCTCCCGGTAAAACCGGGAGAGTTGGCAGCTATGTGCTGGGAACAGCAAAATATGTTTACAGTGGTGCTGGGAACAGCAAAATGTGTTTACAGTGGTGCTGGGAACAGCATCACTGGACATCCAATGATTGGAAGAATGTTATGTGGTCGGACAAATCCTGCTACACCTTGTTTTGTATCAATAACAAGCAGAGAGTGTGGTGAAAGCTCCATGAAGCCATAAACCCATCTTGTCTTGTTCGCACAGTTCAAGGTTGTAGTAGAGGGTTATCATGATGTGGGGCATGTTCTGTTGGTTTGGTACTGGTCTCTTGGTGTTTCTGAAAGGTTGGGTGTTATCCATTAAGTACTTCATTCACCCTGCAATGTTGCATTTTTACTCCACAGGTGAAGGGTCTTTCATGGACGATAATGCTACCATCCTCCGAGCAGGAACCATGCAACAATGGTTCACGGAGTATGACTACGGAGTATGATAATTGATGAGATTTGGATGTTAAGAAATTACATGTTTGAACAATTGCCCTCTGATGCATTTGAGATTGGTGTCACAACACTTGAAGTTTGTGGCACAGATGGCCGAGAATCAGGTAGACCCACATTAAGCAATTCCATGTTTGAAAAATACCTTTTTAAAGAATTGACAACTCCCATTGATGTAGAATTTTGCAGCCTATATGATTCTGGCATTCTTCTGCAAAATCTTTCCTCTGAGTATTTTGTGTGATCTATTGGATAAATGTCCGTTGACTTAAATCTGGTTTTTATGTTTGATGGAGTTAAAGATAATGGCTATATTTCATCTACTAGCTCGGTAAAAGTTGACTTGCTTACTTTGGCTCCAAATGACAGACATTGTATTTCGACTAATTTTTTGTCCCATTTTGTTTTTAGGTGTCTGAAACAGTACTTGTCGTCAAGCAGCTGTAATGCATCGGTAGTATGTGCTGGAAGTTTTAAGATGCAGATACCTTCATTTCAAGCTTTGTGGATTAGGTTTAATGACAAGTGGGTTTTGTGGTCATCATATATAATTTAATATTTTGATGGACTGTTACCTTTTACCTTTTCGATGTGTTAACTTCTTCATTTGAGGAGGGGGGGGGTTGAACCCCCCCCCCCCTGGTCAGGATAACAGTTAAAAATAAACAATTTATTATCTTACCGCCTAAGTAGCCATGTTAAAATGGCTTGAAAGATTATTTTAAATGGGCCTAGCAAAAGTTTTGATTTTTTGATATGAAACCCATAGTTTAGTCCATGAATAAGTTTTGATCTTAAGCAAAATATTTTTTTTCAATTAAAGTTGAGAATTGTGGTGAAATTTAAAGTACTAATTAGCTACATTACATTTTATTGCATATAGTTTCAGTTAAATATTTTAAAATGGCCTCAGGGATATTTTTTATTACTCTATTTTTAACAATAAATATATGAATTTGGACTACATAACTAATACTAATATAAAGTATAAATATATGAATATATTCATTAGCCGAATTTGTCTGAAATAATGTTAATAGATATAAATTTTAAAAAATATATAGCTAAAATTCTGCAGGAAATTAGTATTTAGAGAAAGTGATTTTCAGTTATCACTATATGTATAAATGGTTTATTACATTAGAAACACAAAATTTCAAGGGCTGGCTTTTTTCACAAGATCCTATCTTTTAAAAATTATTTCGGAAAAATTAGATTATTTTTAAAGAATTTTAAGAAGAATGTAAAAGAGCACAGCAGAAACTTCCTTTAGCATATAGCAATTTTTTTAAACTGATTAGATCCTCTAGTGTTCATAGTTCATATGCATTTTAGATAATTAAATCTTATGTCAAATCTCATTCTTAGAAAATATTAAGTTTTACAAGATTATCTTTTTCAATTTTGTGAAAAGCCAGTTTTTATGTTTAAAAATTTGAAAAAAAAAAACAAAAAAAAAACGAGATTTCTCTTAAGAGGATTCCTCAGTGTTTCAAGCTTTGATTCATTATCACTAGATGGCGCAACATGTTTGGCTATGAATCCGTTCAAAATTTATGAAGAGTGATAATTCATCAATTCGGTAAGATGACTTCCATTTCCTTTCTTGAGGTGTGTGGTATTTCCCAGAAATTCCCAGAAACATGTTTATCTATCCTGACTCCACAGCTGTGCCTGGGGGGTCAGGGTAGATAAGATCTCTTGGTGAATAAATAACTTGGCATTCGGAAGAATATATATGTAGGGTCCAGTTTACGATGCTTATGCCACGAGCTCATTATTTCTAGCGATAAGCCCATGTAAAGAGATTTTTGCACGCATTATTGTGAATTTAATTTGAGTTTCTTGAAATTCTGATTGTTAAGACTGCAATGTCAAAAGAGTGTAATAAAAAACAAAAGGGCTTTTCATTGCCAGTATCCATTTTTTAATTTACGAATATTAATATTTAAAGATTAAAACTCTGGATACAAGATTTTAACTCAGAAATGATTTAAATAGACATTTGTTGACATTTTTAATATTGGTAAAAATACCTAAAAATAAATTTTACACTTTTTAGTTTTTCTAAATATTACATTTTTTTGTTCAATAAATTTATAAAGATAACTGGGTTGGAAATTCACACAGTATCTGTATATTGTATATAATAATGTTGCACCTACAAAAGCAAAATAAATAAAATAAATATTATCAAGAGAAAAAAAAATTCTGTACTTATAATCAGCTTTATTTTAGCATTTCAGATGTCTTATTGTGCCACAGGATCTAACTGAATGAAATTTAAATTAGACTTTCATCCTTTGAAAAATACATGAGTCATGCGATTTAAAATTTCCGGAATCCCCAATAATTTTTCAAGTCAGTGCCTATGCTTAACTCTGAGATTAACTCAACATAAAAACCGTAATAAAAGAAATATACCTAAGTTTTATTAGAAAAAGCGCACAGAAACACAGACCCCATAAAAACTGTGGAAAGAATGAAGAAGGGAAAAAATATATATTATAAACACAATTACAAGAGTTTTTATAATTGTGAAAATAATTTGAAATGATTTAATCGGAAAAAATATTATCTTCGATTAAATCATTTCTATAGCCTGAAATTAAAAATGTCTATAGTTTCAGCATAAATAATTGATTAAATATATCAACCGGTTGCAGAGAAAAAATATTCTCCTTCGGTAAAATATAAAAAAGAGCAATCAAACCAACAAAGGCAAGAATGTAGTTGCTCTGCCTTTTATTTTGATGAAGAGGGCTTCAGAAACCAATTGATATATTCTGACGTCTTTAGAATAATCAACTTAAAATAATAATGCCAAGTTTCATTTAATTCCCTCAATTTGTTCGAGAGATATCGTATCTACAGACTGATAAAACACACAGACATCATTGAAAAAGTAGTTAATTCATATTCAGGGATACTCAAAATACATAGCCACATCAATATCCGATGACTGCTTTAATTTTACTCCAATACTTCCTCTTTACATATACTATGTATTGTAGAGGAAAATATGTAAAAGGTGCATCCACTTTTATACAATATTTAATTCTAAAATGAATGGCTCTATTTATATGTTGCTAATTAGAAATGAGAACCAAGACTCCCCCCAAATAGTAATATTTAGCTTTTGAAAAAAAAATGGCTGATATAATATACAATTATATAATATATAATTAAAAGCAGTTATAATTCTAATCAGTTAGCCTTATGCAAAATTATAGTAAAATAATATTTTTAAATTCTGTATAAGGCTAAGTCCATATCAATTCAGGCAGGCAAAGAAAAAATCTTACCTTCATAGTCTCAGATGTTTTTGAATTTAACATATGTTAAAAATTCAGGAAAAAGTAATAAACCCGTATTTTTTGTTTTGTTCATAAAAATTTCTGGCCCGAGATACAAGCCACCAAAGATGACGCCTCGGGTGCTATTTCTCACTTGCGATTTTCGGCAAAATTTTAAAATGCTCTATCTTTGGAACGGTTCAAGATATTTTGTTGCGGTTTTTTGTATTTCAAAGATATTATTTTTCTAATTAAAATTATATCCTCCGTTTGGAAATATGTGTCCAAGTTCTCTTGCTGTAGCCTTCTGAATTTTTTTTTTGAAAAATCAAAAATATTTTTTTTTTTTTTTCAAAAATGCTAATCCCAAAAATTTTGATTTTTTGACTGTTGATCAGTACCATAGAGTACTACATTCCCCGAAAAGGAGAACTTCCACTTTTGAGTTGAACAGGTTTTATAAACAATTGAAAATTTTGCCATACATTAAACCAGTTTTCGTTACCACATACTCATCACATATTGGTCTCATGAAATCAAAATCTAGTCTTATTTGACATGACATTTTAATTCTTAATAAAGATAAGTAACAGACACAGCTTTCAAAACATTTTAAAGCTTCCAAAATATATGTGCAAGTTCCAAAACATATTACAAGTTCCACAGCATGCCACTTCTGTGCACTCTGCTTAAAACTGAAATTAGCAATTCAATGAACTAAAAATTTGTTCAACTGCATCAGTATATCTGCGCTTTCTTGATGCATACAGCTTATGACTTGACTTCACTGGCCATGGTTTCCTAACAGACCTAACACCAACCTCTGCAGCTGACTGATTCAGGGAATCTAATTGTTCTTCTGCAGATACAAAATCTGCATTATCCACACCATGGGAAACTTCTTCTTGTTCAGTTAGTGTAATTTTTGATATTCTGTCAAAGCATTTAGAACACAGAAATTTATCACTGGAAACATCTTGACTTTGAACAGAGTCTTGAAATGAGCACTCTTATTCCTAACCTGAAGAAAGTCTGTTTTTTTGCTAGTCTTATATATCACTCTTTTATGGATACGCAAATAGTCAGCACACTTCACTCTCCTGTGGCTCCAGTCAGAAGACATTTCAAACTCAGTCTTTTCCACAAAACACCATGCAACTCAATCAGCAGAATCCTCACAAAAGATTACTTAAGTTCTGTTGGACCACAAATTTGGTGAACTGCTCTCTTTGTTTGCCTGTTGACAACTAAACTGTGAATCTCGTTGTGTATGAGACACGGTTCATTGAGCACCTAGCACAGAGTGCTTTATCTCCGGGAGGTTGTACAGAAATATTATCAATAACATCATTGCTCCAGAGGGGCGGGATTTAGTGGTGGTCAGTAAACTGCCAGAGCTTTCTAATTGGTCAGTTGGAGTTTACAAGGCAGAGTGAAGGAAAAGAGGCAAGTGCTTCTCGGCAATAGATTTGCAATGTTTTTTCCATTTTATCATCAGGATAAGTTTTTTTTTTTTTTGCGCTCAACAGCAGGTTGGGTGTGGAAGAAGGCTTTATGAGATAGATATTATCAGAACAGGATTGTCAATTTAGTTTGATTTTCAAGATTGTAGTTTAATTACTTAAGATATTACTCAAGATGGTTTATATTACTTAAGATGGTAGAAAACCTTGGACGCTTTCGGAAGTTCCATTGATGGGGGACGTAGGTACTAAGGTTTTGCAGCTCATCATTCGGGATGAGGGGAATATTATTAAAAAATTTAGAGGCTAGTTTTCTGATTTCTTCATTGATGGTATTAATTTTTAAATTGTTACAGATAACGTCGTTTCGGAAGAATATGGGGCATTCCTGATACTTCTGAATGTTTTATTCTGCTTCCTTTAAACCTTTTTGAGGAGGGTATTGGAAGCGAAGCCCCAAATAGCGGCTCCATAGAGCTAAGCACAGGTCTAAGCACAGTTTTGTATAAGAGAATTTTATTATGGAAATTTACGTGAGGTGAATGTAGAATCGGGAAGAGTGTCTCGCGGACTTTGTGATATTTCTTAATGGTCTGAGTTACATGCGTTTTCCATGTCAGCTTTTTATCGAAATGGGGGCCAAGGAATTTACAATTTGTTACGTAAGGGATGGGGGTGTTGTTAATTTTAATGGGGTGGGGGGTTACATTTATATTTTTTTGTGAAAAGGGTACAGTTGGATTTTATTTTTCCACTCTATCTGAAAAACTAATAGACCAGATTTCACAAAATTTGGTAAATAAGTCACTTGTAGATGACCCTGCTGTTGATTAGATTTTGATGTGATTCATAAAAAAGAACCTGCTACTTTTTTTGTGAAACTGCCCACAAAAATTATCAAAATCAAACTACATATACTGAAATGCATTAATTAAATGATTGTTTTACATATAATTTTTAATGATGAAAAGAATAAGACCAATGTCATTACTTTAGAACTAGCAGTTCTCGAAATATTTTAGTTTTTCACATTTTTGCTACGCCAGTTTTGAAAATAAGTCCAGTTCCCAAATGAAAACGAAAGCTGAATTAAAAGTGCAGATTCATTATAATTTCAATTTATTATGCATGTTATTTAATGCAATTAAATTCAATTTAATGAATTATTAATGAAATACAGAGAAAATGAATTTGAGTCCACAAGGAAAGTCATATGCGGGTCACAGCAGATTTTTTAATGAGTAAAAATATGAAGATTCTTTCTTGTATAGAAAATTTGCTATAGGTAGAAATCTATCGTGTTATTATTGCAGTACCGCAGGCTAGCGCAAGAACATAGACCCCCCAGATACTGCAGAAAAACAAGTCCCCTGAAGCTAAAGAACTACAATTTGCAGAAGGAATGGAACAAGGCGAAAATGGCCCGACTCTTCCTACCATATCCATTACCTCAGGATGGAATGAACTCGCCAGTGCATTACTGTGTTGATGTTCTGTTCTAGTAAGTTGCTATTATATATTGGCGATTTCTAATATGTAGTTACTCATTTTAAATATAGATGGTACCATCACACAATCCCCCCCCCCCCTTCACAAATCTAAAAGACAACATCTTTTAATTAATTTGATACATTTACTGTCTATAAAGAGTGTTCTAAATATATTAGAAGACTCAGAAAAGCATATTTTACAAATAAAGTAAATTTCAGACTTTCATATGCAGTTTTTTTTAATACTAATTTTTATAAAATTACATTGATGGTATAGGGGGTATGTGATTGAAATTTCCCCTTAAATAGACCATTTTATCCTATTAGTATATTTCAAGATATAGAATCTATTTATACACAAAAAGTGAAAATAAATGTATCATAGAGTTATTTTTTGCTGAAATACAGATGAAAAAGCTAAGTATTACTACTGCAAGGTTATTTAAGTTCAAGAATAATTTGAAGGATGATAAATAGATGATTAGAAAGCAAATATATATATATATTGTAAGTATAAATATATTATTTAACTGTAAGAAAAAAATATATTTTAGTTAGAATAAAAAGAAAATTACTCACAGCATCTTTTAATATTCTCATAATGACCGCTGAAGGAAGTGAAAGCTCCTCTGCTTTTTCAGCCATCTGAAAAGTACAGAAACATATTCATTAGCTAAGAAAAATTGTAACAATTATACATATGATAAAGACATAACAAGATGAGAAGTTTTATCCAATTTATATTAAGATATGGATACTTAATTAAAAAAAAAGTTAGGTAATATAAACAGTTTTTGATAATATTACATAAGATATGCCTTCTCCTAAAACTTTTTAGGAAGCCTCAATTTGGTATTTTTTATAAATACCTAGTCATTATAATTTCAAGATATTTAGAAGAAACTTCAGCAATTGCAAAAAACTTGAACTTAAATCTATAGTAGCTAGTGAATAGGGTCTGTATCTAGTAGGATCTGTATCTGCAGTGGATAGGAAGGATAAAAAATGTAAAATAATCAAAATCAAAATATAATTTTCGGTATTTGTACCACCTTCATTTTTATACATATCCTTAAAAGGGTCAGCATACATAACGAAAACTTAAGTTTGATTCTAAACATCTGACATTGTTAGCCTCTCCTCCTAAAATAGTCATATGATCCATCATGGACATAAACTAAATTAAAAACACAATTCTCTCTCAATGAAAAAATTAAGGAAGTTTTAAAACGTAAAGTGCATTTTTTATGACCAATCCAATGACTTTATCAAAATATTTTACTTAATGTCATCTAACAAGCTTCCTAAAAATTACACATGGTTTTCCTAACTCATAAAATTGTTAAAAAAGTTTTAACAGTAGGGGGAAACCCAATTAATTCTATCTAGAATAGCTTAGAAAAATCTAAATACTAATTAAATTTTAAAGCACCCAAAACTTATATTTGACTTTCAAACTACTAAAAACCTTTAACTTTTTTAAACTGCCATATCAAAATTAGAAAACACCTAAAATTAATGTAATATTTATATTTTTTAATCTTTGGAATAAAAAATGATGTAAAAAAATATCAGGGTTATATATGATTCTATCTGACAACAAATAACTTGAAAATAAGAATAGTCTTTTTCTAAAATGAAAAAAAATCCTGTTATTTTTATTTCATCAGAAGTTTTATTAATTCCTGATTTGAAATTATCTATCATTTTCTAACCTGGGATAGTATGCAAAAAATATCATTAATGACATATATATATATATATATATATATATATATATATATATATATATATATATATATATATATATATATATATACAGGGGTCATGCTGCCAATCACCATCATCACATTGCCAATCACCATCATCACATGCAAAAGAAAATTCAATTTGCCGATTGGAAAAAGAATTGGTGAAAAATTTGGCAATATCAAAGTTGTCTGCCAAAGTTTAAAAAAACGTGATATACTAATCATAATGTATACTAAGTACTATGTACCTTTTCCAAAACCATGATCTTTGAAATTTGAGAATATATAAATCAAATCAAATTTGATTCTAAAATCTGCAAAGTATTGTAAATGAATTTATAATATTACTTATGCAATATTATATCATAAAAGTTTTATCAAATAAACTTGTAAAAAACATTACTGAAAATATTCACTTAGCTCCTTCAAAAATCATCAAATATGTACAGAGAGCCCCCTAATTGCAATGTGCCCAGGGACCCCAGAATGTATTAATCAGTCACTGATCAGAACATTTAAAAATATCTGTAAAAGACTTCACTGCAATGACTGAAAACGGTATTTTTGTGCCAATTCATATATGCACATAAATCTGAACTCTAAATGCCTGATTTTCAACAATGTTTCGTTTCTTCAATATTAATGATAAACTTCAACTTTGTATATTTATGGAAAAATATAGATATTTTTCAACTGATATGAAAATCTGTAAAATTATTATTAAAAAATCGATAAATAAAACTAACCTACTATTGATATAAAATGTAATATTAAATATAGTTAAGAAATTCATATTAAAATATCAGTTTTGTTCAACATTAGAAATAAAGTATGACAAGGAATTTGAAACGTTTATTTAAAAAAAAAAAAAAGTGCAAACTAAATTCAAACAAAGTTTATTAGAGACTAGAGAAAATGCATTAATAAAAATATCACATTTAAAATTTCAAAGATAAAGCATTAACGAGTTAAAATAAATACATCGAATAGGATACTAAACATACCACTAACTAGAAACAGAATCTATAAAAAATTGCAAAAAAATTTAGTACGATAGGTTATTAAAATGTTACGTTATGTTTTCACACAAAAAAATTATTACTGCAAAATTGTACTCCGATATAAATATTAATAACTATTCCAAAACATCTACTATGTAAATGTGTATTAGATTTGTTTTGAAAATCGTTCAATCTGGCGGGAATGCAATGCAAGGTATTATGCAATAATATAATATTATGTTCTCACAAGACACGAGTTTAGTATTTTTATCAGACATTTTATTCCGACAAAACTTTCATTTACGAAATTTGTATTAGTTTTGGAAAATTTGTATTAGTTTTGGATTTAAAAATTATGGAACAATGTTTTACTTTTTAAAAATCTGTATGTACGTAAAGTAAAATACTTTAAATCAAGAAACAAAATGAAACCTTGATTTACATGCAAGGTTGTATATGTAGGAGGGAAGTGCTCCTAGTCACCGCAACGAACTCTCGGGAAAATAACGTGTAAAATACGTCAGGCGCGAATTTCAGCAGACCTTTTGGCGGCAGATGAAAGCTCTTTGTTTTTTCATGAAAAAATTTACAGTTCAATTAGTCTATACGCGATTTTGGTATTCAGAACACACACACATATATATATACATTCTATTTAAATTTTATTTTATTATAAATAAATGTTATTACTTTTTTCTATTGTATTATTTATTTTCTTTTTTTTTTTCTATTTAAGAACTTTTCAAGGCTATGAAACTACTCGTATTACGAGTTACTTCTGCTTTTATTGGATGAGAGAGTGCCAGAAAAATTCAACGATCAAAAGCATATTGTGGAAATTGCAGAAGGGGTGTAGGCTGCTAAAGAAACTTTTTCCTGGGGTGGTCAAACTAAATAATGAGACGTAAAAAATTGACTAGAATTGTTTACATTTGTAAGCTTAAACCAAGGCCACCTAGAATAAGATAGCCTTGCTTAAACATCCAGGGAGGGTAAATGCCCCTTTGCTTTGCGTTCCCCTATGAGTGCCCATGACAAAGCGCAAATATAAATTTCCTAGAGGTGCAAATTATATGATGATACCTACAATAGCGACTAGCTTGAAATCTACATTTGTAATCTTGAAAGTCTCATCTTGAATGTCTATGGGAGGACAAGTGTCCCATTTCCCCACCACTATGGGCTCCCATGTAACATTTACTAGGAGGGCAAACTCAAATAAACAGTACAATATCTACTAGCTTGATATCTACATTTGTGACCTTGAATGTGCAAAGGAGAGCAAATACCGCATCGCGTTCCCATCTGGGCGCCCATGTCAAGAGGCCAACGGAACTTAATCCAACGGGTTCAAACTTAGGGATGAGAAGTACAATATCGACTAGCTTGATACCCAAGTTTGTAATTTTGAACTTTCATGGGAGTGCAAGTGCCCCTTTGCGCTACCTAATGGGCGCCCATGGCACAGACGTCCGTAGAATTTAATCCTGCGTCACAAACTTAAGGACGAGAGGTACAATACCAACTAGTTTGATAGCTACATTTGTGGATTTTCATGTTCCCTATGGGCGCCCGTGGAAAAGGCGCCCATAGAACTTTTTCCAATGAGGACATACTCCAAAATGAGACGTACGATACCTACTATTGTGATACCTACATTTGTGATCTTGAATGTCCACAGAAGGGCAAGTGTCGCCTTGCGTTCCCCTATAGGCGCCCACAGCAAGCACGCCCATAGAACTTTTCCAGGCGTTAAATTGAAGGGTGAGGCATACAACATCGACTAGCTTGATACCTACATTTATGAACTTGAACGTCCGCGGGATGGCAAGTTCCCCCTCACTCTTCCCTATGGCCGCCCATGGCAAGAGCGCTTATAGAACTTATTCCAGCGGGGGCACATTCAAGAGCGACAATACCGACTAGCTTGACACCCTATGGGAAACAAGGCGTCAATAGAAATTTTTCCGAGGGTATACTCAAGGATAAGTCGTACAATATCTACTGGCTTGACATCTACATTTGTGACCTTGAATGCTCACCGATTCGCAAGTGGTTCCTTGCGCTCTCATATGGGCACCCATAATGGTGATGGCACCAATAGAACTGTTACTAGCGGGGATAAACACAAGGATGTGACATACAGTATTGATTAGTTTGATACTTATATTTGAGTATTATTAATATTATTGCATTAATATTGATAAATATCAGTCCCCTATGGGCGCCCATGGCATGTGTGTGTGAAGACCCAGACCGTCCGACTCATCCAGAGGACTTGAGTATCTAATTGGACGGCCGGGAAGGCCCATGGCATGTGTGCAATGTTTCGGCCTTTTATGTCATGGAGACTTTTGGAGGGTCTTGAAATACCTTTTTACCACCCCAGGGGAAATCGAAACTTCGGCACCTTTTTAAGTTCTGTCCCGAAGTCAATAGTATAAGCAGAAAGTCCTTGCAATGGGTTCCCATAGGGGAGGCCAAGGGGGCACTTATACGCTCCCCTGGACATTCAAGGTCTAAAATGTAGGTATAAAGGTAGTCGATATCAAACATATAATTCTTGTGTTTGTCTCTTGACAAAGCGCTATGGGCGCCCATGCTTATAGCATCGACAAAAGGGACAGAACCTAACAGAGGTGGCTACTTCTATTTCTCTCCCAAGGGTAGACAATATGTGTGGGGTGCAAACATTTTTTCCAAACCCTACAGAAATCTCCACTCCGCGACATAGGAAGCTGAAACTTTACACACGTACTATCATTCACCGGGGGTATGAAGTAATAGACTTCTGCCTTGAGCACAATCTGACCGTTCTCAATGATCCCTCCTGTGGTCCAACATTCTTATCACATTCTGGCAAAGGATTCCCTGATTTATCTCTAGTCTCATTCGGTTTTTATGACAATATTCTAAATTGGGAAATTCTCCCAAGTGACTCTTTCAGTGACCACCGTTTTATCAAACTTTCCCTTAATATTGACCCCCCCCTTGCAACCTCCTTTCATCTTAAGACCAAATTCGGCCTCGGAAAATTTCTTTACAATTTTAAACCCTTCGTTACACCTCTCTCTCGCCAACTTAATGATATTGATACCCCTGCCATGCTTAATGATTTTGTTGACACACTGATTAAAACAACCCAATCCTGTGCATTCTCCAATATTAGAAAGAAAAAAACTTATTCTCGCCCCCACTTCAATTGGTGGAACAAAAACCTGGCATCTTTCCGAAATTTCGTAACCGCCCTTTACAAACGTATCAAGTCACTTGAGAGAAATTCCGCTTCCTCGGAGTTAATTACCGAGGCAAAAATTAAATACAAATTTAACCGTGCCAAATATAAAAAATTAATCAACAAAGCGAAATTGGAGTCCTGGAGAAACTTCTGTACAAATTGCTCATCTAAATTCGGCACACACTTCAAATTCGCATTTCAGAAATGTAATAAATTCAATAATATCTCCATTCAATTTCCAGAGGAACCTAATCTGGATCTTGATACTAAATTTAATCGTCTTTTGGACCACTTTTTTAAATCCGACCCCTCCTTTGTTAATTTTCCTGATACTACTGTTCCCCCTCTGGGTCTTGGTCCCGTCTCGGATGAAGAGCTCTCCCAGGTGTTCAACTCTCTCCCTTCTGGTAAAGCCCCTGGCCCCGACAAACTTGACTTTGCCATATGGAAAGCCCTTTATTCCTGTTTCCCTTTCATATTCTTTAAAACCTTTAACCACTGTTTTAAATTCTGCTACTTCCCTGACTGCCTAAAAAACGCAAAAATCCTCTTTTTAAACAAACCCGGCAAAGACCCCGCCCATCTCACTTCCTACCGCCCCATTTGCTTGCTCCCAACATTCGGAAAAATTTTGGAAAAACTGTTCTTAAACAAACTAAATTACTGGTTATACTCCTCGGAGGCTCTTCACCCTTTGCAATACGGATTTCGAGAACTGGTCAGTTGTGAAATTGCAACCCACTCCCTCATCTCTGCAATTGAAAGACTCAGACCGGGCCACTACGTTTCTCTTGCCACCGTGGACATCTGCGGAGCATTCGACAATCTTAATTGGAACCTTTTACCATTGACCCTCAACAATATTAACATGCCTGAAGAATACCGCCATTTCATATACTCATATCTTTCAACTCGCACAATAAACTTCACTGAAGGAAACTCCTCAATCCAAAAAACCTTGTCTATTGGTGCTCCACAGGGATCGGTGTTATCCCCAACCCTGTGGAGTATTTACTTTAACAAAATTCTTCAACTCAACACCCCTAACCTATATATTCAAGCCTTCGCAGATGATCTGGCGGTGGTAACTTCAGAAACCTCTCTTGACCAACTCGCACATTCTACCTCCTCCAATCTCGCCACCCTCACGAACTCCCTTTCTTCCTTGGCCCTCTCTGTTTCCCCCGAAAAGTCTAACTGCATCATTTTCAACAAGACGAGATCCAAGCGTAAATACATCCCCCCCATCAAATTGCTTAACAAATCTCTCAAAATTACCCGTCACCTCACCTTCCTTGGAATCGTAATTGACGACAATCTGACATGGAGTGCCCATGTATTCCATTTAAAAGAGAAATGCTTTAAGCTCTCTTCTACATACAGGAAAATCGCGGGTAATAACTGGGGAGTTAACAAATCATTCTTGAAACTTTGGTACTTAACAGTAATTGAAAAAATAATAACTTACGGGGCGGGAATATGGGGTAAAAGATTAACTGGGGATCAAATATCGAAACTCACTTCACTGCAACGGATTTTCCTCTTAAAAATTTCTACCGGTTTTAGAACAACTTCGAGCATTTCTCTCTACTCAATTACCGGCATCCCCCCAGTACATCTTGTTATCCAGAATCTCTACAGAAAATTCCACTTTTGGCACCTTAAAAACGACCTTTTCCCAGATTCTGCTCTTCCCTCTCCTTCCCTCTTTGACTCCCATGTTCCTTTTTCCAGCCTCCTTCCCTCCCTCCGCACAGTCTCTCTTCCCTCCGTCCCCCCCTCTTCTTTTTCGGACACCTGTATCTACACTGATGGCTCAAAAATTGAGAACCATACTGGATTCTCAGTATGCATTTTTCGTTCGGGCACACTTTCTGAGTCTTTCACTTTCCAACTCCGTGATGAGAATACAGTGTTTCAAGCAGAATTATCTGCCATTAAACAAGCTATCCAATGGGCCTTGGATAACTCTGCTAAAGTTAACATTTTTTCGGACAGCCTGTCCTCCATTTTGGCTCTAAAATCTTCAAAAAATAGATCTCGCCACCTACTGGGTGTGAAGCTTTTGGCACATTCGGCAAAAAATTTAAAACTCATTAACCTTCTATGGATAAAAGCCCACACTGGCAACCTCGGCAACGAAACGGCGGACAAATTGGCCAAAGAGGCCACGCTCTCAGGAGCCCCTCTTTCGGTTCCTCTTCCCTACTCTTTTCTAATATCATACAGTAAATCACAGATCATCAAAAACTGGCAATCCCATTTGGACCAATACATTTCTCCCCGCACTCACGACCCTTCCCGCGTCTCACTCTTCCTCCCGGTGGTTAACCCTTCCACCCTTATTTTTAATAAATTTATCACATATTTTGTTACCGGCCATGGCCCCTTTTTGGACTACTTGAAATTTTTTAAATTCAAAAAATCATCTAATTGCCCCTGTAACTCCTTTGGAGACGCGGATCATTATATCTTTTCTTGCCCTTTAACAAAAGAATTTCACCTTGTTAAACCTGTCCCTTCTTCCCGTGCTGCTTGGTTCGCCGGGGTATGCCGTACACCTGCATTGATCTCTAAACTCCGCCGCTGTATTCTCCTCGCCCGTGAGATCTCTGCCCGGGTCCGTTAGGCTGACTGCAGTCCTTTCCCCCTTGCTCTCCCCCTGGTGATCATTTTGTCCTGCTCCTGGGTTTTTCTACTGTTGCCCATTGTCCTTGTTTTGTTTTGTGGTTTGATTAATCGTCGTTTTGTCCTCTGTTGTTTGCTTCATTATAAATAATATAAATACACACGCAGAGGTTACCAACATGGGACAAGCCACTTAAAAACCATAACACCAGCGGTGTATAATGGATAGCAAAACATATATAACTTGGAAGCTATTATTATCTACCTAAACTTCATTATAGATAATTACAAAAAAACCTGTATATATTTATAATATACTTATGTTACCAAAAATATAAATATTAAGGAAATCATATATATATAAAAATACTATAATTATAATACTACTTATTAATAATCAGTAAAAACTGTACATATAAAATTGCACATATTTGTACATATTTAAGAACATACTTAAGCTACATACGAAACTAAAAACATAATTAATAAGGAAATCATATATATATAAAAATAATACAATTAGAATATTACTTACTGATATACTGTAAATATGGTACAGCAAAAATTAGTATATATATAATTGTACATATAGATGTTGTAATATTTCTCCCAGCCTAATGAATGTTGGCTGGTCAACTGTAAATTCTACTCCCAGCAAAATACTGTCTGCTGGTCATCTGTAACATCTTCATCTATGTGAACACCTCCCAGCTCAAATGTAATAGCTGGTCATCTGTTATTTCACTATTACTCCCAGCAATCCTGTCCTATGCTGGCTCTCTGTAAATATGCCTATGGCCTGTAAATTTTTAAAGTAATAATAAACTACTGGTATACTCCGGCAGCTCGGCGTGACCGTGGAGGTCGGACACCGCTACAAAATTTTTCTCCCGGACGACCATCTTGCTGCTCACGTCCTCGGATGAGTCGGTCGTTCTGGGCTTTCGACACGTACTATCATGCCGACCACTGCTGCTATAATCCCTAGAGTCAGTTGAATGATTTGGGTTTTCGACATGTACTATCATGGGCGCCCATAGAGGAGGGCAAGGGTGCAATTACTCTCCCTGGACATTCAGGGTCACAAATATAGTTATCAAGCTAGTTGATATTGTATGTCTCATCCTTGAGTTTACAACCCCCGGAAAAGTTGAAGTTGTATGGCGTCATAGGGGCCTCCTCTGGACTTTCAAGGTCACAAATATAGGTCTTAAGCTAGTAAAACTAATCCTTAAGTTTGTCGCAGCTGGAATTAGTTCTATGGGTGTCCCTGCCATAGGCGCCCATAATGGGACACAAAGGGAAACTTGCCCTCCCGTGGACATTTAAAGTTACAAATGTATCTCTCAAGTTAGTCGATATTGAACGCCTCATCCTGAGTTTGTCGCCGCTGGAATTAGTTCTCTGCGTGTGTGTGCCATGGGCTCCTATAAAGGAACGCAAGGGGAACTTGTCATTCTATGGACGCTTCAGGTTACAAATATAGGTTACAAGCTAGTCGATATTGAACGCCTCATCCTTGAGTTTCCCTCCTGGAAAATGTTACATGGGCGCTCATATTGAAAGGAAAGGAGGACACTTTCCCTTCCATAGACGTTCAAGGTTAGATATGTAAGTCTCAATCTAGTCGATATTGAACGCCTCATTCTTGAAATTGTCGCCGATGGAATTAGTTCTGTGGGTGTCCTTGCCATGGGCGCCCATAAGGGAACGCAGGGGAAAACTTGTCCTACTGTGGAAATGTATCCCTCAAGCAAGTAGATATGGAATGCCTCATCCTTGAGTTTGTCACCGCTGAAATTAATTCTATGGGCTTCCTTGCTATGGGCTCTCCTAATAGAACACACGGGAAACTTGCCCTTATAGTCTACAAGCTAGTAGATATTGGACTTCTCATCCTTGAGTTTGCCCTCCCAAAAAATGTTACATGGGCGCCTATAGTGGAGGGATAGTCACTTGCTCTCCCATAGACGTTAATTAATTTAATTCTAATTTAAAAGCTAATGCATTTTAAACGGGACTAAATTGCTTAATTGAAAATGATATATCCATATTAAAAGAGAAAAAAAATTGCAAGGCTTGCGCTGTTCTTGCGACTTGGGCATGAAAAAAAAATCAACAACACAATAAAGTTCATTTGTAACTTTTACAATACAAGCAGGAGTAACTCCTAATACTAGTAATTTGATAACCTTAAAAAGACTTTAAATAGAAGAAAAAAATAGAAAATAAATAATATAATAGAATAAAGTAATAAAAAATATCAATTATATAATAAAAAATATCAATATCAATTATTTATAAAATATTTAAATACCAATATTTTCAATATCAAAATCGAACAAATAGACGAATTGAACTATAAATTTCCACATGAAGAAACCAAAGAACTCTTATCATTCACCTGCGGTCACACATCTACGTGACGTCATACAAAAAGACAAAAAGAAACCAAAAAACAGCTGTCAAAAGGGCTGATTCTGCTGAAATTCCCGCCTGACGTATGTATCACATGGTATTTTGGCGGGAGTTCGTTGCGGTGACTAAACGCTAGTGTAGAAGTCCTAGGCTCCGCCCATGAGGTCATTTAAATTAGCCAATAGCGAAGAATCGGACTCACACCAGGGTGTATAGCGGGTATGTTTTCGGAACATGCGTTACGTCACCATCGTGAATAACTTTAGATCTCGAAGGTTCAAGGTTCAAGGTCGGAGAGATCAGTGAAGTACCCAGGAGAGGGAATTTCCTCCCTTTAAACTTCAGACTAAAAGGAAAGATAGCATAAGAATGACAGTGCAGAAAAAAAGATAGACTAAAAGTGTGCTCGGGGGGGGGGGACCGCAGTCCCGCCCTTCCCTCAAGCCTTCAGAAAAGGAGTGAGCTGGGCCCAAGTGGGTTTCCAGCAGAGAGAAAGAAGAAGAGGAAAGAGGGGCGCAGGGACCTTGAACATGAACGAAGCCTAATAGAGAAAAGGTGGAAGAACATGCCAACACTACACGAGTTCCCAAAAGCTAGGGAGGGTTACAGAAATGGTTAAAAGTCTGACCGGAAAAGAGAGCTGATAAAAATATGCTAGACGGCTCCGCTTTTTAGGACGGAGGTAAATATCACGCACGAGACACCCCGGCAATGACCTCGGGCGCTTGCGCGTCTTCGTATTGCGAGGGTGGTAACATGGGATACTGTCGAGCGTAGGGTTATTTACGCTTCTCAGACCTCTGTAAAATTTGATAGATAATTTCTTGACATGAACCAAAAAGGGCCTAATTTGGAGATCTTTATGCAGAACTTCTAACTTGACGTAGGTCGGAAGATTAGCAATAGAACGAAGTATATTATTTTGAAGTACTTGAAGCTTCCTGAGGTCAACCTCCGCTGCGGTGTCCCAGATAGGGGCTCCGTACGTCATAATTGGTGGTATATAGGACTTGTACAGCAGTAACTTATTTTTAGCAGACAGGCGGCTATTCCTAGCCAAAAAGGGACGAAGAAGGGCAAGGGAAATCCTCACTTTTCTGCAGATATCAGCAATGTGAGGTTTCCAGGATAATTTGGAATCCAAGTACACTCCAAGGTACTTGTATCTAGATTGCCAGGGATTTGGCTCATTGTTAAGTATTAAGTTAGTGGAAGGGGTATACCGGGGGGGAAGGTGACGGCGGCACACTTGCTCACGTTGACCTTGATCCTCCACTTGATTAACCATTGCGTCAGCTCGTTCAGATAGCCTTGCAGAGTGTCGTGCACGACTTGTGTCTGTTTGTGATGTGTGATCAGGGCCGTGTCATCGGCGTATAGGCCAAGGCAGACACCAGGGGAACGTGGAATATCGTTAATGTAAAGGTTGAACAGTTTGGGTCAGACAAGGGAACCTTGCGGGACCCCGCTGAGAATATTCCTGGGAGAGGAGAGAAGGTTAGAGACTCGCACCACGAAGCTACGCTCCGTTAGGTACGAGTGGAGAATTTTAATCAGATTAGGAGGGAAGGAGCGTTTGATAAGCTTGAATAACAGTCCGTTAATCCATACCTTATAAAACGCTTTCTGAAGGTCGAGAAAGACAATAGAAGTGCTTTCTTGTCTGCTGCAAGCCTCATGAACGAGTTCAACAACCCGAAGCAGCTGGTGCTGTGTGGAATGCTTCTTCCTGAACCCATATTGTTCAGGAATCAGAATGTTCTTCAGATTGCAGTGCTCGTCCAGATACCGCGTAATTACAGACTCGAAAAGCTTAGAAAGACATGAAAGGAGAGAGATAGGTCTATAGTTGACAGGAAGAGAAAGGTCAAGACCGGGCTTGGGGAGGGGGGCGACAATTGCCACCTTCCAAGCCCGCGGAAAGTAGTTAAGTTTGAGAAGGAGATTAAAGAGCTTGACAAGATGAATGTAAAGAAGAGAAGGAAGATTTTTAAGCATGTTAGGAGAGATGAGATCCTTCCCAGGAGACTTATTCTTCTTCAGTTTTTGAATACGGGTCATCAATTCGTCTATCGTGACATCAGTCTGTGTGCTAGGAGTCGGTGTTGTGATAAACTGTTCAACCTTGGAGTCCACAATCGCAACCGTCCTAGGATCGATTCCGTCGTGGTGTGGTTCAAACTGACTTCTAAGACTGTCTGCAAGCAGTTCAGCCTTCTGTGTGTGAGAAATGGCCCTCAAGCTGGGACCTACAAGGGTCGGAATGTGTGTTTTCTGCCTACGGAAACGTGAGGTTGCCCTCCTAATGGTGTTGTCTTCAGTCGTTAGGGACTCAACATAAGTGTTCCGTCGTGCACTGGAAAAGGCCTTGATGCGAGATCTTACCTGAGCTCTGATGATGTTCAGCTCCCTCTTGAGGCTGGGGTCTCTGCTGGCCTGCCACTCCTTCCGAAGTCGATTCCTGTCCTTGATCATCTCCCTAATGTCCATGGGAAGCTTGTAGTAGTCCACCTTAGTTTCTTTGGGCCGGGAGGATGAGGAGTAAGCTATTCGAAGCATATTCTCGAATTTACTCACCTCCTCATCCACCTGGTCCGCGGAACTTGCAACGGGGGGGGGAGCTCCTTGGCAAGGATGCCTTTGAACTTGCCCCAATTCGTTTCTCAACTTGGCAGTGTTCCTGAGACAGTAGCTGTACATTTCCAGAGTGTAGATGATCGGGAGATGATCGGACGGAAGCTCGTTGAAAGCCTCCATGCAATAGGTGTATGGGACGTTGCTGGTGATCGCAAAGTCAATGACGTTGTTAAGATGAATAGGTTCGCCCGGAGACACAATTTCCATGTTACGTTCGTCGGCTCAGCGTTTAAGCTTCGGGCCGCGACCATCAGAGCGAGGACAGCCCCAGTCTGGGTGCTTGGCGTTGAAATCACCAGCAACAATTGTATGAGGCGAGATCTTGAACAGTGATTGCAGGTCGGCCAGGACAGGACCAGCTTGAGACTGAGGTGGAAAGTACGCAGACGCAATGGTCAAGACAGGATTGTTGGGCAGAGAGATCTGCTCAACCGTAGTTTCACTGGCGAGGAGGGGGGAGGGCACCCGCGAGTGCGGGATGCCGCAACGAATGTAGATATCAGTGCCGCCGCTGGGACGATTGCTAACTAGAGGCCTGTCATCATTGTAGAGATCATAGTTAGCAATCTTGCAAGAAGAATTCCCTGGTCTGAAGTGGGTCTCTTGGACCAAGAAGAGGTCTAAGTTATGTGCTGTACAGAAGTCCCTAGCTTCGCCGATTTTAGCTTTAAGTCCATTGGCATTCCAGATGTCAATGGTGAGATCCTTCAAGCTTCTCGCGCGAAAACCCATGGCCGAGGGGGGGGGTTAACCTGTGCTTACGAGAGCATGAATGCTCTCGTAAAATATATGAACTCTGTCCATTTCGGTTTGAGCAGACCGCATGGCAGGAAGGGCATTCTTAAATGCCCTGTTAGTGACATCTATTCCGTATCTGTCTTCGAAACGGAATAGATAATTCAGAAAATCATCTTCAGCATAATTAGTGGATGCTCCTTGGGGTGCTGATAATTTAGAGGTGACACTAGTAGTCTTTTTGGTCTCCTCCCTACGTCCTTCCGTAGCATTCGCATATGTGCGTTGCGAGTTGGCAAGCTTCCTAACGAAGGTGGAGTTCGAGGGGGGGGGAGACTTGTATTTCGGAAATTTGGGACAATTGCGGTAAGAGGCAAGGTGCGCTCCTCCACAATTGACACATTTACAGGGGGCATCAAAAACTTTACTACATTCTTTGGTAAGATGCGGCTGGGCGCATTTTACACAATTAGGGGGGAGATGACAGCCATTACTCGTATGGAAAAATGACTGACATCTAAAACATTGAATAACTTTCTTCTGTCCTCTATATTTTTCTATTTTAACAATGGTATGAAATAAATTAGTAATGCTATAGATTTTTTCATTATCCGGGGTTTTTGGCACCTGCACGTAATACAATGGCATCATAACGCGGTTGGACTTGGGACCACGGGCCAATTGGGTGACACTAATTGGTTTGTGGCCGAAGCACTCCAACTCGCGTGAGACCTCCATTGCATCAGTGCAGATGGGCAGACCACTGACTACAACTTTGATGGGCTTTTCCTCATCAAGAGTATAAGACTTGAACTCCACCTTATTTTCAAGCAAAAAACTTTGAATTTTTATATAATCATCTCTAGTGCTGACGTGGAATTTCAAAAAGTCCCCTGAACCAGATAATTTACTGGTGAGATTACTGACCTTGCTTTTCAGGTCCTGAATAAGCTGTGACCAATTTGAAGTCACGGAGATGAAGAAGGGGGGGGGCGGTGCTCCGGTTTGGGAGCGTCGACATTCAAGCAATTAACATTATCGGCATCAGGTGCCGGAACATCAGAATCAGTATTAAAGTTTAAATTCGGGGACTAATCAGAAGTTACTAATGGGAAGTAACTAATCAGAAGAGACTGTGGGTTACTAATCAGAAGAGAAGATTTAATGCTGGCAGTATGCCTTTTAGGAGGTTGCTGGAACCCCTCGTCGTCGACACCCCTGGGGTGTTTCCTAGAGCTACCCGCTATGGGCGTAGCGTTACCGTTATCCTGAACATAAATAACCATTGGTCTATTAGAGTCATTGGAAGTGGACAGGAGGCTGGCAGGAGGCGCAAGAGCCATAGAATAACTGCCGGAGGGAAGCCTCCGACAGGGCTTGCCATACTTCGGTATGTTGAATCGTGTGCTGATGGCATTCATTAGCTCTTCCATCCTTGAGAGACTGTCAGTAATTTCGTTGTTTCCAACTTGGTTGTCGTTCAATCTCAGTTTAAAGTTCGAGTCCTTAATTGACTAAATGAGGAATTCCATAGCCTTGGCAGGGTCATCAGGTATGCCAGAGAAAGCGTCCGTAGGTGCAGTTTCCATAGACTCGGAAGCACCACGTGAATCAGCTAGGTCACCACATGTAGCAAGGTCACCACGTGTAGCAAGGTAACCACGTGCAACAGGGTCCGGCGGCAGGCAGGCGGTCAAACAGGTTCATCCTCGGAGAGAGCAGCAGTGCAGGAGCGGAGAAAAAGCGGTCCGCACAGTACGAGGTCTCGGAGGGCAGGGGAATCCAGATCTCGAAGGTGACGATGCGTTAGGAGTGTAGACTAGTTGCTATTCACTGCAACGCACTCACGCCAAAATACCATGTGATAAATACGTCAGGTGTGAGTTTTAGTGACCGCAGATGAAAGACGACTGTTCTTTTTTGCTTTATGCGGAAATTTACAGTTCAATTAGTCTATGCGAGATTTTGATATTGAGAATACACACACACACACATATATATATATATATATATATATATATTTATAAGGATAAAAATGGAAAGCAGATAAAAACGGGAGTGACCATATGAATGACATAAAATGATAGGGGTGGATTGCGACATCCCTTTACCGTTTAAAGCAGCTTTTACAACCCGGGTAACTCTCACGGCACCAACATAATTCCATGGTCAGTCTCCCAAATGTGCGAAAACAAAAGCACCCGAACGGACTCAGAGTCAAAGATGAAAACGATGTAGAAAAAAAAATATCCGTCAGTCTAACCCAGTGGATCATCTCCTTATAAGAGTAATGTCGCACATGCGCAGAAATATAACTGGATAACAGTTTCGCAGTTATGAATAAAGTACCTCACTTAACGTTAAGAAAATTACGGCTTTTCTTTGAAAAATGAATTGAAATAATGCCGTATAAAATTGATAGGATTGTCGTGGGACAGTATTGGAATTTTCCTGTCGCCACTTCATTTCTAGAAAGTATTAACCCCCCCTCTCTCTCTTTGGAAACGGTTGACATTCCATGGCTATGAGTAAGAGACCAGCTGCAGTGGTGAGAAAATGGCAAAGGACGCTATCTTATTTTTAAATAAAATGGACACCTGCAAGAGGGCTAGAGCCCCCCAATTTTTAGCCAACCCTTTGGAAGGGGCCAGATCCAGTGATTCGAGGGAGCCCGGCCGCGTCACTGAATTTATGGGTTTTCGAACCTATAGCGGCCAAGCGTCAGCTATGGAGCCCGGCCAGGGGGCTGTCCGAGGTCCCGACGAGGAGAAGAAGAGCGGAGAGAGAAGTCAGTTGGTAATTTTAAAGGTTAAGTGCTGGTCGTCTAATAACCGACGGATGAGTGCCCCCTCGATGCCGTCCTGCCAGTACCTAAAAGGGGTAAGTCCTTTTGTCCTCTCCCACTGCAGACTGAGTATCAGAGAATATAATTAGAATTTAATAAGGAAGTTAACTGCCTAACTTGAGGGCTATTATGATATTTAATTTAACTAGAGAGGGGGAAATGATCAGATCGATCATTATCCAATACCTACTTAGCGAATGTAAATATGTTCTATGTAATTAAGATGACATTTTGTGGTTTTTTAAATTTTAAGTAACATGTTTTGAATATAAGTATTTTAAAATAAAAGCTTTATTAACTTTTAATTAGTATTTATTGTGTGTTCTCGTGATGCATTTTCTAATTAATCAGAACCTGGAGATATGCTCGGTAATCGAGCAAGTGGCGTGCAGAAATACGATTAACGGCCAATGTGTAATTGTAAGATTTCAGCGGAGCCACGCCACATATTATGGCGCCGAGACCAGTCTTGTGCACAGTTATCAAAGTGCCTCGATTAATATTTGACTGGATAATTTAATTATTCAAAATTCAGAGAAATTTTTTTTTGTGAAATGAATATGCATCATGGGAAGATCTTTGTAATATTGTAAATAATAAGTGAGTTAATATTTAATAATTTGAAAGTAGATATAAAAATTGTACAAGATGCCGGATACAAATAGTACAGAAGCGCCCGAGCAGGGAGGCGAAAATCAAAGTCGGTTACAGGGGTTAACCTTTTTACTTGGGGTATTCGAAGGAAATGCTGAAACAGACTGTAAAATATTTTTCGACCAATTTGATTCGATAGCCAAGCTAGGAAAATGGACCGAACCAGAAAAACTCGTAGTATTAAAGTCGCGTTTAAAGGGAAATGCACTAAAATTCCTAGCGAGTTCGGCAGAATTACGTAAAGAAAATTCGTACGAAGTACTAAAGGAAAGGCTACTAGAATTTTTTTCACAGAGGACTAGCATAACGACCCGCCAAATACAATTTACGCTAACTAAACAATTTGAAGGGGAGAGCGTCAAGGCATTAGCACACAGAATCAAATGTATCACGCTGACTTATCTCGAAAGTGCAGGTGATTTGAGTAGCGAGGAGTCGAAAAAAATCATTGACCAATTAAGACTAGGAAAATTTTTGGACGCACTAAACACGCAAATTAAGAGAGAGGTGCTAAAAGCAAACCCGTTATCCTTCGAAGCGGCGATTGTAATAGCAGAAAATATTGAAAACGCAATAGCAATTTCTCCACCTGAAACAGAAGCTGTAAACAATATTGTCGCGCACCCTGGACCACCGGCTTTACAAACGGAAATCGAAAAACTACGAAAAGAACAGGAAAATGCTAACAGATATCTGTTAGAAACATTAGGCGAACAAATTAACGCACTTAGATTGGAACAAAACGCACCTAAAGCTAGAACTTCTAATAATAATATCCCTAATGATATGTTTTGTCTATTTTGCGGACGCACAAACCATCTGATGATAAATTGTAGATTATATAACCGGGAAAATGAAATGCGTAGATCCCAGAGTTCACGCCCACAGCAGTTTAACAACCAGAGCGAAAGGCAATATACGCAAAGAGAAAGGCAGGGGCCAGCTAACAATTTCCCCCGCGGAGAATACGCAAGGCGAAATCCGGGGTTTTCACGTACATTTAGAGGAAACAGATACAATGAGAGAGAAAATACGTTCCCCAGAAGATCTTTAAACTAGAGAGGGGTGGCAATTATCATAAGCTCCCAAAAAACCCGCCCCAGTTAAGTTACGATGGATTTGGTTATGTTGATAACCAGGGAGAAATAAAGAATGTACAAATTCATAAGGATAGGAAGGTGTGTAAATACAAAGTGATTTCTGCTTTAGACGAAAAATTAGGAGAAAAATCTATAAAATTACCTACAATACAAGTAATATTTAATAAAAGGCCCGTTGCAATGATGGTAGACAGTGGAGCGACGATTAGTATAACCGGAAAAGAAGAATTCCAAAAAATAAGGGAAACATGTCACATTAAATATTTATCTAGATCAGTCACAATTAAAACGTTGGCAGGAGAAAAACTAAATTATATAAACGTTATACAAACGTCATTTAAAATTGAAAATAAAATCTTTAAACACATATTCTACGTTACTACCGCCAAATTTCCGCATAATTATGCTGGGATAATCGGTTTTGATTTTTTGAAACTTCATAACGCCATCATCGATACTAAACAAAACATAATAAAAATAGATAATATAATAATCCGTTTAGGATAGCAAGAAAGCGTGCTAAATATAAATTCAGATACAGCAATTAGAACGCGCAAGAAAATTAAAATAGACCCGCAAGAATCTAAACTAGTTGAAATTAATTGCACTTACACAGAAAATAAATTAGAAAATTATAATTTTGAACCAAAAATTTTAAAACAGCCTTTAAACATCAACCCAACGATTTTCCACTCAGAAACCGAAGAGACTAACCCAAATAAATTCATATCAATTAAGAATGAAGGGTCACATAAAATTGCACTTAATAAAAACACTTTGATAGGGAAATTAAAACACAATATTAAACAGGCTAATGAGGAAATTCACCTTACAGATACTAATAGGAATAAAATAGAATTGGAAGATAGAATAAATAAAATAAGAGAAATTAGACGGAACGAATTACTGGAAACAGACTTTAACTTAGACCACATGCCAGTCGATCAGAGGAAAGATTTATTGAAATTATTAATGGATTACGGAGACGTATTCTCCAAAAATTTAAACACTTTAGGATGTACTGAAGTAGTAAAACCTAAATTTATTTTATCGCACCAAAATCCGATAGAAATTAGAGCTTATGAAGTGCCATACGCATTGAGAAAAGAATTAAAAAGACAAATTGATGAAATGTTGCAAGCAAATATAATTAGGCATAGCGACTCTAATTATAGCGCAGGAATGGTTCTAGTGAAAAAACAAAATACAGATAAATTCAGAATTTGCTTAGATATACGACTCTTAAACAGTATCTCACAGAACTTTAATTAACAAGTACCAAAAATTCAAGACATTATGACAAAACTAGCAGGTTTCGAATTTTACGCAAAATTAGATTTCCAGAGCGCATTTTCACAAATTTTATTACCAGAGGAAGAAAGACATAAGATGACATTCACAAGCCCATATGGAAGATTCGAATACAACAGATTAATATTTGGACATAAAACTAGCGGCGCGTGGTTTCAAAAAGCTATAGATATCGTTCTTAAAGATTTACACGAACATGACATTTACGCATATTTTGATGATGTGGTTTTAGCGGCACACACATATGAAGGATTAAAAGAGAAATTAGAGCTTGTTTTTCAAAGGCTAAGAGATTTTAATTTAACATTGACACCGACCAAATGTGAATTCTCTAGAGAGAAAATGGAATATTTAGGGTTTACAGTGACTAAACAGGGATTAAGTCCAACTGATAATAATACGAAAAAAATTGTTTCTTTCCCCAGACCAAACACTGTTCGAAAACTAAAAAATTTTTTAGGCCTATGTAATTTTTATCGAACATTAATCCCAGACTATGCGCAACTCACAGCTCCACTAGTTGAGCTAACGGCTAAGCGGAATAAATTTTCATGGTCTCCGCAATGCAATGACGCATTTCAAGAACTACAAAATAAATTTTTTCAACATCCTTTAGTGCTACAACCGGATTTAGACAAACCGTTCTACCTTAATACAGACGGAAGCTCGACCTCTATTTCTTCAGTTCTGTTACAAAAGAATAATGAACGCTTACAACCTGTACTTTACTACAGTAAAAAACTTAAACCACACGAGCAAAGATATCCCGCAGTAAAAACGGAGCTCATGGCTATATTCTATGGAGTAAAAAATTTCCACAATTACCTTTACGGAAAAAAATTCTATATTATTTCCGACCACAGACCCCTTAAGTATCACTTAAAAATTTCTAACCCGGCTAATTTAGAAGCCCGCTGGCTATTAAAACTATCTGAATATGATTATGACTTTTTACACATAGACGGAAACTCGAACATCTTAGCAGACTATCTCTCCAGAGAAAATTTCGAAAACAACCTCAGTAACATAGAAATTGTAGGGAATAAAAATAATATTGAAACAGTAAACAGCTTAGAAAATAAATCCCAACTTCCAAATATCAAAGAAATACACACAGAGCAAATTAAAGACGAAATTTTAAATAAACTTAGGAATAATATTAGAGAACAGCAGCATAGTAAAACTAAAGATTTCGAGCAATATTTTATTGACCCAGAAACGGATCTATTGATGTATGTCTCGCAAGATAAAAATATCATCCGCAATAACGCAATAGAACGGGTAGTGGTTCCGAAGACTTTACAAAGTAGAATTTTACTACATTTGCATAGCCCTCATCAGGGAGTAGGAAAACTGTACGATTTGGTTAACAAACGCTATTTTTGGGTTGGAATTTATGGAGACACAAAAAATTATGTAAATTCGTGTGAGGACTGTAGGGGACTCAAAGGAGTTCACCCCCCCTTCCCATTAGGTAGGAATGTAATACCGCATTATCCTGGAAATTTGGTGTCTCTTGACATTCTGGGACCTCTAAGAAGAAGTAAATATGGGAACCGGTACATTTTGACTGTGGTATGTCATTTTAGCAGGCACGCGGAACTTTATCCGATAGATAACATTACGGCAGACACCATTGCAACAAAATTAATTACGTATGTAACTACTTACGGCAAAAGTGAATTTGTATTGACAGATCGTGGCAGCCAATTTACCAGTCAATTATTTAAATCTATACTTGATAAACTAGATAAACATGCAAAATTAACTTCAGCAGCAAATCCGAGAACAAACGGAATCTCAGAAAGAATAAATTCTGCCATAAAACGTGCAATCGAGTGTTACAAGCAAGACGATTGGGAAACAGCCGTAGGAATTCATAAAGCCTGTTATAATGCAGTAGACCACCCGGCCACAGGTATGTCACCGAACTTCTTGTTCTTTTCCCGGGACCTACCATTATTTATGGACATCGTACCAAATAACGCAGAAGATACTCAAAATTATATACGAAATCAACCTCAAAAGCTGGAAACTATGGCCGTAGCATACAAACAAGCCTACGAAAATTTAATCCGCACACAAGAGATACAGGAGGAAAAATATTTACAAAAAGCAAAATTTAGAAAACTAGAATTAGGCCAAAAAGTTTTCGTGAAAAACATTCCAAACTTCGGAAAAAAACGTTTTAGAGGCCCGTATAGAATAATAGAAAATCTAACAACCCACTTATTTTTATTAAAACTAATTAAAGATCCTAGGGCAAAGCCAATCAAAATAAATATAAATCGTATATATGAAATGCCTGATAGGAGACCGCATTTATTACATGAAGCGCGGTTCGAAGCGAAAATCGGAACGGGAAGAGAAGCTCAGGGCGTCTTACAAAACATTGCGCCGGAGATAAGCGTTGCCACCGAGAAGGCGGATGATAGCTCCTTCGAGGGCATTCTCCCATTTCAACTCGAATTGGAAGAAGGTCGCTCCTCGAGGGAAACGCAAGTCCTTTCCCCCCTCCCGCCAGAACAGGAGCAAGAGAGAGAGAAAAGTGTCGCAGACAGATCGAGAGAGGACATGCTAGGGCCTGGACTATTACTATCACAGAGAATACAACGAACACGGACAATGTCAGCTCAAATAATTTAAATAATCCCCAAGAGGAGGAGAACGTAGAAAATATACATGAACAGAAATCAACCGTTTACGGGAGAGTATTTCGCAACTCTCGTTATAATCTGCGGCCACGGAAAATAAAATAACGTGAATAGGTCAGTGGAAAATAATTTAAAGTTACACGTATGTCACGTAAATATAAGTTAAAATAATACCGATTAAAATAAATCCAGAGAAAAGGTTATCTCAATAAAGATTTAGAGGAGTAAAACGAAATGTAACAAAATTTCTATCATTAACGTGCCATTATAAATAATATTTAAAGAAATAACCGCAAACGTGAGGCAATTAAATTAAACTTTCACGTAATTTAAAACTTAGGGAGTTAAGGTAAGATAAACTGAGATGCAGGCGTCTAAAGTTTAAATGACCGGACAGACAGAGCGATCGGCTGTCAGTCGAACAACCTAAGCAAATCTAATTCCTAAAATAAGTAATTTAAACTTTAAGTAAGCAAATTTAAGCACCCTAGCGAAACAGGTACATTAAACTGTCATCCTAAATAAATAATAACAGTAATTTCACTCACAGAGCTTCCAGAAAATTAATATGTGTAATCCAATTTGTGAAAATCCGTTGTGCAGCACACAAAGAGAAAGTACACTGCCCGCGCTGACTTTGAATTTTTTTCGACTCTACTCGAGGGATAGTCACGTGACAAGCGGAAGCAAATCACATACGCGGTTTCAATTAGAGAGAATTACCGCAGGACAGAATCAAAGACAGCGTCTGTTATTGGCCCACGTAAAGAGAAAGAAAAGAGAAAAAAACTTTTGTCAGGTCTTACGAAAAGTGACCGATGCTAGAGTAGAAAGTATAGCGGTACAAGCCTGTACCAGGGATGGCAATTTTAAACCGGACAGCCGGGTGTTACGTAGGAGGGGAATCAAAAACGTGTAGAAATGAATAAAGAAATGGGTAGAGAATTAAGTTGAAATTTGTAGAAAAATTATTAGAAATGAATAGAGAAATGGTTAGAGAATTAAGTAGAAATTAGCAGAAAAATGATTAGAAATGAATAGAGAAATGGTTAGAGAATTAAGTAGAAATTAGTACAGAAGTGATTAGAGGATGGAGTAAAGTAATTGGTTAAGACTGAATTAAGTAGAGAAATGGTTAGAGGATAGATTGAGGTGATTGATTAGGGTCTAGAATGAAATAAGACATTTAAGAGGGCTCTTGAAAATAAGAATAAATAATTCTTAAGAAAACAAAAATTCCTTGTTCAATAAGAATTTCTATAAGGAATATGTATATAAATGATTAATGTAAAATAAATGTGATTAAGATAAAATAAATGTATTTAATGTAAAATAAGCAGGGTAAGAATGTAGAAAACATTAAAAGTAAAATGTTCTCTGGTACAATGCAGTGGACAGAGTTCAAGGACTCTAAACCTCCTAAGTCTAGTTGTATATTAAAGTACGAATAGAATGTCTAATATGAAATTACATCAGTTTTTTTATATTGATAAAGTACATTGTGGAAAAGACTATGTCCAGTTACATACACTTACTCTGATTATCGGGAGAAACTGCAGAAGGTCGCAGACACGGATCCGGTCTTCAAAAACGAAAGTTGCCATTATAAAGACTTTTGCAGCAACAAAGGCGTAGTTTTACAGCTTACATAAGCCTTTACCAGCACATGTATGCAGCATCATTAACCGAAAACGAAATCATGCCTTCCTTGGACCAAAGGGTACCAAACAATGCAACTTCAGTTTCGCAGTTTTAGTGCAACGTTGTAATGCAACTTCATTTTCATCGTTTTAATGCAACGTCTTAGTGCAACTCCATGTTTGCAGTGTTAAGTGCAACGTCATTTACACAGTTTTAGTGCAACTTCTTTTTATAAAGTGATGTCACAGCTGATCCTGCTCAGAGAATATTCCTTCCATATGGAATATCACTAATTTTGTCACAGCCTACAGAACAATATCAATCCTTTAGTGTATAATGTGAACGAACAATTGTTCCCAATTCATGTGTTCTCATGACAAACTTTCATATTTTGTGAACACACTTAACAGACTGGAAAGTACAATCAGTATGCTACATTAGACAGTGATAATATTTACGCCATACGGACAGTGACAATCATGCACCTTAATTAGTACTTGGACATACTTGGAGAGACAGAATATTTCCATACCTATAGGGCGTGTCATTATGTATATAATTTAATGTATAATTTTATTGTTAAATGTTATTGTTATCTCTGTTTATATATGTATACTGTGCATAATTTGTAACCCTTTTTTTTTTTGGGTAGTTTAAGCATTTGAAAAAGAAACTTGGGTTCTTTTCCCTTGTTTGGGGGAAGCCAGTGTCGTGGGACAGTATTGGAATTTTCCTGTCGCCACTTCACTTCTAGAAAGTATTAACCCCCCCCTCTCTCTCTTTGGAAACGGTTGACATTCCATGGCTATGAGTAAGAGACCAGCTGCAGTGGTGAGAAAATGGCAAAGGACGCTATCTTATTTTTAAATAAAATGGACACCTGCAAGAGGGCTAGAGCCCCCCAATTTTTAGCCAACCCTTTGGAAGGGGCCAGATCCAGTGATTCGAGGGAGCCCGGCCGCGTCACTGAATTTATGGGTTTTCGAACCTATAGCGGCCAAGCGTCAGCTATGGAGCCCGGCCAGGGGGCTGTCCGAGGTCCCGACGAGGAGAAGAAGAGCGGAGAGAGAAGTCAGTTGGTAATTTTAAAGGTTAAGTGCTGGTCGTCTAATAACCGACGGATGAGTGCCCCCTCGATGCCGTCCTGCCAGTACCTAAAAGGGGTAAGTCCTTTTGTCCTCTCCCACTGCAGACTGAGTATCAGAGAATATAATTAGAATTTAATAAGGAAGTTAACTGCCTAACTTGAGGGCTATTATGATATTTAATTTAACTAGAGAGGGGGAAATGATCAGATCGATCATTATCCAATACCTACTTAGCGAATGTAAATATGTTCTATGTAATTAAGATGACATTTTGTGGTTTTTTAAATTTTAAGTAACATGTTTTGAATATAAGTATTTTAAAATAAAAGCTTTATTAACTTTTAATTAGTATTTATTGTGTGTTCTCGTGATGCATTTTCTAATTAATCAGAACCTGGAGATATGCTCGGTAATCGAGCAAGTGGCGTGCAGAAATACGATTAACGGCCAATGTGTAATTGTAAGATTTCAGCGGAGCCACGCCACAAGGATAATTTCTTTTTATGGCTTCCTTTGCAAATTTGTTATATTTGTAGATGCAATCTTTCTCAAAAGTATTGTAATTTTGTTTTCTTCTAAAGTAACCGATTATTATATTTCTGAAGACATTCTTGGTTAGGTTTGAATTCCAGTCGATTATATGATTTATCTTGATACTGTATGATTCTCTTTTATCGTGTAGCTGTGTATAAATTCCATATTTCTGGTGTTTTTTTATTGATAAATCTAAGAATTCCACCGATCCGTCTTCACTCACTGGATTTTCGATTAGGTCTAATTCGCTAGGGCAGAATGTGAAATCAAAGTATGGGGTGTTTTCATAACCCCCAATTAACAAATCATCGACATAACGGAAGTAGAGCATTTCCGATAAGATATGAGTACCTCTTTCGTATTTTGATAGATTGATATCCGCCAGTATTGACGAACAACTTCCTCCCATAGGTATGCCCTTAATTAGCTTGTAAAAATTTCTTCCGTCATGAAGTATGATTTCTTTTAATACCAATTCCACCAAATCCAAGTATCTTCTATAGGTTATATGTTTTTTTAAATCGTATTCTTCGTGTAAATCTTTCAGAATTAATTGTAAATTAATTAAATCCATATTATTGAACAATTCCCGAAAGTCGTAAATTTTAAAGTTGATATCCTTGTTGCAAAATTTTAGTCGGTTTATTAATTCTTGTCCATTTTTTATCATGATAGAGTTATGTTTTTTAATTTTAAACATAACTATTTTGAGTAAATCCAGAAGTTTTTTGTTTGCTAGTTCCAAATATGATCCACATCCCACTGTCACTGTTCGAAAATTGACAGGTATTTTGTGTAATTTGGGAATTAGGATCAAATATGGAAATTTTATTGCTTTAATATCCATTCCTATTCTTTTGTAAAGAGCCTTTATTCTTTTTGTCAATATCAATACGTTACTGGGTATTAATGTATACATTTCACTATCCTTATAACATTTGTCCAGTGTATCCACATAGAACTTCTTACATGTGAAAGCATAATTCGATACTATTTTATTGGTATATGTTAAGACAAAATCTTCTTTAAATTGCTTGATAGAGGATGGAACTGTAATTTCTCTTGTGTTTTTGCATTGTTTCTGGTGGTGGTGACAAAATGCTTGGTAAAAACTATATTTCCATTTATTAAAAGTTTGTACTGGTAAACTATGTATTACCGCCATTCTATAAATGAAGAACTCGAGATCATTATAAAATTCGTCATATACATTTTTACATTCTTGTATACGGTACTTTGTACCGAGTTAAAGAATGTTTTTAAGTTTTTTGTCTGTAATAAAGTCCAAGTTACCGGATATTATGTGCTTACGATATTTATCACTATGAATATTTTCATGACAATTACAAGTTTCAATATTATGTGATGCAACATCTTGACATATTTTGTTATAGTTGAATAATTTCCTTCCGTTGATTATGACGAATCGATAATTTATCATGATTTTTATGTTAGACAAGAGAAGAAATTCTTTTATATTATTTAAAATAGAATTGAATGGAATATTTTCATACTTTTTGTTCTTGAATGTTGTAATAAAAAATTCTTTAGATTTTATTAAATTTTCACTTTTTTTAAGTGTTATGTTAAAAGTTCTGGCTCTGAGTTTGATTAAGTCCAATAGGATATCAATATTAGTACTTGCTTCTTCATTTCTGCAATAGTTTTCTCTAAAGTTGAAATTTATTATATAATTCCATATTTTCTGTAAATATTTAATCTTGATACCGTTGGCTGTGTTCTTTATCCAACCAATTTTCATCTTGCTTTCACTCTTTATAAATTCCAAAATTTTTTCTTCTGTTTTGATATAATTATTATGTTGTTTTTTGCTTCATCTTTGCCATCTGTGAGATTGTTTATGAATGAGGTTTTCTGATAAAGGGTATGATGTACATCCTCTGCATCTTTCTCGATTACAGTTTTCTTTAAATATTAATGAATTAAGGCCATATGGGTAGGCAGTATTGTATTGTTTAATGTGGTTGCTTTCCCACCGCAATCGTTCCGTCAAATTTGGTACTATATCAATTACGGTTACCTTGATGTTAATGAACTCATGTGTCTGAAAATGTCTTTTTTCCAGATTAGTTGTGAGGATTTCCTGTTGCACTTTTCCCACCTGGCTTCTGTGTGGATTTACACGAATGTTTAAAGGATTCTGTGTCTGTCCTATATATTTTGCTTGACATTTTAGGCATGCAATACAATAGACCACATTAAAGCACTTGCAAAATATTCTTTTGTTTTCGTTGTTTGTTGTGATTTGCTGTTGATCGGCTACAGGACACAATTTGCAACGTTTAGATTGACATTTTCGAAATTTAAGATTCCTCATAGGTTGGTGGTGATGATTATGATTGTTAAAGAAATCTTTTGATCCATTTTGGATCGTGTCTTGATATACATCAAAGTTTACATTTTTTATATTTGTCACAGTTTTATTATGGTCAATTTGTACAGTTTTGATATATTTCCTTATCAATTGTTTTACTATTAAAGAATAGGGTAACGGTATGTCGATAACACAAACACCCTGCTATTGTGTCACCGGGCATATATTCGTATTGGAATATATTTGCCAGTCTCTTATGTTATATATAGACTTCATTCATATTTTAGCAATCAACAGTTTTTTAACTCTTGTTGAGGAGTAAATAAATTGTGCATTATTTCCCTTATTTTCGTTTTAATTCACATGTTAGATTATCAAATTGAAAATCCAACGAAAAACACTCCAATCTTCGTTATACTTCTGTCCATTCTAAACTGTATGACAAAGTTTTAACATTATTTTATACTTTTTTTATTATTTTATAAAAACCCTCAATCATAAGGTGCGTTCTTAATAGTAGCTTGAAATAACTACCAGTTTACAAAGTAACTAATAAAAACACATAAAAATACCAATTTATCATAAAAGTACAGAAATAATAACCACAAATGACAAAATAACAATGAAATTTTTATCCATTTAATATAACAATCATTTATCACCACAACTCCAAGTATAAGTTTAAGCTTACCGTTATAATCATCTTCGCTCTATTATCCATCAAATGAATCCTGTCCCACAACACACGGAAGACCAATCACTTCACCAAACTGGTCCGAGAGGTGATCCTCTCGATGAACAATTATTAACAAATTTGTAAAGGAAGCCATAAAAAGAAATTATCCTATCAATATACGGCATTATTTCAATTCTTTTTTCCAAGAAAAGCCGTAATTTTCTTAACGTTAAGTGAGGTAATTTATTCATAACTGCGAAACTGTTATCCAGTTATGTCTCTGCGCATGTGCGACATTACTCTTGTAAGAAGATGATATTTCTTTTTCTACATCGTTTTCATCTTTGACTCTGAGTCCGTTCGGGTGCTTTTGTTTTCGCACATTTGGGAGACTGACCATGGAATTATGTTGGTGTCGTAAGCGTTACCCGGGTTGTAAAAGCTGCTTTAAACGGGAAAGGGATGTCGCCATCCACCCCTACCATTTTATGTAATTCATATGGCCACTCCCGTTTTTTTCTGCTTTCCATTTTAATCCTTATAAATATATATATATATATATATATATATATATATATATATAGTATTACGAGCTACTTCTGTTTTTATTGGATGAGAGAGTGTCAAAAATATTGTACTATCAAGAACATAGTGTGGTAATTGTAGGAGGGAGTCGACCTTGTGGTCAAACTGAAGTATGAGACGAAAAAAATTGACATACTGAATGTTTACATTTGTAACCTTAAACGTCCAGGGGAGGGTAAACGACCCCCTTACACTCCCCTATGGGCGCCCATGGAAGTCTCCTACGGGCTCCCATTGCATGAGCTCTCTGCTTAACCCTTTCGGGATGGCGGCATTCCGAAATTGCCGTGGCCCAAAGGACGGAGCGCTTCGTTTCCGAACTTTTCCCAAAAGACGGCTAATTTTTTTGCGCTAAGCCTAACTCTCGAAAAAAATTCACTAAAATCACCCGTTCAACGCAGCATTCTACTTTTTTCAGGAAGAAAGAAAATACTTATTTTCTATTTGATGTATATTTTTCATACAAATTTTCTTTTATCAAAATATTAAAAATTTAGTGTATATATGTTTTAGGTACAGATGGATAATTCTTTGGCATGTCCTTCCGATTTTTTAAAACTGTACCACATATATGCGTATTCTTAGACAACAAATACTTTGCAAGTACAGAAGAGGTAAAAAATTTATCCAAATACAAAGTATATCCTTTTCCTAAAAGTTCACTTAGAAGTGTTTTCACAACGCGTTCTCCATACCCACCATCAGAGCTTGATAATTCCGTGTCCTTTCCAGTATACACAAGGAAATTCCATATACAGCCTGATTTCGATTCTGACAATTTATATATTTTTATTCCATATCTGGACCTTTTCGAGGGGATATATTGAAAAAATCCCAGCCTTCCTTACCATGAGAACAAAGATTCATCAATGAACATATTTCTTCTAGGAGTGTATATAGATTTAAATTTTGAAACTACTGCATCTAACACGAGTTTCAATTTATTTAGCTTTGGGCATTACTATCAAGAGTAAAATGAAGGTAACGTAATATTCCTATAAATCGATCGCGACTCATAACTGAATTGAAAAAAGGAGTACTGATATTTGGATTCTTAGAAAAATATATTTTGAGATTGGGTTTTCTGACAATGCTCGTCAAAATTACTAGTGCGAAAAACACACGAAATTCGTTTCCTGTCACAGGTGTAAATATTTTTGAAAGAGGTGGAGTCTTCGATGTGGAAGGAGAGAGAAGATTCTTCTCCCATTTTTTCTCTGCAAACTCATTAGTTGCTTTTACGATAAATTCTACCAGTTCATCATCAAAAAATATACTAAAAAAATCAAGTTCTTTATCTAAATTAGGCGGCATGATATTGTGATTTATTCTAGGTATGTTCAAAAACTCCAATGAATTCAGATCTTTCAAATCACATGTCCAAACATGATTCGAGAAAACAGCAACTGAAGCTGGCGACGTTGTAATAATAGTACGCTCAGAATCTGAAGAATGAATTGCATTTTCAGATTCATCATCAGAAATAACACTGTTCCATGAATCTTCACAATCTGCTTTGCTTTCATTACTGTCTGGTTCGTTTACCATACGCGTATATTCTTCCACAGAAAGGAAACATCTCAAACCAGCCATACTTTTATCCGAAATAGCCTAATCATTTCACTGTCGCACATTCCTTTAACCCCCCCCCCCCCCCAAAAAAAAAAAAAATACTCTCTTATATTCCTGTAATTCACCAACGAAATCATTAAAAGCTAAAATCAAAAGGAAACCCGGAACTCAATTATAAAATTGTTGATGCTACGAGAAGAGCTCTGACTGTTTACTTTACAGAACCATATGTTTCAACACTCCAAATGGAGAAATAATTTATTGGATTCTGCTTGTGCCAAGGTCAAGCATCTGCAAAATACATTTAAGTTGCTTCCACGGGCATTTAACGCCATCTAGTATACAAATAAATTCAAAGGAAAACGTTTCACGTAGAAACACCGATACGTGCCACTCGGCGTTTAGGGTAAAGTTCTCTCCGGCACGAGTGCGTGCCGTACGTCCTTGAATGCAAGCTCGCAGCCGGCACTCGGGCGTGCCAACCGTCGCGAAAGGGTTAATACTATTGCCCTTAGGATAGAACCTAACGAAGCCGAAGTTTCAATTTCCTCAGGGGCAGTAAACAGTCTTTCCAGACCCTCCAAAAATCTCTGTGATATAAGAGGCTGAAACATTGCACACTTGTCATAGGATGGGGAACGACAGCCCAGTGGTTAGCGAGCGGGAATTGCTATGGGAGCTCATGGAAAGAACGCTTATAGAACTAATTCCAAGGGTGACAAACTCAAGGATGAGGAGTTCCATATTAACTTGCTTGTAATCTACATTTATATCTTTAAATGTACACGGTATGGTAAGTTTCACCAAGCGTTCTCCTATGGGCGCCCATAGCAACGACACCCGTAGAACTAATTTCATCGGCGATAAACTCAAGGATGAGGCGTTCAATATCGACTAGATTGAGACTTACATGTCTAACCTTGAACGTCTATGGGACGGCAAGTGTCACCCTTTCCCTCCACTATGGGCGCCCATGTAATATTTTCCAGTAGGGAACTCAAGGATGAAGCGTTCAATATCGCTAATTTGTAACCTACATTTGTAACCTTGAATATCCAGTTCAGCTTAAGTGATCCCTTGCAGTCCTCTACGGGTTCCCATCAAGGGCGCGGTAGCCCATTGGTTAGCGCGCTGGAGTTGCACTCGGTTGGCCCGGGTTCGATTCCAGCCACTGCCAAAACTGCCGCCGTGTTCATGCGGAGTACGATCACGTTAAACATGTGGGTCCGAAAGTCCTTCCGAGAGGTTGGTGGTAGGGGAAGGAGGGTACGGTCCCTGTGGATGTCTCCCCCACTGGGTTCCGGTCCAAATTGGGTGGCACTTCCCGGCCGTCCAATCAGTTACCTTACACCTTTCTGGTAGGTCGGACGGTTTGGGTTTCAACAACAACAACAACGGGTTCCCATCACATGGGATCCCAGCTTATATACTATTGCTCTCAGGACTGAACCTAACGGTGCCAAAGTTTCGATTTCCTCAGGGGTAGTAAATAGTCTTTCCAGACCCTCCAAAAATCTCTGTGACATAAAAGTCTAAAACATTGCACACTTGCCATAGGGTGGGGCACGACAGCCCAGTGGTTAGTCCGCGGGAATTGATTGCACTCAGTAGGCCCGGGTTCGATTCCTGCCACTGCTAAAACTGCCGCCGTGTTCACTTGGAGTAAGATCACGTTAAATGTAAGTCCTTCCGAGACGTTGGTGGTAGGGGAAGGAGGGTACAGTCCCTGTGGATACCTCCGCCACTGGGTTCCGGTTTAAATTGGGTGGCACTTCCCGGTCGCCCAAACAGATACCTTACATCTTTCTGGTAGATCAGACGGTCTGGGTCTCAACAACAACACTTGCCATGGGCGCCCATAGGAATGTTGAACGTCACGAATATCAAACTAATGAATACTTACTGTACGTCTCGTCTGTGAGATTGTCCCAGCTGGAAAAAGTTCTCTTGACGTCCTTGCCTTGGCCGCCCATAGGGAAGCGTAAGGGAGCACTTGCCTTCCCGTGAACATCAAGGTCCCAAATGTAGGTGTCAAGCTAGTAGATATTGTGCGTCTCATCCTTGTGTATGCTCTTGGAAGAAACTCTGTGGCCGTCCTTGCCATGGAAGCTCATAAAATTTTTTAAAAGCCACAAAACGTAGGCATCAAGGTAATTGAAATTGTACGTTTCGTCTTTGAGTTCCCCCGCTTTAATAAGTTCTATGACCACCTTTGCTATGGGCGTCCATAGCAAGAGCACCCATATAACTTTTACAGACGGAAAACTGAAGGGTGAGACATCACAACATGGACTAGCTTGATATCTACATCTGTGAACTTGAACGTCGACGGGATAGCAAGTTCCCCCTCAAGATCCCCTATAGGCGCCCGTGGCAAGAGCGCTTATAGAACTTATTCCAGCGGGGGCACATTCAAGGACGACAATATCGACTAGCTTGACACCCTGTGGGCAACATATTATCAACATCTCTATGGGCGCCCATGGCAAAGGCGTCAATAGAAATTTTTCCAAGGAGGGTATACTGAAAGATAAGTAGTACAATATCTACTAATTTGATACAGTAGAGCAAGTGGCCCCTTGCTCTCCCTTATGGGCGCCCATGGTGAGAGCGCCAATAGAACTTTTACCAGCGGGATAAACACAAGGATGTGACGTACAGTATTGATTATATTGACGTACAGTATTGATTATATTGACGTACAGTATTGATTATATTGACGTACAGTATTGATACTTATATTCGAGTATTGTTAATATTATTGTATTAATATTGATAAATGTTATTGTCCCCTATGGGCGTCCATAGGAAAGCGTGAGGGGGAACTTGCCATCCCGTGGATGTTCAAAGGTACGCAAGTCGATATTGTACGTCTCATCCTTCAGTTTACCCCCTGAAAAAGTTCTATAGGCGATCTTGCCATGGGCGCCCATAGGGGAGCGCGAGGGGCACTTGTCCTCCTGTGGACATTCAAGGTCTCAAATGTAGGTATCAAGATACTAGATATATTTACCTCTCATCCTTGAATTTGGACATTCCAGAAAAAGTTTTATGAATGCCCTTGAATCCCACTCCTTTTGAACAAGGTGGACCTCTTCCTGCAATTACAACACTATATTTTGAAATTCTTTCTCTCATCCGAGATCTAATCACGTTAATTACAAAATGTTCTACCTAATTCCATTTTTTTACAGAATGTATATGCATATAGAATTTCATGGCTGTACGTGCTCTCTCTCTTAAAATATATAATTTCGAATTATTTGTGTTTTAATTAACCGTTTCTAATTTTCTACAGAATGGTAGGATATTTTGAAATCAATGTAATTAAAACACAGATTATTCAAAATTAGAGATTTTACAAAAGAGAGAGAGAGAGAGAGAGAGAGAGAGAGTACGTATAGTCATGAAATTCTATATGTAGATGCATTCTGAAAAAAAAGTAGTTATGTATAACATTTTATAATTAACGTGATTAGAGCACGAATAAGAGAGAGGGTGTGTGTGTGTGTCAAAAATATAGTGCGATCAAAATATAATGTTGTAACTGCAGGATAGTATAAGCAGGTAGCCTATACAGCATGGCAAGGGAGCACTTAATCTCAACAAGATATTCAAGGTTACAAATGCAGGTTACTAGCTAGTCTATATTGAATGCGTCATCCTTGAGTTCCCTCTTGGAAAATGCTACATGGGCGCCCATAGTGGAAGGAAAGGATGACACTTGCCGTCCCATAGACGTTCAAGGTCAGACATGCAAGTCTTAATTTAGTCGACGTGGAACACCTCATCCTTGAGTTTGTCGCCGATGGAATTAGTTCTATGGGTGTCCTTGCCATGGGCGCCCATAAGGGAATGCAAGGGGAAACTTTCCCTACTGTGGACGTTTAAGGTTGCAAATGTAGTCTTCAAGCTAGTAGATATTGAACTCCTCATCCTTGATTTTGCCCTATTGGAAAATGTTACATAGGCGCCCATAGTGGAGGGCAAATTGAACACTTGCCCTCCCATAGATGACTCATTAGACTTGTTAGCTAATCGATATTGAACGCCTCAACCTTCAATTTGTCACCATGAAAGAAGCTCTATGTACGCCCATTGGAGAGGGCAAGGGGTGCACTTGTTCTCCCCTAGGACATTCGAGATCACAAATGTAGATTTCAAGCTAGTCAATATTGTAGGTATCATCATATAGTTTGCACCCCCTAGAAAAATTCTATTTGCGTTTTGCCATGAGCGTCCATAGGGGAGCGCAAGGGGGCATTTACCCTCCCTTGGAAGTTTAAAGGTCACAAATGTAAACATCAAGCTAGTCAATTTTTTACGTTTCATACTTTAGTTTGACCACCGCAGGAAAAAGTTTATTTAGCATTCTTTAATCCTACTTCTTTCAATCAAGGTCGATTCCCTCCTGCAATTACCACACTATGTTTTTGATCGTACAATATTTTTGACATACATATTTATGATATATATATATATATATATATATATATATGTATATATATATGTGTGTGTGTGTGTGTATTTTCAATATCAAAATCATGCATAAACTAATTGAACTGTACATTTCCGCATGAAGAAAACAAAGAACTCTATTTATTCATCTGCGGCCACATATCTACGGACGTCACACAAAAAAACAAAAGAAAAAGAAACAATCAATCGGAAGAGCTGAGTCTGCTAGTTTGCTGAAATTCGCGCCTGATGTGGTATCACGTGGTATTTTGCCGGAAGTGCGTTGCATAGGACTTGTTTGTAAGATGAGTTTCACCGACATCACATTCCCCCTAGCAACGGTTGCTATCGCCATACTCTTTGTAGAAGCCGTCCGCTATTACCATTCCTGTCAATTGGCCATCGATTTGATAGTTCGTTTCGAAAGAAACGGCTATCAAAGAGATTTTCTCCAGCGAGCCCTAAATTCCGCCCTCCTTAAACTAAGGGAAACGAATACCACTATCGATAGGATCGCTATTAACTACGATAGCATATGTGAGCTTGCTAAGACTCCCTCACTTGGTTTTTTAGGGTCTTGTAAAATCCCTTTTCAGGACCCCCTTTTTTCCCAGGATCTAGAACTGCGTACTGATTTTGTATTGGCCTAACCTGAATCCTCCCCCCGCTGGCTTCTCCCCGTTGCCTCGCTAGTACGTTACTCACTGACTCAAGGCAGAGTTCCTCGGAACTCACCCTGTTTTTCCAAATTTTCCTTTATTTCTTGAAGTTATTGCTCCATTTTCCAAATTAAGCGTCACGTGGACCCAATTGGGACTAACAGAATACTATAGTCAGTGAAACTCGATATGTTTGTAAAACTTGTGTACCATTGCACATAGGTAAATGCTTTACAGTATACCATACCCGAAAAAAAATTAAATATAGGTAGTAAGTTTCATTTCAACGCACGCTGTGTAAATAAAGTTTATTGAAACTTATTTAAATGTTTCGATTTTAGTTTCAACTGATGAAACATAGCCCAATGCCCAGAATAGCTTTGGCTTGAAATAGTCAGTCAGCAATATGTTAAAACTTATTTTTGATCTCTACAAGATCTCGTTTAATATGCTCTGTAAAAATACAAACCATATAACATGTGGTATGCCACTGACGATAGATGTGCTGAATGCATTTTTATTTTATTTAATCGTGAATTGCTTATGTATAAAGTTTTTGCAATATTTCGCCTCTAATTAGAATAATTTGTCGAGATTTTTAAAACTGAACAATAGTGTTATGAATATCAAGACTCCTTGATATGATCTTATTACTTTTTGAAAATGTAAGAACGTACCTACTTGCTTTTTACTTTTATACCACTACATGTTACCGATAACTTTCTAGAAGAAACTCCTGTGTATACTAATGCTGTCATGATATTTTTTAAAGAAGCGTTATTGAATAGATCATTTCTAAGCACATGTATATAAAGTAACAATCCCATTTATTTATTTTTTTACCTGCACATTGCTATATTTAATGCAAAACTAAGTTATATTCACAATGCCTCCTCAAGAAATGTAAGGAAATTTTAAAATAAAACACAAATGTTTACGCTACACAAGAGTTTAGAAAAACTTATAAACGAGGAAAGCTCAAAAGAAACTTTTTAAAATTTACTTCTTTTCAGAGAAAAATTTTTTGTATTTAAATTATAATTAGTAAACATTAACATTATTATAACATATAAGACTAAGAGTTCACACTTTCATAGCTTAATAAATTTTAGCATGATTTTGAGGTACTATTATTTCAGATATTCAAACAATACATTGTAAAGACACTTTCTTAATGTAAACAATATGAAGATTTAAAAAAAAGAAATGAAAATTTATCGATAACTTTCTGGATGATGTATAATGAACATAAAAGTAAATATATTTAAAACTGTATTAATAAAGTTTATTTGAATTATTATGAGATGATAGTCTATTATAACGCTACTGTTTTTAATTTTCTGATTCATGATGAAAGCGAGACAACCACACGTCTTTATGCTTTCTAGTTAGCTCTAGCTAGGCATACATCAATATATATTGATGTACACCAAGGTTCTAAATAAAACAGCTTTTTATTAAAATAAAAACCCACCAAAATACTTGAAATAGTATCTTCTGTTATAAACCTAATGTACGTCCAGTGATTGCTTGTACAAATAAAACAATCTCATGATGTCAAATGAATCCTCTCTACAGTTAAAATCAGGATCCCTATTAACGACAACTTTTATTTGTCTGAAACCTCCAGGGATAATAATAGGGGGGGAGGGGCACAAGGTTGAATTGTACATAGGTGCCTGACAATATAATAAGAGCAAAATTGGTCCATGGATACTGATATCTGTAATGGGAGTGTCTTCCAGATGTTATGTATAGTTCAATGATGCTAAAAGTGTGTAAATCAGAAGAAAAGTATTCAAATATTTGATTCCAGTCACAATACTTTCCATATGTGTTAAACCCAAAGCTCAAACTTTTACATCCGTACAACATCACATATATTCAGATATGAAACGATGCTTGTATAAACAATTTTAAAAAATTTCCATATTACCTAATTTTTTTTAATAATTTCATACTAAATGTATATTCATCAGAAAACACATATGCTTTTCTATTTTAATATATCGATTTAAAAATATAAAAAAAAGTCCGAAGATTATAAATGAACTTGACTGACTGCACTTTGCGATACAAAATGCTCACTACAAGCAGGTTTTTTCACTTTCCCTAGTTTCATAATCTATATGCAGGGCAAGAAATTTCACTTCAGAGTTTACTTGCCAAAAGAGCTTTTTGGTACGTGGAAAACCACACGTCCGGTAAGGACGCGAAGAAGGTCGCTTTCGTAAAGGGAAGTAAATTAAAATGCATTGTACAAGAAATTAAAATGAAGAGACAGATTTTAAACAATAACAAAAAAAATATTTATTCTGGATATTATTAAATATTGATTAGTATTAAATATTTATTCCATTATTACTAACATCTTATCAATTCTACAATTACACATTTATTGTTTAATACTCCATTACTCACAACAACCCATCAATTCTATAATTATGTATTTATATTCTAAAAACCATTATTAACTAGCCGCCTTTGGCGACCAGCCTGTTCGCTACCCTTGAAAATTCTGACCGTGGCAAACTCGTTGGCGCGACCTACCAGAAAGGTGTAAGGTAACTGCTTGGAAGGCCAGGAAGTGCCACACAATTTAGACCGGAACCCAATGGGGGAGGCATCCAAAGAAACCGTACCCTCCTTCCCCAACCACAAACCTCTCGGAAGGACTTGCAGTCCCACACGTTTAACGTGATCGTACTCCGCGTGAACACGGCTGCAGTTTTGGCAATGGCGGGAATCGAACCCGGGCCTACCGAGTGAAATTCCCGCGCGCTAACCACTGGGCTACCGTGCCATCCGCGACAATCTCCATAACTTTATTTTTATTCGGCAATTTTGGGAATCGAACCCGGGCCTACCAAGTGCAAATCCCGCGCACTAACCACTGGGGTACTTCACCCTCCGCGATATTCTTCATAACTTTCTTTTTATTCACCCAATTTAGACCGGAACCAAGTGGGAGAAGCATCCACAGGGACCGTACCCTTCTTCCCCTACCACCAACCTCTCGGAAGGACTTACAGACCCACATGTTTAACGTGATCGTACTCCGCGTAAACACGGCGGCAATTTTGGGAATCGAACCCGGGCCTACCGAGTGCAATTTCCGCGAGCTAACCATTGGGCTACTTTGCCCTACGCGACAATCTCCATAACTTTCTTTTTATTCATCCAATTTAGACCGTACCCTCCTTCCCCTACCACCAACTTCTCGGAAGGACTCACGGACCCACATGTTTAACGTGATCGTACTCCGCGTAAACACGGCGGCAATTTTGGGAATCGAACCCGGGCCTACTGAGTGCAATTCCCGCGCGCTAACCACTGGGCTTCTTCGCCCCCAGCGACTATCTCCATAACATTCTTTTTATTTACCCAATTTAGAACGGAACCCAGTGGGAGAGGCATCCACAGGGACCGTACCCTCCTTCCCCTACCACCAACCTCTCGGAAGGACTTCCGGCCCCACATGTTTATCGTGATCGTACTCCGCGTGAACACGGCGGCAGTTTTGGAAGTGGCGGGAATCGAACCCGGGCCTACCGAGTGCAATTCCTGAGCGCTAACCACTGGGCTGCCTCGCCCTCCGCAACTTTCTTTATATTCACCCAATTTAGACGGGAACCCTGTGAGGGAGGCATCCACAGGGACCGTACCCTCCTTCCCCTACCACCAACCTCTCGGAAGGACTTCCGGACCCACAAGTTTATCGTGATCGTACTCCGCGTGAACACGGCGGCAGTTTTGGAAGTGGCGGGAATCGAACCCGGGCCTACCGAGTGCAATTCCTGAGCGCTAACCACTGGGCTGCCTCGCCCTCCGCAACTTTCTTTATATTCACCCAATTTAGACGGGAACCCTGTGAGGGAGGCATCCACAGGGACCGTACCCTCCTTCCCCTACCACCAACCTCTCGGAAGGACTTCCGGACCCACATGTTTATCGTGATCGTACTCCGCGTGAACACGGCGGCAGTTTTGGAAGTGGCGGGAATCGAACCCGGGCCTACCGAGTGCAATTCCTGAGCGCTAACCACTGGGCTGCCTCGCCCTCCGCAACTTTCTTTATATTCACCCAATTTAGACGGGAACCCTGTGAAGGAGGCATCCACAGGGACCGTACCCTCCTTCCCCTACCACCAACCTCTCGGAAGGACTTACGGGCCCACATGTTTAACGTGATCGTATTCCGCGTGAACACTTCGGCAGTTTTGGCAGTGGCGGGAATCGTACCCGGGCCTACCGCTAACTTCCCGCGCGCTAATTTACAATTTAAAATGACCATATGCTCTCTAAGCTCTTAATTCCATCATCCTCATTCCATTGTTCCATCATTTAAAATATCCATAAAATTTAAATATCCATCGTTCCATCATTTAAAATATCCATAAAATTAAAATATCCATCGTTCCATCATTTAAAATATCCATAAAATTAAAATATCCATTTAAAAAATCCATATCGTTCCATCATTTAAAATATAAATATAATAATTTCTACAGTGTATATGTTAAGCTCTTATTTCATTTAAAATCGGAAGCGCGGGAAACGGAAAGTAAAAACTAATTCGGTTTCGTATTGTCCCACCCATCGCTATGCATATACAGAACCGTGACGTCACCTCCACCTTGACGTCCCCACCCACCACCTTCCCTGCTTCAGCGGGGGAGAAACGAAGCGGCACGCCAAGCGGAACGCCGAGAAATTTAAAATCATGACGTCTTTAAAATTGCGATCCAGAAGGCAATTTTCATTATTTCTGGACCAGATTAGACTTGTAAGAATGCCAGATATTTCAGCTTTCTAAAAATGTAAATTATTAGTCGAAATTATAAGTACTTTTTACTATGCGAGAATTTAAAAACCAAAAATCGTTTTTTTGAGTCAAAAGTGACTTTTGCTTTAAAATCATAAAAAAATATTAGAATTTATCTCTGAGATTTGAAATTGATATATTTTTACTCGAAATTCTCTGCTCTTTCCGATGGTGTGATTTGCGTTTTTCTACGATGTCTGGATCGAGGAGAAAAAAGGGCAAAAAGATCAAAAAAAGGTCGAAATCGCATAAAACATTAAATAAATAAAAAAATAATTAGAATTTTGAAAATCGGTTTTCACGTGTCCCCTTCCCACCCCCCAGGGTCTCCGATTGCCAAATTTCGTAACTCTCCGACGCGCGGTCGCGAAACGTATAGTGTATAAGACAGACACACAGACACACAGACATTGCCTTTTATTATATAGAAGACTACCAGAAAGGTGTAAGGTAACTGCTTGGAAGGCCAGGAAGTGCCACACAATTTAGACCGGAACCCAATGGGGGAGGCATCCAAAGAGACCGTACCCTCCTTCCCCTACCACAAACCTCTCGGAAGGACTTGCAGTCCCACACGTTTAACGTGATCGTACTCCGCGTGAACACGGCTGCAGTTTTGGCAATGGCGGGAATCGAACCCGGGCCTACCGAGTGAAATTCCCGCGCGCTAACCACTGGGCTACCGTGCCATCCGCGACAATCTCCATAACTTTATTTTTATTCGGCAATTTTGGGAATCGAACCCGGGCCTACCAAGTGCAAATCCCGCGCACTAACCACTGGGGTACTTCACCCTCCGCGATATTCTTCATAACTTATTTTTTATTCACCCAATTTAGACCGGAACCAAGTGGGAGAAGCATCCACAGGGACCGTACCCTTCTTCCCCTACCACCAACCTCTCGGAAGGACTTACAGACCCACATGTTTAACGTGATCGTACTCCGCGTAAACACGGCGGCAATTTTGGGAATCGAACCTGGGCCTACCGAGTGCAATTTCCGCGCGCTAACCATTGGGCTACTTTGCCCTACGCGACAATCTCCATAACTTTCTTTTTATTCATCCAATTTAGACCGTACCCTCCTTCCCCTACCACCAACTTCTCGGAAGGACTCACGGACCCACATGTTTAACGTGCTCGTACTCCGCGTAAACACGGCGGCAATTTTGGGAATCGAACCCGGGCCTGGTAACTGGTTGGACGGCCAGGATGTGCCACGCAATTTAGACCGGAACCCAGTGGGGGAGGCATCCACAGGGAACGTACCCTCCTTCCCCTACCACCAACCTCTCGGAAAAACATACGGACCCATATGTTTAACGTGATCGTACTCCATGTCAGTGGCGGAAATCGAACCCGGGCCTACCGCGTGCAATTCCCGCGCGCTAACCACTGGGCTACTTCGCCCTCCGCGACAATCTCCATAACTTTCTTTTTATTCACCCAATTTAGACCGTACCCTCCTTCCCCTACCACCAACCTCTCGGAAGGACTCACGAACCCACATGTTTAACGTGATCGTACTCTGCGTGAACGTGGCGTAAGTTTTGGCAGTGGCGGGAATCGAACCCGGGCCTACTGAGTGCAATTCCCGCGCGCTAACCACTGGGCTGCCGCGCCCTCCGCGACAATCTCCATAACTTTCTACATATTCACCCAATTTAGACGGGAACCCAGTGGGGGAGGCATCCACAGGGGCCGTATCCTCCTTCCCCTACCACCAACCTCTCGGAAGGACTTACGGACCCACATATTTAACGTGATCGTATTCCACGTAAACACGGCGGCAGTTTTGGCAGTGGCGGGAATCGAACCCGGGCCTACCGCTAACTTCCCGCGCGCTAATTTGCAATTTAAAATGACCATATGCTTAATTCCATCATCCTCATTCCATTGTTTCATTGTTCTATCATTTAAAATATCCATAAAATTAAAATATCCATTTAAAATATCCAAAAGTTAAAATATACATTTAAAAAATCCAGATCGTCCCATCATTTAAAATATAAATATAATAATTTATATAGAGCAAAGGCGCTCTATTCAGAACCGTGACGTCACCTCCACCTTGACGTCCCCACCCACCACCTTCCCTGCTTCAGCGGGGGAGAAACGAACGGAACGCCGAGAAATTTAAAATCATAGCGTCTTTAAAATTGCCATCCTGAAGGCAATTTTCATTATTTCTGGACCACATTAGACTTGTAAGAATGCCAGATATTTCAGCTTTCTAAAAATGTAAATTATTAGTCGAAATTATGAGTACTTTTCACGATGCGAGAATTTAAAAACCAAAAATTGATTTTTTGAGCCAAAAGTGAGTTTTGTTTTAAAATCTTTAAAAAATATTAGAAATCGAAATTCAGATTTGAAATTGATATATTTTTACTCGAAATTCTCTGCTCTTTCCGATGGTGTAATTTGTTTTTTTCTACGATGTCTGGATCGTGGAGAAAAAAGGGCAAAAAACGGTCGAAATCGCATAAAACATTAAATAAATAAAAAAATAATTAAAATTTTAAAAATCGGTTTTCACGTGTCCCCTTCCCTCCCCCCCGGGTCTCCGATTGCCAAATTTCGTAGCTCTCCGACGCGCGGTCGCGAAACGTATAGTGTATAAGACAGACACACAGACATTGCCTTTTATTATATAGATAACACCTTATCCATCCTACTTTACTTATAGGATAAATCCCCCACTTATAATATTTAATTCCAGTGCTTCAAATTTCTCTTATCCCTTTTTACTTTACATGTGAAAAATATTTCCCACAACCAGCATTTAATTCAAGATCTTTTAATATTCCTAATCCTAACCAAGGCAAGGCCACCTAGAATAGGAGGCCCGGACATTGACAACTAAACCGCAGCAACGGAGGGAACGTATCTCCCGTGCGTAACACGTACGGGATCTGACACAGATGAATTTCTACAGTAATAAATAAGACTAATATGAAAAAATATATCTCTAAACTAACAAGTAAATTAGAATAAACTTCAAACTGTGATTCTAAAATAAAAAATGATCTACATTGAGAACAAATATTTTTTCACTCTCTTCTGTAAACATTTATGTTAAAGTTATATTAATATAATAAACAACTATATTAATATTTATATAATATCTAAAATATATCAAAAAACAAAACTTATAAACCTTAGAAATTCAAATAATATTTTATACCTATAAATTAGGAAAAAAGTAATTACATATTATTCACTATAATGGGAGAAACTGCTGACACTTACTTTATGACTTTAAAAGCAACATAAAACGCAGTGGTGCATATTACCAAAATTAGGTAATATGGAAATTTTTTTATTGTGTGTTAGTTATGAATATAAATTTCTAAATTTAACTTTTCTATTTTGTGACAGTAACTTTTGCAACATTATTACTTTTACACTAATACTATATTTCAAAAACTCTTGATACCTACCTATTTAATTTGAACAACATTTTATACTGTAAATCTAGAATTCATAAAAAATGCGAAGAAACATGCCTGTTTAAAAAATCTGAAAATTCGTCATTTAAAATTCAAGCAAATTTGTGCATAATTTTCTGTCGGACTTTAGATAGTAACTTAGGAAAATAACTTAGTAGAAATTTATTAATCATTTTAACTTTCTAGCTAAATGTAAAGCTTTTGAATTTAGTAATGACAATCACCACAATAGTTACACCTCTGTATGCATGCTATATGCTAGTACACGCCATTTATAGATTTACATCTTCATGAAATTTAAATCATTTTTCCTTCTTGAAATGCAAATTACCTTAACTTGTAATGACATGTAGTATATGTACAGATTTTAATTATCCATAAGTTAGGTTACCACACTAAGTAGAAAATCGCTGTCTTTCTACATGCAATGAAACTATTTAAATTATTAAACCCATCAAAACATGTAACAGCATTTTTCAAATAAGGAAGTAAAATACAAAAGCAGGGCTTTTGTGAGTTGTAAAAACATTTTATCTTACAAATCTAATTAAGTGACATCAAATTTATTTTAAAATGTATCATACTGTATATGTAGCAATAAATAGCTATATTTGTATTTTGTCTGAAAAAAGTATATTCAAAATTAACTCAAATTTGCTGGGTATCTGAGTACCATGTATGTGTGTATGTTTTAACTAGTACACACTATTAATATTGTGTTGAAATGTGAAATTATTTATTATTCTTGTTGAAATGTGAAGTTATTAAATTTTTCTTGAAGCAAGTAAACAAAATATAAAACAGAAGAGCTTTTTATGAGCATATAAAAACTTTATTACAACAAATTTATAAATCCAAGTAATTGGAGTTAATGAAAGTTACATAAAAATAAAATGTATCTGCCGCAAAAGCTAGATCCATATTTTGTCTGAAAAATACCTGCATATCATATGTCACATTCAAACAAAAGTTACCCCCCTCCCCCATTTATATCTACTGAATACCAACCTGATATATATTAAATGATGTACATAAAGTATGGATTATAAATAAATACTACTGATTTTACAGTAAAAGCATTTATATTAAATCCAAAAAAATTTGATATTTGCATCCCCCCCCCCAATTGAGTTCTGAAAAACAATTTTACTCTATGGATTAGGACATTTTCATCAGATACAAAAACTATTTAATCAGTTAAATCTAAATGACACATTAAATACTTTGATTGTAATTTAATCAAAAGCATCAATCAATAACTTTTGATAAAAAATAAACATTATTAACTTTCTCGATTTTTTGTTTTCAAAATATATTTGTTACAAATCTCAATAATTATGCTTTTCAGAAAAATGAACATCGCTGTTTTGCAATATATATTTTAAGTCAGAAAGATCCAAATTACTAAAATCTTTAAAACAAAAAACAAAACAAGTAAATTGGGTAATTTTTTCAACATGGACAAATTTCATTTTATAATCGAAATCATACAAGTTGTATCAGTGATAAGGCAAAATATGTTTCTTGTAAAAAAAATCCACCCTTTGTATTCATTCGTTCAATATTTTCCCACAAAACTTTTAATAGAAATGAATATATTTGAACTTACGCTGATTATCTAATATAAAAGTTCAAAATCTTATTTACACTTTTGACATGCATTAATTATTTCAACAATTCAGTCAAATTCAATTAATATTATGTTATAACTAATAAACACAGCACAAAAGTAATTCTTTTTAACAAAAGCCTGACAATGCAACAATAAATACAAACATCAATATGAAAATTTAAGTGCGAATGCATTATGCAATGATCACAGATACCCCCCCCCCCCCAATGCTTTATTTCTTAAACAATTATACAAAGGCATATTGCGTATATTTCATTTGTAATACAGTTTCTATGTTCTATAATTTATCAAGGCTATTTCGATAATTCTATGATTTATTATGGCGACTTCGATAATTCTATGATTTAGCAAGGCTGCAATTTGATTCATTGATACTTTAGATTAACTTAAAATAACATATCATGATGTAAGGTGTAATTTGTAACAAATTTTGTCTTTCTAAAGTTTAAAAAATGTACGATTCACGATCTCAACAAAAAAGGCAAATATTTACTTCACAAAAGTATGTAATAAAATTATGCTTAAAATGCAAGGTTCAGTGATGAATAACAAGTCATTCAGGCAATTTTAAACATGAATTAAGAGTACTTTTCTCAAGATATAAGACTATTCGTACAGATATAGCAACATTCGGCACTACGCGTGTTATGTGTTACAAAAATGTTAAAATTGCATGCATACAATAAGACAAAATAAAAAATAACTCACCATTTATGAAGTCCTGTTTGCAGTAGACACTATAATCCAAGTGGGCACGTATTTAAATTATTTTTTCTATTTAAAGGTATGAATTTTTGAAAGTCACTCCTGTAACTTCAATACACCTTCCTACACTCGCAGTGATTGCATATCCCTCCGCGGCTGACGTCACATATCCCATGATTCCTAAATGTTCGAGCCTTGTTTTAGATAGCCTTGGCCAAGGAGGCCACTTAGAATCAGTTTTAGATAGCCTTGTCCTAGCTGAGCTTAAATCAGAGAGAAGGAGAGAGACAGATAACGCCACAATGGGCCATGGTGCAAAATACGTATAAGGAATTGTCCTACCTCGGCCATCACTGCAGACCCCGAACTTGTCGACTGCTCGTTGCGGCTCCGTCCGATGGGATCCGTACTCGATCGTCACACTCGCGACCTTGCGTCAGCACAGTCAAAATCCAACTCCTCGATTTCAAATTTTTAAAGTTCAAAGTTTCTTTCCGTCTCTACCCCCTCTATAAGGCGCCCCAGTCTGTAATTGGTCCAGTAAATATATAAACTACGTCTTCCGGCTCTATTACTGGCTAAAGCCCCCCCTTTGAAATATAAGATATTTGATTTTTTGTTTTTAGGTGCTGAGAGTTCTCACGGAAAATTTCCCATGTCTATGTGATAATAAATTGACCCCGCGGGTCAAGAAGTTCAACCCCTTCCGTTCATCATAGCACCTGATGCTGACTTGAAAATGAGAAGCTCCTCTTTCTTTCTCGAACCACGTCCGGTCCAGTTGCGTTATAGGGAGCGTTATACTTATTGCATCGCTGCAAGAGGGACCGTCTTCTCAGGTCTTCGTTCTTCTTTTAAAACAACAATGTTACATTGTGATTGCAGATTACAATATGACACTTTTCACTCACCAGTTTAATATAAATAACATTGCATAATCTGTTTGTCATTTCTAATCGAAGCCAAAATTGCATTAAATAAAGCTGAATATGCAGACTTTTGACAAGTTATTGTGTGATTTGGTTTATTGCAGTTTGGAGAAGCATTATAAGAACAAATTTAAACAATTTTCAGCCTGCGATTGCTAGCTTTATGTGGTATATCATAACTATAAGAATATTAATAGAGATATTCAATGGAAATATGTACCCAAGAAAAAAAACAAATAGATCACTTCTACAGAGTTAACTTATGTTATACATAATTATCCCTGTTTTCTCTTGCATATCTTTAATAATAACTAATACAGCAACAGAACAACCGATCTTTTTCATATATAAATGAGCCAGCTGCTATATTACTGTACAAGTTTACAACTCAATATATGTTACTAATAAGACTTGCAATATGGGTGTTTTAAGTACATGAAATAAAAATAGCTCAATTAAATAAACAAACTTTGACGGCACAGATATGATTACATAATGCAAGGGTAGATGTCAACAAAGTAATTTTAAATGTAACTTACCCAATTCCTTTAGTAAACTTCCAAAAACAAATATTGTGCATATATGCTTGTAGCGGCAATATGAAATTTATGTCATCAAAACACATCTTTTTATGAATATTTGTGCTAAATAATCCTAAGAGAAAATAAATCTTAATATATCCTACTGAAATTATGCACTAAATGATTGTAAATTTCTAAAAATCATCTGTAATATACGGATAGACCGATGTTACAAAGAACATGGCCGCTGTGCTGTGGAATCGCGAACGTGACGTCACATGAAACTCATCTATACTTAGTAATAACGTTGCCAAAATAATATACAAAATAATTTCGATAACATGTGGTAAAGAAAATTGTGGCTTCAATCCAGATTACTTCTTTACATCATGGATTTATTGTTTTTATAAGTAATAGAATAAATATAAATGTATAAACCGAACGTTTAATTCTTTTTTTGCTTCCAAATTTTTAGGCTCGTGAAATGTCTTTTATTCAACGGTTACTATGGAAACTTGAGCAAACAAGTTGTAAATATGTTGGACAACTCGCTTTATAATAAAATGTTTCCTTGCGTTACATTTCGCTAGAACAAAATATTACTACCAAAACATAAAATAAAATGGAGGAAGAGACACAAAATTCTTTGGAAATAGCTATTCCCGAGGAACTGGGGTTGATTTTAAAGAAATATACCAAAAGTATTATACGTGCTCAGCCAAATGATTTATTACTGTGGTCAGCTAAGTAAGTGTTGATTCATTAAAATCCTTAGAAACTCTTTCATATTTATAAATTTAAATAATCAAAAATGACTTCAATCAATCAATGATGAGAACAATCTGTTTAAATTGCGGCCAGCCCAGAAGTATAGTAGTGAGTGTTTGAATCAAATGCTGAAAATAGTATTCAATTGTGTGTTACAAAGTTAAAATTAACTTTTAATTGTCGAGATTAGTAGTTATAGCTGTTATTTATATATTCATTTATTTTAGAACAAAATTTGTTAATTTACCTATGACATATTTAATATTGACATAAATTCTTTAAAAAACGCTCAATATATTTTCTTTCTTTCTAGATAAATTCACTAAAATCTAAATCTGATATAAAATATAATTCCGTCTCCAACTAACTTTTACTCTGTAATGCAATTATTATAACGGCCTACCATTAACAAAGCACTGCTTTATAAACTTATTCACTGCATTCTAAAAACCAATTTTCACATAATATGTTTAGGCAAGAAATCAAGAGAGCTACCACTTCCCAAATCAGAATTTTCTATAACAAACTGTTTCAATTAGGATTGGCCTAAAATAAGCCAAGTATTGCAAGATAAAGATTCTACATTCTTACACATTTGTATTTATTTCTAATATGCCTCAGAAAAAGGGATGCAGTGTGATTAGAAATTTCCCTCGGTCCTATTTAAAATTTTTTATCATGTGGGTCAAACTTGGTAATTTTCACCAATGAAGACCTTGTACCATGAGGTAATCCTTTACATTTCTTTTTCCTATTATTATTCAGTAGTGAATGTAGAAGTCTGCTTCATTGTTGTGATTTTGACGAAATATAGCTGTTTTGAAGTTGGTTTCAAATGTGAAGTATAAAGCAAGTTAATTTTCTTCTGAATTAAAATTATTTCATTCTATAAATATTCTGTTTTGCTGATTATACTTGAAAGTGTATGGGCAAAAAGTTTATCCTGCTGTTTTGTTACAACTTTTAATTTAATTTTATTTATATACTCTAACCATGGATCTCATAAGGTTAAAGGCAAATTATCCTAGATTCAACTTTTATATTTTCTTAATTATATATTTGTAAAACTAAAAGAGCATAATGAACAAGACTTCTAAAAATGATTAGGTAATTGTTTAAGTATGTTAATCACTCTTCCCAAAAGAATGTGCATATACCCATGACTATTTTTTACAACACTAATGGACTCCAACCCCACTTGCTAATACTCACCAAACCCCGAAACTCATTTCATGAATTGGCGGACTTACTCCCCCTACTCACTGGCACCCTTTTTACTAGTTCTAAAGCTCTTAAATATACAGGCTGATGCAGCCACCGTTTTAACTTCAACCGGTCTAGTCAATTATCTTATTTCAATAGTGCACGCATGTTACATGGCTGATATTTGATACACAATTTAGCTGTAAAATAGGTGCTTCTGCTTTAAAAGAACTGTACCAATCATTCAAGAAAGTAGTTTAAAATGTTTTGATTTTCTTGAAATCCTGAGAAAAGGATGAGAAAGTAACTTTCTTTTCACCATGTACTGCAATTACTCCAACTGGGAGTTAAGATGGCCACTGTTGCACCAGCTTGTATATACAGGGTGATCGGAAAATGTCTGGCCAAATTTTAAAGGGGGTTAGAGGGGACGAATATAAAAAGAGTCGCAGTACAATGCGTGTCCAGAAACGCCGCGTAAAAGCTCTGGAGAGTAAAGGAAGTGGAAAGGTAAAAGGAAAGAGACACAAACAAATGTAACAAGCCCTTTATTAAATCAACGTGTCACAGCAAATGCTCGAAAGAGTGACTACCAACCATAATACAAGCTTCACATCGCTGCTGCATAGAACTGCGTACCTTAGCAAAAACATCAGCTATGTCCTGCACATCTCCAGCAGCAACAGCCAATCTGGCGACGAGATCGTTGGCGGAGTCCACAGGGGTATCGTAAATGATGCTTTTCAAGTGGCCCCACAGAAAGAAATCCAAGCAGGACAGATCTGGTGATCATGGTGGCCAGGGAACAAGTCTACCTCGACCAATTCCGCATTGCCGACTTGTTTCGACTGCCTTACACAGCGCACTCTACAACCTTCACACAGCATTTCTGGACACGCATTGTACTGGGAATCCTTTTATATTCGTCCCCTCTAACCCCCTTTAAACTTTGGACAGACATTTTCCTATCACCCTGTATAGGAGACTTAGCAAGTTCTTTCATGCTGCCTGTTATGCAACCCCGCCTAAAAAATCAAAAATTAATTATTAATAAGCTCAGTCCACTTATGCATTTGTATACACTTGCACAGCAAACATGATATGCACTAAGAGTGAAAATTGCATGTGAATTGGACCAATGGCGACTAAAATGATAAAAAATATGTGGGGTAACACCTACAACCCCCTCCCAAAATATAAGAAATTAACCCTTTGCCCTGATGGATACAATTTAAATGGAAACCCGTCATTTGCTGAGACTGTGCAAACAGCATTGTAACATCTATGTTAAACCCCCCTATAATGAACACAATCTCAATCACAATTTCAACAATCTCAGCACAATTAGACCATTTATATATTGACACATTTTTCTGCAAACAATATAATTTTTATAATTCCAGCACTTCAAATAACTGCATGAGATTCATCCATTTTTGAGTGCACTACTCATGACATCACGTTATAACCAATAGTCAAATTCTATAAAATTGCCTTTATTTCCACAGCAATCTGATGTTATGAAGGTCATGCCCATAGTAGAAAAAGTCAATTTTGCTTCTTTTTTTTTTTTTTTTTTTTTTACAAATTAAATTTTTTTAATGACAGAATAAACCTTAATATTTAAATTCAAAGCCCCTATTAAACAACCATGAAATAAAGTGTATTTAGAATCTGCAAAGATTAAAGTATTTAAAGAATTTGTTTATGAAGAAAAATATTAGATAGCTTAAGATTAAATTATTTAATACAGATATTTCTTTGATACAAACAACATGTTCACTTAAAATTAATTTAAATATGCATAAAAATCAATTTACAGATACCAGACTACCTGCATTAAAAAGATAATTAAGTGGGCTTTCTGATAGCATAAAGAGTGAAATTTTAGAATTAGATAATTTGCTATAACAACAACAAAAAAAAAATCACTTTAGCATTGATTGAAAATTAGAAATTTTAAACCGATTTTAACCATACTAGGAGTCAACACATGGTACAATATTCTAAATCGTCTAATGAAATTGCAAATTATTTGATGCCATAGGAGTGACACTATCCTTAATAGAGATTTTTAAAAGCCTTTGTCAGGTTAACTCTAACCTCCCTCGGTGACCATAAAGTTTACATCAGGGACAGGGAGGAAGAGGGATTTTATATCCTCCACTCAGTGAAGTCATAAACAGGGGAGCGAGGTTAGCCAAATCATCCACAGCACAGGTCCGGAATAACAATCGGCCAAGGTGCCCTCCCCCGGAAAAAAAGACCTTTGCAAAACAGCAGTGATCATAGCTAGCTTTCTTTTAATATACAGAAATAAAACAATTTTTCAAAAGCTGTTACCGGGCTTAATCTTGATGGCCCTATATTTTCAATCTAGTATCCTTAAAAAGAAAAATACTTAGATTACTGTTTAACATGTGCTTTACTTATTTTTTTAAATCTAGCTAATTTTGTATAGTGTTAAATTAGGTTTTGAAGAATTCATGATTATTTGGCATTTAGTTTGGAGATATAAAAATTGGATTTTCGTAGTTCACTGAATCAGAAAGTAAGAAGTGTAAACTATTCAGCATACTGAACATGTTTATTATGCACAACCAAACTTAAATTGAAATTTTGAAGCAAGACCACTATCTTTTAATAGTGATTAAAATAAAACCATACACCTGCCATGTTTAACAAGCTAATCTATTTATCAGCAAAAATGTTTGGCCCTAGCGATAAAAAAATAAAAATCGGTTAGAAAATTTTAAATTCTTTAGGATCCATACACACACACACATACATCTTAATTTTAACTTTTTTTTGTAATCATTAAGTACACATAAGTGAATCTGTAAAAGTTCATTTTGAATGCTCAAATATCAATAACTTTCACTCTTTTAACTGGAGAAAGATTGTTATGTTTTACTGCTGTATATTCGCATGAAAGTAAAAGGATGTTTGTGATAAAAGAATGGTTTATGATAAATCTTTCAGAATAGTCATATCTCACTTTAAATTATTTTAGAGAACATATAACAGAGAAAATTGCCTAATTATCTCCTATTTCCCTTGATATTCGGAATCTAAGCATATAATTAATTAATAGGTTATGTTTTATGTACTTTTACCATAAGTTAACAATGATTCTATAAATGTTACTAATTTTAACAGTGGCATGTAGTGGGATAAAGTATAAATAGTGCTTCACTTAAAAAAATCATCAATAAATCTATCAATTAAAGCTTAATTTGAATTCATGTGTTTCACTACAACTTGTATATAATTACTGTCATCTTAATCCCAAATAACTTTTCCTTAAAATTGTTTTTGTCATAAGTTGCATAGGTGAAGCGATCAAATTTCTGCTTGGATTATAAACATATGTAGAAAGCATTTCTCTTGGTGTTCTTTTTAGCAATGTGCCAAGTATGAGAAACTAGGTGATCCAGCTTTTGTGAGTAAATCTTGCTACTGAATTTTTTTGAATATGCCCACACTGTTAATCAAATTATTTATAACTATATATATATAAAACCTCTTTCAACTCTTTATATTGTATAATCAAACAATTAGATATATATATAACATTTATTTGTTTTCAGCTATTTTCGGACATTGATGATACAAGAAAGAATGAAAATAGAAAATCAAAATGAAGAAAATTAAAATATAAGCGAATGTAGTAAGTTGAATACAGTAAATAGAAATTTGTAGAACACAAAAGTAAATATAATAAATGTGGCACAGATCAAAGTGCAGTTAATGTTTTTGAAATGATGTATTTGTAAAAAGAAATAAACACAAGCATTTATGGACAGGAATTATGCTCCCAGCACAATTTCTGGGGTAACCAACATCAGTGGTTAAGTTTTGCACTGTTAAGCACTGAATGACCAATAGCACTGGCAGCAAAACTTGTTATATACTGCAAATTTTATTAATTGTAGCAACTGACAAATGCAATTATACCACACGGCTAACTGAAAATTACAATTTTATTGAGCTTAGCTATTGCAGCCCAAGCTCAATCTTTAAATTAGAAAACACTTGTGCATACTGCATCATAAACAAGAAGTTTTCAAAATCATTGCACATAGCAAGTTTACTTGCTGTCATTGCAGTTATCAGCTATTTATTGCTGGAAAGAGCTAAAAAGCACTTCAGCAAGTACTGCAACTATATAAACAGGTTATATTAATCTATAGTAGGTAGACTTTACTTCTTGGATAGAATTTGAGAGTAAATTTTCTATGATCAGCACTGGTGCAAGTATAAAACATCTATATTATTAATCCAACAAAGGCTAGAGTTGCCATATGAAAACATAAAATCATGTTGAATTTGTAATGTGAAAAGACCTTAAACTTGCATAACTATACGGTCATACTCTGTAACTTTGTAAAAAAAAAATTAATAAATACCTAAAAATGTAAATGTTCCTAATCAAACAGTTCCACAGGAGTAATTTGTCAAAAATAAATTTAACATTCCAGCTTTAATAGGTTAAAAACTACAAGCATCTGTGTATATACTGTTACTATTCCCAGAAAAACATACATAGCAAAACATACAAGATGTCTCAAATTCAATTTCCGCTAAAAACATGGCTACAATTTCTTAATGCAGGGATTCTTGATAAAATTTTGGGGTTTGACATTTATGTTACCCATTTCACTCCAAGACTTTTTGAAACAGATTTTACTTTGCATTAGCATTCTTTTGTAAGAAAATTAATTTAATTACAAAAATGACCCAAATAGTGCCATTACAATTCAATTTCCGCTAAAAACACAGTTACAATTTCTTAACACAGGGATTCTTGATAAAATTTTGCAGTTTGACGTTTATGTTACCCATTTCACTCCAAGACGTTTTAAAACATATTTTACTTTGCATTAGCATGCTTTTGTGTACTTACAGAATTTTTTTTTAAATTATTAGGAACTTTATTAATATTAAAAACTGTCAAAGACAGAAAAACTAACACTTAAAAAATTAGGTTTCTAATTTCATTTAACAATGACAGTATTGAAAATAGTGATCTTAATCAAAAGTCTGGTTCAGATAGGTTCTGTCCCAGTCAATACTATAACAAGTGTACAAAGTTATGGCTTTTTTAGGTAACTGGGGTTTCTGGAAGGTCAAAGTTTTTCAACCTCCCTCTCCCCCCCCCCCACCCCCATTTTGTTCATCCCAGAGGAGGGGGGAGAAATCGATAATCTGGCTCCATTAAGTTCTGACTCATGGTTGCACCAAAAATGAACAAAGAGTCAACCTTATAGGTTGTCGGGAGGGTGAGGGATTTCTGGAGGATCAGGAAAAACATTTTTAAAACCCCAATTTTTCTAACCCTGGGAAGGGGATAAAAATTTAGCTTTGTTAGGTTCTGTCCTGTGATCGATACTATAAATGTGCAAAGATCCTGCCTTCTAGGTTACCAGGGTCTTATGGAGTATCTAGAAAAATACACACACACACACACACACACACAGAATTACATATTAGAAAATTATATAGATAGGGATCATGAAAAATTATAATTCTATATGAGTATTCAAAAAACCATATGTTGAATAAATTATAATGTTATTGTATAGTGTCTTCACTTCTTCTTAGTCTAGCTGATTAGGATTTCTTTTGAAAGAATTAGATGCTAATCAAACGATTGGTCAGTATCTGATTAATTAGGTATTTTGATTAATCAAATTTTGATATGATTTAAAATTAGCTGAAGGCTAGCTCAGCTAATTTATTTTTATTTTTCATTATTTTTCCTGCATTATGTTTAAATAGTTTATGTAAAAAAAATCCAAGATTAAAAGTTAATGCATATTTATAATTTTTGCACATTTGCTTCTAATCTTATGAAGATGAATAAACAAAAATTTAAGTTACTTTTGGTCTGATTATTTTTTGAATTGTTTTATCAAAAGAGAAACAAGAAACAAGGCAAAATTTTAATAACAAATTTATTAAAACAAGAAAAATTGAAGAATCATAACAAAAAGGACAAATAATTTTTCATCCTTACAAATAAAAATTTACATGTTTAAAATTGTAACTCCACAGATAATCAACATTTAACTTTTAAAAAGCATAAATTTATTATATTTCTTGGATGCAGTGTTCCAAAAGACTTCTCAATTTTTTTTCAAAAGAATGTTATCTCTTGAATATATATTTGTAGAATATTAAAAACTGTGCAATATTTCATCAAATATAAACACTTTTAATTTTTTTATAATCTATACTTCAAATACTGAATGACCAGAAATTAAATGAATCTTTTAATATTTCATTCACACAGGATCATTACAAAAAGTTATCTAACAAGCAACAAAGTATAAATTTCACTCATATATACATTGATTTAAAAAATATACATAATTTATATAACATAAATTATAAAACAAGTCAACTACATAAATATTTAATGATATGTACTTGAATTTTTCAAATCATATTAAAATCATGATCTCCCAATAAGCAATTAAAATATTCATGCTGTTATAAAGCATAGTCATGGAACAATTGCAAAATGAAAAATATTGCAAGTTAAATCTTACCATACAGCAAAATGTTATGAAGCGTAACCAGACAAAATGCTGTGTAGTGTTAGAATAATATAATCTTCAGTTTCATTTTACTTTTTTTTACTAAAACCTAATCTATATAACCATACTATTTTCTCAATACTAAAATAAAATATGATCTTCTAAAAATTATATATAGGCAGGTACAAATGAAAGAGTTATTCATCAAAAATTTCAAATTCATAATGAATTTTAATATAATTTCTAAAAAAATAAAATTATCAGCTATTATTATTATTTGTAAACGTTAGTTTTTGAACGAAAACTGATACTTCTCTTACACAACTTTTAACATACATAGAGATATGTAATATTTTAAGAAACCTACTATATAATGCTGAATTATGTGTTTGTAAATTTGAACATTTTTTACATTTTTGGTCTTATTTATGAAATAATAATTTAAAAAACTCAAAATATCTTGCATGTATAATTCATATCTTAATTTGTATATATGCTTATTATATATACAACATGCACACTTTCTTTTTCCCATATTAGTATCAAAACACAGATACAAAATCTAGAAATTTAATTTGATATATTATGTAATTGAAATTGTTACATTTTTTAATAATATATACAAACACAGCCTCAGATAGGATTATTAGTTTGGAGGTGCTGAACGCTGATGTCTCAATCATTTCAGTTATAATGCAGATTACCAGTATACACAAATCACTCTTGTGCTTCGTACACCCACGATCCCCTGTAGCTTCACAAATGGGTGCAGAAATGTAAAACAAAGAAAATTATATGGGATTTAAAGGGGGAAAAACAAACAAACAAAAGAAAAAAAACATTTTCCTAGTGTTTAATATTTTGAAGGACTATATACAAAATAAAATCTTGTTTCTTCTACAAAGAGCATTTACAAACAAAATTTTGGCAAATGTAATAGCTACTGCTTATTGGGTAAACTAATTGATGTTTCAGTCACTTTTGTGAATGAAAAAATTGTAAAATCAAACATAAACAGCCACACCCGGTCGTCCAAATAGTTGCTCAAGTCCTCTGAATGAGTCGGACGGCCTGGGGTTTCCACAAACAGCCACATTTCATTATAAAATTGATAGTAGTGGATTCAGTCCAGTAGGCTATTTAATAAATTTGTGATATTGACTAACTTTTCTATTCACAGGAAAACTGAGAGATGGCTGTTTTTTTTTCTTACAATCAGGAGGTATTTTACTGACATTAACAATATATGGTAAGGATGTAATTAAAACTAATCATTCATATTACAGTGAGACAAGAAAATGGTGTCTCTGTAAAATGAAGCATATTTTAAGTTATTTGTTGTGCCATTTTAAAATGCCATCTCAAATCCATGGCAAAGGCTGGGCAGTTGGGAATTATATGCCCTTCCATTAGCTGAATGATCACATTAGTTCTCCATAGAGTAAATATTGAAAAATGAAACCTAGCACTCTAACCCCCGTTTGATCAGCACTAACCCCATTTAGACCTCCTGGCTACATGTATGGCTTAAAAAGATTTACATTTATCAGAATAACAGATAATTTTAAAGAATGTTGATGCTTTTCTATATATATAATCAATATGAAGCAAAAGCAAAATTTCAAATATTAGTCATTATTATGCAGTATTTGCATTTGCCTTATGAAATGTTCCCACAGGATGGTGTGTATTTTTTGCACTAAACCTAACTCCCCACAAAAATTCACTAAAAATTCTCTACAGCATTCTATTTTTTTCCCCCTAGGAATAAAAGAAAAACTTATTTGATGAATACAATTCATACAAATTTTCTCTTTTAGAAATATGAAAAATTAAAATGGAATAAAAATTACCTTGATTAAATTTAGTTATCAGTTACAAAGAAACAAATATCTAAATGATTGTAATTAAAACTTCATATAACTCAAGGGGATTATGTACGATTATATATATATATATATATATATATATATATATAGGAAAATAGTGTAGCTATTTTTGCTAATTAATACACCTTTTGTGAATGGTATATTTCAAAGCATAGATCCATGCACAGACCAAAATTGCAATATCTGCATTCATACAAAACACCTGAGCACTTTATTTTACCTCTTGTAGTCACTATCTGTATTTATTTCATTACTATCCAGTTCATTTACCATGCTAGCATATTCTTCCACAGACAGAAAAAGTCTCAACTTAGTTATTTTTAATCCAAAATAACCTTAATTCCATTACAACATATCCCTTCAAAAGCCCAAATTAAAAGAAAATATTCTCTTGCATTTCAAGAGTTCACTAATGCAATCATTAAGCTAAAATAAAAAAGAAGAACCCATATTACATTATAATATAACCAGAATCTGAGAGGAGTGCTCTCCTTGCTTATATAATGAAACCATATTGCATTGCCACAGATGAATTGATGATCCAAGGCCCCCATATACCAAGACCAACAATCAGGTAAAATACCTTGGAATCATTAGAATTAACATCTAGCACCATCTAGTAAATAAAAATGTCCCAGTTTGAAGCATCAATTTGCATACCTTTTTGAATGTTGCTTTGAATGTTTTGAATCTTGTCGATGCAAAAGTGTGAGTATTGTCCGTAATATCACAGTCGATGTACAGGCGTATCTGCTATCCTCAAAGAGTTAAGCAAAAGATATCAGCCCTTAAATCCTTTATGACGCATGTGATTAATGTATATAATGCATTTCCCTCTAAATGCATACTACGTGAAATTTAGAATGTTCACATGAGAGGACCAATTTTATTCATTGATTAATTGAATCAAAAATCCTCACACCAACATGATTCGTTTTGAAGGCAACATCGATACTCTATAACTAATCTGAAATGCAACCAATAAAGTTGTGTAATGTACAGATATCAGCCATATTTCTATTTCCTAAATTGTCAATTATTTTGAAATAATGGTGAGCTGAGACAGTAGCATAACATTGTTGCTTTAATATGTTGTGACAATCCATGAATTTCCTAGAAATCTGATTACTAACCAATGGTTCATGAACACACAAAAAGTTTGCAGAACTGATTTAGGGTTTTCTAAAAAATTCTTCAATGGTGGATTAATAAATTTTTCCAATGATAAAAATGCATATGTATGAGAGGATTCTTATTAGAATGCTTAAGAACTATGTTATTGATAACAAGACAATTGGGAGATAGAAATTATGAGTATTGGAACATTAAGAACAAAAACTGTTAAAATGCAGATTAAGAGTATACACAATTCTCAAAAAAGACGCTCGCAGAAAAAAGCTTTGTCAAAGGAAGTTCATGGACCCAAATAAGCTATTGTCATAGATAAACACTTTTTACGTAACATATTTGACATTTAACAGCAACTACAATCAAGCACTGGAAGTACTTTATCATTGCTTTGATTATAAAAATACATAGTGCATATAGCTGAATAAGGTGTAAATCATACTGCTTATCTTATATATTCATATACTTATGGCACTTAATGAGCAATTATTTTTTGTTGAGCTAGAATAGAAATTAAAAATTATCACTGAACCTATTCAATTTCAATTCAAGAATTGCAAGTAAAGTTTCAAGAATTACAAGTAAATATAATATATCCAACAAATTTAACAGCATAAAAATGACTAGCATAGAATAGAAACATAAGTTAAAAAAATATTATGACTTAAAAAATAAAATAAAAACAATTAGTAGTTAGTATTATATGGCAGCTTGTGGGGGCCACAGATTCCCATTAGTGGGGGATAGGTTCGAACTCAGACCCTGGAGCTGGTTAATCCCACACTATGCTGTTAGGCCCAAAAGAATTCTTCGGACCCAAAAGTATAATCAGGGATGTCTTTCATAGCAGAGAATGACACAAAAGCAGCTCCACACACTCCCCTCCCTGGTGAGGTGGTGTCAAATTTCGGTGAGGATGGGGCCCACCCAGAAACCCCCCGCCATATCCCCAATGCCAAAACTCAGTTGGGAGCTGAATAGCCAGTGAAGCATGTTGTACTTCAATGTTCAGCATGTATACTGGCTGCGTGAAGTCAGTTATTGTCACCCACGAGAGAGAGGAGGAATAGAAGTGTGCGCCACCTATAGTGCAAGGCAAGATCATTGGAGAGAAAAGGTTGCATGCTCATATGCCGATGGTCACCTTTGTGGGGCTACAGATTCTTGCTGGTGCGAGATAGGTTTTAACTCTAAACTTGGAGCTTGTTGATACCGTACTATGCCATTAGGTCCAAAATAATTCTTCGACCCCGAAGGTATAATCAGGGATGTCTTTTGTAGCAGAGAGTGATGTAAGAGCAGCCCCACAAGCTTATCAGTCTATTATAGTAGGACACAACATAAAGAGATTCAGAATATATCTAAAAATATTTTGGCTATTCATCTTCCTTTTTTTAGATATATAATATAAATGTGAAGCTGAGATAAACTGCTAACATTTCAAATAGGTTCTAAATATCTTTATGTTTCTGTGCCCTTTCTAAGATATGTGTATGAGTCACCACTGCTAGTATTTTATGTATAATTCAAAATAGTACATAATCTCAAAATATATTGTAGATTTTGTACTTTAATGTATACTTGAATATTTAAATTTTACATAATTAAATACAGTACTTTTTTTAACAATTTCCCAACTTCATTCAATTACATAATGCATCACAAACTAATGATTTCATAACATTAAATGTATTCACTTTTATACACATTTATTTCATTCTATTTGCTAAAAGAATGAAAAAATATAAATATATACCATTCAATATTAGTTGTATCAAACTGTTTCAATTTACAATATATTTAAATAGAATTATACATTTTTACACTTATGGATTTGCAAGTTCAAACTACACTAGTTACAACATATGTTTTAATGAAATGCAATACATATAAAAAAAATCTGATGCTGCCAAAACTTGATTTTTCCTACAAACCATAATGAATTCTTTTAATATATATAAAAAATATTTTTTCTCTCATTTATGCATACATTACAGAACATATACTACAGAGGTGGGTCAGCCTAGTAGTATATGTTCAAAGTATAGGGATTGCACTCTGAGGACCCGAGTTCGATTCCCTGCTTTGCCCAAACTGCATCCATGTTCATGCAAAGTATAGGCACATTAAATATGTGGGTCTGAAAGTCCTTCCAAGAGGTTGGTGGTAGGGGAAAGAGAGTACGGTCCCTGTGGATGTAACCCCCACTGGGTTTCGATCTAAATTGGGTGACACTTCCCCTGCCGTCCAAAGAGGTACCTTACAATTTTGGGTAATTCAGGCAGTCTGGGTCGAAAGAAAGAAAGAACATACAATACAAAATTAAAATACAGAGTTTTAAGTGACCTTGTTGGACAAATAAAATTATTTATATGCACAATCAAAATCCACATAAAAATATCATTGGTGTTTAATAAATGTCATGTAAAATAAGTTAAATTTAGTAAATTAGTTAGCACAATAATTTCCTGCCTTTACAAATTAATTTATTCTCAGCCTTCACTTGAAAAGTGGGAACTTGTAAAGTGAAAGATGGAGTATATTGAGAAAGCATAACTCCTAGATAATAAGATAATGTAACTTGGCAATATTTCCAAATCTAAAGATAAAATTTTTTAATATTGTATAACAAATATTTATTAAAAAATTATATGACAAAGTCTGTGTGTATGCAGAGAAAAAAACTAAATTTGTAACACCAAGAAATTGTAAAACTGGAAATACTGTATTGAAACCCAAAATTATTAGATATTATTTTCCTCTTGAATGGAACATACTAATTTTAGAAGAATGGTGTTAATGAACTTATTACATAATACTGTATATGGAAAGTCAGCTTATTTAATGGTACTTCCTTAATATTATCTAATTTTTTCAAGAAATTTATTAAAAAAAATATGTAATACATCATGAAAGATTCATACATGCATTCTAAAGTGAATGCCATTTATTTTTTCATGATACAGTGCAGGATCAATTATCCAGTATCCTGATCCTGATCTCTAGAACACGTTGAAAACTGGAATTCGGCAAAATAATGCCAAATTTTGCATTAACAAATGAATTTTTGCCAAAAATTGCACCAAATAGTTTTATTTAATTATTTATTTTTAATCCTGCTAAATGATCAGAGGTGTTAATTACTATGTATTTTTTGCAGTTTCTATGGAAAATGTTCTCATAATACAATTTACAGAATTTCCATATTTTCCTATGGAAAATTTTCGATGACAGCAACTGATGAAAATTTACAGTCACGCGTGATGTCATTCCATTTAACAACAGGAATTTATGCCTGGTTTGGCATAATATATCTTTTTTTTAATGTAATAAATATGCTTTTTAAAATGTTTCTAAATTTGACATAAATCGGAAATAGGGTCATCCTATATTATTACATCTGTATAGTGCCTCCTAAATTACAGAGGGGTTGCTCTTTTCTGATTAGCCATTTCGTACAGTCATTTTCGTCAGTTGAGCAATAGAAAATTGTTCTTTTTTATATTAAAGTCACTTAAATACACCTATGCCTCATCAAGTGTTACCACAAATTTCAATTTATCAGCAGCTAAGTGTTTTTCATATAATTTTCTATAATTTTTTTTTCTTTCCGCAATATGCTTTGGAAAAAGCAGATGAACTTTAGATTTTTAAACATCTTTTTTAACTTCAAATCTTTATGAATGATTTTACACAGTGCCAGAAGACATTTCCAGTTTTGATGCAATGGATTTTTGAGTCAGTGGATTTTCTTTTAGGATCAGAAACTTCACTTTCTTGATATTTACCCGCATTCGAACAGTCTTAAGATGCGATTTTGTGACCATTTTTTCATTTTTACGTTTAGCTAGACACTTTTTCCCTTTCAAATTTAATATATTAAAAATACCTTTCTTTGAAATGCAATAACCTCAATTTTTACACCGCTTTACAATTTGTTGATACGAATATTTTTCCTCAGAAAGCGCATTTACTTAACCTTCAAGCCATCTATCAATTTCAGGAGCCATTTTCAAAATAAATCTTTTATTCTACATTTCAATCAAAACAAAACAGTAGCTGACAATTATATTGAAAATGCCAAATCTTTATCTCAAAATGCTAATGAGAAACACAAATACAAAATCGTTTCCACAAAGTGAAAATGACCCTCTGTATATATGATGCTTGTTATATTTCGTTTTACTGTATAGATATTTTCAATATTTGCAATCTATTTGCATTGATTAAGATTTTCATAATATTTTCATGTTTTATGTAGGAAAATTACTTTTTAAACATAAAATAAGGGATATTTTCTAGAAAGATGCATTAAAACAATGATTTAGGCACTTGAAATACAGTCCCTTTGACAGGATATATTAAAATTAGATGCATGTGTTTACATCTATAAATACAGTGTTTTAATTAAAATTAATAATTATTATCTTTAGTGAAAATTTGTGTTCAAGCGTCAATAATTAACTTTTTTTGTGTTTTGACTCTTCTATAATAATAAAAGAAGATATCTGTCTGTTTGTAGTGAAAAATCTAAATTTCGTACGGATATGAAATTTAGTACACAACAAACAAGTACTCCAAGACCTGAGACAATACGTCTCAGCAAGATTTTTTTTAAAATTTAAATTAGTTTATTAGTTATTTTAATTTAGAAAAAGTTGCTGTTTACAATCTGCCATCGCTACCAATTCATCAGTTGCTGATGCTGCCGTCTATATTTATGCTACTAAACGTAAGACTACAACATAGCATTAAAAATTCTGACATTGACTCATAATCTTCATGATTTAAAAAAAAATTCCATAATGTATTATATAATAAAATGATTGTTTATTTAATGATTAATTGTTCTGATTTAAAAAAAAAAGAAAATCATTCCTAGTGTTCATGAATCGTGATAATGATACAAAATTTCACTTAACTCACTCACTTAGTTCTTGACATATTATGTCTACAGACTCGCACACATACTGATGTACACACAGCCGTCACACTTCAAGAAGATTTGATTTGAGTTCAAGGATATTCAAAACATGTCACCCCATAGAAAACTCTATAGCTATCAATACTTTTCATATGCATTTTACTAGAGAAAATAAGTATATTAAAATATAGCTTATATATGAACAATCTTATTTTCATAGTTTTCAAAAATGCCAGTAAATTTTTTTTTTATATATATATACAATAAAAAAGAAAAACAGATTGGATGCAAAACTGGCATAATTTATGACTGCAAGATTAAATAAATATACAAACAAGATATAAAAAGCAAAACTACACTAAATTGTATGTTAAAATACAGTTACAGGATACAAATGTGTTAGCAATAAAGAGCTAAATGCTAACAAAAATATGCTCTTCATTGGATTATATATAACTAAAGTAAATTAAAAGGCTTGAGACAAGCCTGACCTATGGATCAAATGTTTCTTGTCAAGTTTTTAGCAAAGCCTAGTTCAGATTTAAATTGTAAAATTATAGGTATCTTGACAAGGTGTTGAAAGTAAACATAATATAAATGAAAGAACAGTTGATTTTAATTACATATAGAGAAAAGTTTAGAAAAAACATTACTTTCCTCACTAACGCAAAGTATTGTTTTCATCTTAAAAACAGTTTTCCTCCAGATTGAATATTGATATATTATATTTACTACAGGTACAAATATCAGCTATTATTGAAAAATTGCCTACAAATATATCAACTATTTGGTTAACAAGTACAAAGCTCGTGCTGGATATAGAAAAGTTTGAAATCCCGGGACCCAATAGAAATTTTAAAATAAAAGAAAAAAAAATGGTTTCCAAGCTAAAAAGCATACTTAATTTTGCAAAATGTTGTTTGTATAAACAAAAAGATCACTGAAATAAGAACCCAATATTGTGTGCTTATTAGTGTTCACAGAAGTGCCAACTATTAAAAATTCTCTATATCAATACCATGTCAAATCATTTTCATTTACAACATAATTGTGTATATTAGTGCACAGTTAAATTAAAAATAAGTTCTATAAAGGTACAAAAAGAAAATAGACAAATTTTTTAAATAAAAATACAAAAAAAAAAGTTTAAATACTAAGTAATGTCTGATTAAAAAAAAGATGATCAAAATGTAACAATCGCAATGATTAAAAATTTATGGATAAAGTCATTCAAAAGACCCTAAAAAGTTGTAAATTACACCAAATTGTGCATCAAGTAAAAAAGTTAAATTGTAAGCAATATCAAAAAGGCTTAAAGGGTGAGAACTTGTGAAATTAAAAATGTATCTGTAATTTCCAATTTTTAAAAACTTAACTCAAAAAGCTAAGCAACTCAGTCAGTTCTAGCAATCTTAAACACAAGCAGAACTGAGAAAGAAGTAAAATTAGCAAAGCTTCTAGTAACAGTTTAATCTCTAGAATCTTAACTTTCATGTCTGAATTGTTCCTTGAGAAGCTAATGCACATTCTTTTCGATTCAGAATTGAATTTTCTATTATTCTGCTGTGTTGTGAGGACCAGTTTGCACAAGCAACAACTAAACAGAGATAATTTGCTGAAAACATTACACTGGATAAGAAAGTCTCATCTCTCCTAGTCACTGCATGATGATACTTCTTAATGCCGAAATGAACACAGTAGGCTTGCATCATTTTCGTCATATTTTATATAATAGTAAGAAAACCATACTGATACATCCTTTGCAAAATAAAGTAGAAGCTGTATAAAAATATTGATTTTCATCATGAAAAATTTTCTTTTGGATCCCAGGGGGTCTTTACAATGATGCTTAAAATGCATCTCTTTAAAAATATTGGGGGTAACTTACATGCTATAATACATAAACACAAGCTTTTCATATATGGAAATAAAAGGCAATGTAAGAAATGCAAAAATTTTCATCTATACAAAAATACAGAATTTTTAATGATATGCATTGACAGTTGAATTGAAAACTTATGCTCTGGCTAAGAAAGATTAAGAGATGTGACAATTATCTAGCAAATATATAGTTATTTATAATTGTACATATATAGATTAAAGATAGAAAATACAAATCATTAAAATAAAAAAATAAATAAACACTGAATAGATTCACAATGTATAACAAATGCATAGCCCGAAACAAAAAATATACTGGAGTGTGGCTCAACTCAATTTCCTCATTTTTTTTTTTTTTTCAAATTTTACAAGAAAAAATTTGAAAAATTGTTATCATTGGTCCAAATGATTACAACTATAGCGTGTTACCTTCACTTTAAAGGGCTTGAAAAATCTTTCAATTGATACCATACTTGACAATGTACTCCTCTCCACACACCGGGGAGTAATTTGCACCTCAAGGGGGGCTAATGGTGTCACAAACAAAAAAAATTGTATCACAGCTGTTTTTCACAACAATGATTGAAACTATTAAATCTTGTGATCATTGAGCCATAAATAAACCCTTTTATGCATGATTATGTCAAATTTTGCCCCATGCTGCCATGTAAGAAATATAAAATTTCAAAGTTTTTGCTCTAATTAAAAAAAAATTCTATCTAGTTCTAGATCTTTTTATAGCAAAAAAGATTATACAGTTTCGTGAATATCCATTACTATTTGTGGCTGCTATCATGTACACAAGAAATCAACGGCAGACAGACAGACAGATGTACATCACTTCAAAAATAGCCAAAACATGTTTCGGAGATCTTATAACATATATTGGCATCAAAATCTCGAATTCTGAAAATGTTCGTGAAAACAATATTTTTTCTATACTATATTATATAGTATGAGAAAGAAAAAATTTAATGATGAATGCATACTACATACACAAGCTTCTCTTACAGAGCATATTTAATTGCGCATAAATTATTAGTAATTCTTTCATAAAGGTTACTGCAATTCATAACAAGTAAGGTATCACAAATTATATTTTCAAAAAAATTCAGATATAAATGAATTTCTTATGTATTTTAATGCAATTTTGCTACATAATTAAAAACATCTCCCCATTTATATAACCAAAATATCAGTATCTCTTTTAGACAATACTTTCTAACTAAGCATAAAGAAAACTCTTATGCACTTCCTTTTAATGCCAAAAATTTGGAAAACACTCACATTGCAAATAACAGCATCCATGGATTAGTTTCATGAACATGGATGCTGTTATCTGCAATAGGAATATACTCCATATATATATTAACATATCAAAGTGTTAAGCATATGAGTGTTCTAAATATTTAGCTAAAAACTTAAGCAAATTAAAAAAAAAGAACAACTAAAACAAAATAGAATTTATGTCACCAATACAGTGCAACCCATTTATAAAAAAGACAAAAATAATCAATATTGTATTTATGACTCCAGCAAAGTTTTTCATAGGTCCCTATGATTTCATTATAAACAGGTTGAACTGTATTGACATACTGAATCATTATAAATAGTTTAAAAATTAGTTTAATCTTTAATCATTGATCAATTAAAAATATTATAATACTGAAATTTAAAACATTTTAAAAAAAGAAATTGAAATACTTGATGAAAACAGTTGCAAGAAATAATGAATATTTTTTTATTAACACGTTCGCTGCCAAAGTTGATATGGTACGTCCATTCACATGTGCCAAGATCCTATCTCCATATCAAAACCTACGAGTTATCTCGTAGCTGGCAAGTAAACTCAGTTTGCCAACTACGGGCATTCTCGTAGTTGGCAACGAACGTGTTAAATAGTCAAGTGGGCTGACCTTGTCGAAAGCCCAGACCGTCCGACTCATCCTAGGACTTAGAGTAGCTTATTAGATGGCCGGTGGGCTGACCTTATGAAAAAGCCCACAATTGACAAAAAATCTCTTCTGAAGATTGAGAGTTTTTTCATGTCTGACTTCTTTAAAAGAAATAAAGATTCTAATAAGATTGCTTTTGGAATATTTTTTAATCACTTACAAATCATTAATTTTTAAGCTTGTTTAAAGAATAGTCAATGCAATTCTAGATATGATACAAGGCATTTACAAAATTACAGCAGGGTATTGAAGTCCAAGCTAAAATACAATATGAATAATTCTCCAAATACAGAAATGTATGTCATGGATGATAATTTTAAAAAATGGACACTGTATTCAGAAAGCATTAAATATATTTGCAAGTAAAATTGTGAAATGAGCATAAAATGGCAATAAAAATATGCTTGCTGAAATGCACCACATTAGAGTTTAAAAATGTCATCATGCAGCAGATCTTGAAATATATCTACTGCATTATTTACTCTCTTACTAGCTTTTTTTCAAACCTTTAAGCATTTCACCTGCAAAAAAGTAAAATATAATTTAATAGAATAGATAGATTGATTTTTCTATGAGAAATTATAGTAACCAAAGATAAAGTTAATATATTTTTTTTACATATACTAAATCTAAGCAACTTTGATTAGAAGTCTTTAATCCATTAGGCAACAGCATAGCGCTGGCACGACAGAGCAATTTCCTCTTATCAGCTCACTGTGTCTTCCTCGTGATGTTTGGAAAATGTGCTTATAGGACTAGCGCAAAGTATTCGTTACAAAGAGTTGACATGTTTACTTGAATTTTCAAATGGTATTAGATGGTGTACTTTGCATAGCAGCCAACTTTGAATGGCTGAAAATCTATAGATTTTTGGCTGGAATTCTGTAGATTTTTATTCACAGGAAAAAATTCACGACTTTAGGCAAATTCATCGACGTTATGCAAAATCATCGTAAAATAAATACATCATACTTAAAAAAATGGATAAAATAAAATAAAATACGTAAAAGAGAAAATAAGGCTAATAGTGGGAAAATGACATAATTAGGAAATTAACCTTTATAATTAACCAAAATATGAAAATAAGCTAGTTTAGTCAAGCTAAGGAAACACTTCAGTTAAAAAAAAATCTCCGTTCCCTTAAATATTGCACCCGGTGGCTCAAGAGATGGGCAGTTCCTTTTTTCAAATGATTGGCATCTGATGGGCCAATAAGAGTAAGTAAGGTGACGAAAGGCCCTTGGACCCCTATAGTTTATGACTTGCTCACCTGTTCAAGGGGATAAAAGGGGGAATCTTAGAAGGCTGTGTAGTTTGGCGGACGAGGTGAAAGAATGAAAAAAGTAACTGGAGGCTTTTCCCACTTACTGAAAGGAAAGTTTCCTATCCATTCTATTTCTTATCCAGGAATAACCAAAGAGTTCTTCTAATCGATTATAATATAATTCTAGTATATATATATATATATATATATATATATATATATATATATATGTGTGTGCGTGTGTGTGTGTAACTTCAATGTGTGTTTTGGAGACTAATCCAGGTACAACATTAAAATATGTGTATTAAAAAACTAGAATTAAAAATAAAATTAATGATATTTCTATGCCTATGAGTCCAGAGTGATGTTATAAAACTAATATTTATTTAGTCATTTTGAATATATCATTCTTTCCTTTTTAAATAGTATACATTAGAGTGCATTGTATGAAATTTGAAGTTTGAAATGGACGATACAGCACTAAAAATATGTGATGCATGTATATATTCTACATACTGCATTTTTTAGGCTTGCAGAATGTATTTGGAAATTATAGTATTTAGCAAGAAAATTCCGTGTGTTGAAAATGATTTGTTTCAACCAGAGTTTTTGAACCGGAGTTACTCTGAACTCTCGGATTCTGAATATCTGAACTCTCAGATAGTGAATAGCTACGGCGGTCGCCACTTCACGGGCACTGCAGAACTGCAATTCTATTGAAATAGCTAATCTCTAGTAGTGGTACTGCACTTTCACTGTGTTTTTACAGAAAAATGATTTCATTTGCACAGATAGTAACTCACTAAAGACCTATATAATAATTGTCCTGCATGTATTTTGTTTTTACAAACCCATCAAAAGCCCCGGTGATCTAGAAGATTAAATCTTTGTACATTCAAAAATTCAACTTCAGGACAGAACTTAACACAGTCGGAATTTTGAGGGGGGGAGGGAAATTACTGCTTCACTGAATATTTATACATACTATAAAAATTATTTACAAAAAAGAAAGGAAAAATGATTTCATTTATACAGATACTGTAATTCAATAAATACCTATATAATAATTATTCTGCATGTATTTGTCGTTCCAAACCCTTCAGAAGCCTCCGGTGACCTAGAAGACACTCACAAATTCAACTGCGGGACAGAACCTAACGCAGCAGGAATTTTAATGGGAAAAACTAATTGGTTTACCAAATAGTTATACACTAGTTGAATATCCATTGAAATTCAACGGTCTCCCAATAAGAAAACCCCCAAAACACGATTTTCTAAATAAATAATTCAATTATTTCAGTTGTTTTTTGCAAACTGTTCACTCATGCACCAAATTTCAAATATATGTCTCACTTTAGACTGGGCATTTCTCATTTATTGTCAATTAAACATTTAACACACATATTAAACACATACACATAGGCATATTTAAGGGAGGGGAGAGATTCACCCCCCCCCTGAAATTAAAAAGTTTCAAAATATTTCCTAAACACACATGTGATAAAAAATATCTACTCAATCCCCATTCAGTTTGTCATTCTGGAGTCCTTAAACTAGAAAAGCAACCCATTTTTACCTTCAATAAATAAATAAATAAATAAATAATGGGAATAAGTAAGGAGTTTTTAGAATTTAAAATTTAAAAAAAAATGTGTTCAGGCTACTGCGTCACTGCAATAAGGGGGGAAATTATCTAAATTTGGAAAAATCCCAGTTCCTGGAGCCAGCAGAAGGAAAGGAAAAATCGAAGATCAAAAGTCAGTTATTTAGAGACTAGAGGTCTGCACAGGTCTAATTTTAAAAAATTTTCCGGCCCAAAAATGTCAAGATTTGACTCGGCCAAAGCTCAAGATTTTTTCAATGGAATTCACCTGAGCCTGATCCCTACCGTAAACACTCAAAACAAACCCCAACGCGGCCTGGCCCGCCCTGAATATTTTCCAATACATTGAAACCTGTTGGTTTGTATGCTAATTAAAATTTGCCATTTAAGGAATTAAAGACAAGCTCATCACATATAGTATTAAATGAAAAGGAACTGAAATTTTAAAAATATGTACAAATCAAGAATGAGCATTACTATAAAGTGAGTTTTTATTTATCATTTTGGTTGAAGATGAGAAGGGATGAAAAAAGACAGATTATGTTTTTAAAAAATGAGGTCTTCATTTATCAGTAAACAGTGCAATGACCTCAAGTTAAAGCTCATGAGCATCAAATATGCATTGCAGTAGTAGCAAAACAAACATGCCATATGCCACAATTGTTAGTGTTGTTAAAAACATTTCAATGCGATTAAACTTTCTATGTAAGTATAGATAGATAATATTTTCTTTAATTATGACATAGTTATGCATATTTAAAAAATTTAATAATTAGTAAAAGTGTAAGATGTGTTTGGAATAAATATATTCAAAGACAATAATTTGTATTATCTATATGTTAATTTCAAATTATAACAGTTTGCTCAGATAAATTTTTATTCAATATTTGTTATAGGAAAGAAATTGCTGGAACTGTGTTTAAGAATAAAATTTATTTAATTTTGATAATTTAGAAACATTCGAAATCTAAGAATTGAAATTAAAATCACAGAAATTAACTTGGGTTTCTTATTTTCATTTATTTATTGGATTTCATATTTCCACCACCAGACAAACAATCACAGCACAGAAGAGATTAAACTTTTTACAACAAATTTAAAAATAAAACCAATTGAAACTGGCACTTGACCAATGATAATAACCTAATGATCATTTCCTCAAAAATTAAATTTGGAATGTATTTCTTCCCTATTCAATTCATAAATCACATGATGTTATGAAACATGACAATTGGTGCATCGATGTATATTTATACTGCTGTATCCAGGCCAGAACATATTCTTTATTCTCTTACTATAGCTTTAAACAATTTCAATGTTGTGAAGAGCAATGTTTTACTTTGACTTCGGAATGTCGTGGAATAAAGAAGTCTTCAATTTCTTATCCGAAATTATAATTTTTCTGTATCGGGTTCTAATTGACCCATCTGTGTTCACCGTGCAGAGTAAAATTTATTACTTAACCAGCAGCATAACCGTCTTCGTACGGAGTATATAATATAAAGAAACTTAAAATTCACAATCATGTGCAAATTACTATAGTATATTAAATGACATTGTTAATCAAAATGTTCTGTTAAAATATTTAATTTAATGCCCCTAAAAAGAAGTTGAAGAATTTCTGTTCTCGCTATACAAAATTATCTTCACAGGCGGATCTGAAGAATAAAACATCCCGGCCCCGTTTGTAAGCAAATTAACAAAAAATATGAAATTGAATCAATATATGCAAAATAAAAGCATTAAAATTGTATGGGAGCTGTACTACTTATATTCGCAAACATTAGAAGATATACCCTGTATTAGTAATTACATGTATAAGTTGAAAATATCAATAAACCCGTAATCTTTAAACCTGAAGGCAGTAATTGATTCCAGTATATGCCAAACTGAAAGTGCTAAAATTATATGGGAAGATATACCCGTAATAATGTTGTAACCCCTTATAGTGTCGTAGATTAGAAGATATGTCCGTGTGTTAGAAGATTACCCGTATTACAATATGAGTCTAAAAAATCTTTGCCAAAATAAAACAGATGACGTAATAAATTGAAAATATCAATAATGTCTACAATCTTTATACCAGAAGGCCATAATTGATTACACAATATGCCAATATATGTCTAAATATATGCCAATATACGTGTACTACTTATATTCTCGTAGATTAGACGATATACCCATGCCTTTGTAGACTCGTACAATGTACAATATATGTTTCAACATTTTTGGTCATAATAAAACAACATAATAACTTAAAAATATCAATAATCTCCGAAAGTATCAATAATAACAATGTTTAAACCTGAAGACCGTAATTGATATTATCCAGTCAAAAATGCAATGTCAATGAATTTATTTTACAGACATATCTTTATTATTCAAATCGGAAAAGATTTAACAAGAAAGATCAATCATGTATAAATCATTGATTATGAAACACTTTCCAACTGCAATGCAATTTTATTTAAATATCTCTAAAATGCAATACATTCAGCGGTGATATTTTTAAAATTATCACAATAGTACAATAATTTATTATATTTGAAAACTTCATTGAAAACAAATTAACTTTATTAAACAAATGAACTTTATTAATTGAGAATTTTGTTTTATATGTAATTTCAAATTTTTCTTTTTCAGTTTTGATTTATTTTTGGCTTTTTTTATTTATTTCGACATGGTCCGATCTGACCTGAATTTAATACATAAACTTCCCCAAATTGAATATTAAAATATCTTACTGGTGTGCGGCATTCCTAAATTAGTAAATATTAAAAAGCTTAAATTATACACTTTATTTAACGATCTATCCTTGCATCAATTTTAAAATCTCAACTATTATCACAACCTGTGAGTATGAAATTTTTACGTACAGTCTGTCCCAGGTTGTATCTTTTCACTATTCAAAATTATCTTCACAGGCAGGTCTGAAGAATAAAACATCCTGGTCCCTTTCGTAAACAAATTTACAAAAAATATGAAATTGACTTAATATATGTCAAAATGAAAGAGCAAAATTGTATGGGAAGGCATACCCGTACTACTTATATTCTCTTAGAATTGTAGATATACCTGTGTATTAGTAGAAGTTTATCCGCACTACTTGTATGAGTTTCAAAAATTTTTGAACAAGAAAGAAAAACAGATGACATAATAAATTGAAAATATCAATAATCCCCTCAATCTTTAAACCTGAAGGCCGTATTTGATATAATATATCCAGTCAAAAATACAATTTCAATAAAATTTATTTTATATGCATTTCTTTATTATTTAAATCGGGGAAAAAATTAATAAAAATCATCTGCGCTGCATGAACACATTGGTTTTAAATTCGTTAAGCAACATGATATCATTTCCTTCAAATAAATTTGTGGAAAAACATTGTCTGCACAATGCTATGTCTATAAAAGGTTTAACTGTGAGTTTTTTTATTAATATCTAACTGGAAACATGGACTCAATTTTAAGTGGGGCTATTTCCAAAAACTAACCACAAATTTTACCGAAATTCGGTGCAGCCTTTGTCCCAAGACTAAATCTTTGCATACTCATAAATTCAACTACGGGACAGAATTCAACAAAGCAGAATTTTTGATGGGGAAAATGTGACTAGTTCACCAAAATTTTATACATACTATAACAATTTATTTACAATCCAGAAGCCCCTCGGTAACCTAAAAGACTGCAATTAATATAATATTTACAAAATGTAATGCAAACAAGGACTTATTTTCTTTGCTGGATCAACGTCAAAAGACACCTGCTAAACACAACAAATATACCCCTTCATTCATTTCCCCGATACCAGGAGGCAAGCAGTCAATCATTCACCCACCCCTCAAATCTCCATGCAAAGAATTTTCACCCCGGTTTTTCCCCTGGAAGGATAAGAAGCGTGGATAACATTGAAAATTGGAAGTTTCAACAGTTGAAACATGATTTACTATTCAAATATACTAATCCCAAATTAATTCAAAAATCTAAAAATATCTTAAAAAGAAGCCAGAAGTATAAGCTATTGATTGTTGTTTTTAAAATTTTGAAACGTTTGATAGTTAATTTTTTATAGAGCAATTAAGAAGGTAATGTTTTATCTAAGAAATTTTGACAAATTAACTCCATTTCAAGATATATTTAAAATAAAATTTAAAAAATTGAATGAACGAGATCAATGCATTAAATTGTCTACAATCATGTGCAAAAAACAGAATTTTAAATTATTCATTTGCTAATGTGTAATTTGCGGAGAACTTCCCCCATAGGTTAACATGGACATGAAAGCTAACTGAAGCGTCGCCTTAATGTGCAACAATAGGGAGATCGAGATGGATGGAAAAGGATAATTACATACTCTTGGCAACGCCCGTGAAAAAAAAAAAAAAAAAAAAGAATTTGTCATGATCGTACTATTTATTTGAAAATAATTAAAAAATTAACCTTTATAATCAACCAAAATATGAAAATAAGCCAGTTTAGTCGAGTTAATATGCAACAATAGGTAGATGGAGATTGATAGAAAAGGATAATTGCATAATCTCGGAAACATCTGTGAAAAAAAAACAAAAAAAAAAAAACTGAATTTCACGATCGTACTATTTATATGAAAATAATTAAAAAATTAACCTTTCTAATGAATATAAATATGAAAATAAGCTTTAGTCAAGTTAATGTGCAACAATAGGGAGATGGAGATGGATGGAAAAGGATAATTACATACTCTCGGCAATGCCCGCGAAAAAAAAAAAATGAATTTTTCATGATCGTACTATTTATTTGAAAATAATTAAAAAATTAGCCTTTATAATCAACCAAAATATGAAAATAAGTTAGTTTAGTCAAGTTAATATGCAACAATAGGGAAATGGAGATCGATGTAAAAGGATGTTTGAGTACTCTCGGCAACGACTGCAAAAAAACAAACAAAATAAACTGAATTTCACGATCGTACTCTTTATATGAAAATAATTAAAAAGTTAACTTTTATAATCAACCAAAATAAGAAAATAAGCTGGTTGAGTCAAGTTAATGTTCAATAATAAGGGGGATGAAGATAGATGGAAAAAGGCAATTGTGTACTCTCAGAAAACCCCGAAAAAAAAAAAGACTGAACTGTGCAATCTTATAATTTAAGCGAAATATAATTTGTTTAGTAAAATATTTTTTTATTTTTCTTCGCACTATAAAAATAAATTAGGTCTATTGTTCTGATATGAAATCATTAGAAGAAGAAAATGGATGCAAACTAATAATTTTGGACCCTCAGCAAAGCAGGGAATATGAATTTAATGGTGGAATGCATGGATTTCAAGGGATTTTCCATAGTTTTGGGCGTAATGTCCGTAAAACCATAGCAAGTCGCCAGAAAGGAAGTGAAGAAAATTTGTTTATCATTTTCAGAGGAAGAGGGGACATTTTTAGAGAATTTTTGTAGCGGAATCGGGGAAAAGTAGGTACTTTTAACGAACGAAAAATCGAAAGAAATCGGAATGATGTCCAAAAATCGGAAACTTTCCGGGTAAATCGGAAGCACTGGCAACCATGACTTTGCCATAAAAATCCAAATGGCCACATGCTAGGGATGTTGATCTTCAAAAAATGGCATTAGTTTTGGTTTATTTCAATGGGTGGGTGGGTATGGGGGGAAAACTGATGTAAACAAATCTGTACAGTCATCCTACAATGCCTAGAAGTAATAGTGTGCCGACCGCCTATACCTCCCAATGCTGAGAGGTGTTCCTGAAAAGCTGCTTCCACCAGACGGCATTGGTCTTGAATAAGCGGTCAAAAGCAGAGGAGTTAACATTGAAACTAACAGAGGAATTTGTGTGAAATTTGGTGTGATTATTTTAAGTTGTATACACAAAAAGTCATTTGATTTTCAGAGAAATTGAGCTAGGGATATATTCATATTTTTAAAATTTTATTTAACTTGATCTGGTGTAGGTCCAAAATAAACAGGTTCATTTATCACAGTAACGTGAAATTTGTTATGATGTTTCCTCTTGTGGTACATTTAAGTTCTTTCGATTTTGAAGCTTATCGGGCTAGCCCGTCCTGAGCCAGCAATAGGACTTTACCTGATTTTAGAGAATAACTCAAAAATCAGAGAAAGTAGGAAATCTAAATTTAACATATCGTTTTGTTTTCTTTTGAGGTATATTTTAATTCTTTCAATTTTGAACCGTAACGGATTAGCTCGTCTTAGGCCCGCCTTAGAAACTCACCCATTTTTGCGGCATAACTAGAGAACAGGTATATCGAAAAATTCGAAGTTTAGCATATCCTTGTCATTTGCTGTATGTATTAACTTTTTGTATTAAAAATCTTATAAGGCTAGCCCGTCCTGAAGCCAACAAAAGGAATATATCGTTCTTTGAGAATAACTAAAAATTCGGAGCATCTAGAATGTCTAAATTTAATATATCATTGTCCTTTGGGGTATATTACATTAAAATCACATTTTGGACCTTATCAGGCTAGCCCGTCTTGAGCACGCCATAGAAATTTACTCGCTTTTCAAGAATAATTCGATCAATCGGAGTAGCTAAAAAATGTAAATTTAGTTTCCTTTGGATGGATTTTAATTTAGATTTTAAACCTCATCGGGCTTAGCCAGTCTTGAATCCGCTGAAGAATGCATTCATTTTTGAAGAATAACTTGAGAACCGAGCAGTAGCTACAAACTCCAAGTTTAACATGTCGTTGGCTTTTGGGGTATATTTAAAGTTTCTTTGGATTTGAACTTTATCGGGGTAGTCCGTCCTGGGCCCGACATAGGAATGGACAAGTTTTTTTAGAATAACTGGAAAATCGGGGAAACTGGAAAATATAAATTAATACATCCTTATCTTTTTGGGGCATATTTTAATTCCTTCGAATTTGAACCGTATCGGGTGAACCCATTTTGGGCCATCTTTAGAAATTTACTTTTTTGGGGGTATAACTCTAGAACTGGAATATTTAAAAGTTTCAACTTTAGAATATCGTTGTCATTTGCGGTATGTCTTAGCTCATTGGATTTAAAACCTGATTGGGGTAGCCTGTCCTGGTCCTAACAAAAAGAATGTACTCGGTTAAGAATAACTCCAAAGCTGTAGCAGCTAGAATATCTAAATTTAGTATATCATTGTCTTTTAGGGTATATTTTATTTCTTTGGATTTTGAACCTTATCGGCTCGACCGTCTTGGACCCGACATAGTGATAATGTATGAGAATAACTCATAAATCGGAGCAGCTAAAAAATCTAAATTTAGTATATCAATTTCTTTTGGGGTTTATTATAAATTATAATTTGAACCTCATCGGGCTAGTCTATCTTGAGTCCGCTTTAGGAATGCGAACGTGTTAGGAATGCGATCGTGCTAAACTTGGAATTTTCAGCTTCTCATTTCTCGAAATATTCCCCCAAAACGAGTAAGTCCTAAGATGGGCTAGCCCAATAAGGCCCAATCTAAAGAATTAAACAAAGGCCTAATCTAAAGAATTAAAAGACAGGCTAGCCCGATCTAAAGAATTAAAATATACCCCTAAAACAATGATATATAAAATATTTTAGCTGCTCTGCTTGAGTTATTTAAAAAACGAGTGCATTAATATGTCGGGACCAGGACGGGCTACCAAGATACGGTTCAAATTCAAAAGTATTAAACTTTACACCAAAAGAAAATGATATACTAAATTTTGATATTTTTAGCTGCTTCAATTTTCGAGTTATTCTCGAAAAACCAGTACATTTCTACGTTGGGCCCAAGACGAGCTAGCCTGATAAGGTTCAAAATCCAAAGAAAAGAAAAATACCCTAAAATACAAGGATATACCAAATTTAGACATTCAAGCTGCTACAGTTTTGGAGTTATTCTTAAAAAACGAGTACATTACTTTCGTTGGGCCCAGGACAGGCTAGCCCGATAAGGTTTTAAATCCAATGAGCTAAGATATACCACGAATGACAATGGCATTCTAAACTTGGAACTTTTAGATATTCCGGTTCTAGTGTTATTCCCCCCAAAAAGTGAATTTCTAAGGCGGGCCCAAAACGGGTTCGCCCGATACGGTTCAAAATCAAAGGAATTAAAGTATTCCCCAAAAGATAAGGATGAACTAAATTTATATTTTCTAGTTGCCTCGATTTTCCAGTTATTGTAAAAAACGGGCCCATTCCTATGTCGGCCCAGGACAGGCTACCCCGATAAAGTTCAAATCCGAAGAAACTATATACCACAAAAGCCAAGGACATGTTAAACTTGGAATTTTTAGCTATTGCGGTTCTCGAGTTATTCTTCAAAAACGAATACATTTCCCAAAAGGAAATGATATACTAAATTTACATTTTTTAGCTACTCCAATTGATCACATTATTCTTGAAAAGCGAGTGAATTACTATGGCGGGCCAAGACGGGCTAGCCCATTAAGGTTCGAAATGCGATGAAATGTAATATACCCCAAAGGACAATGATATATTAAATTTAGACATTCTAGATGCTCCAAATTTTGAGTTATTCTAAAAAAAAAAAAACCTGATATATTCTTCTTGTTGGGCTCAGGACAGGACAGCCCGATAAGATTTTTAATCCAAAAGGTTAAAATGTACAGCAAATGACAAGGATATGCTAAACTTCGAATTTTTAGATACACATGTTCTCGAGTTATACCACAAAAACGGGTGAGTTTCTAAGGCGGGCTAACCCGATACGGTTCAAAATTGAAAGAATTGAAATATACTCCAAACAAAAACAATATATTAAATTTAGATTTCCTACTTTCTCTGATTTTCGAGTTATTCTCTAAAAACAAGTAAAGTCCTATGGCGAGCCCAGGACAGGCTAGCCCGATAAGCTTCAAAATCGAAAAAACTGAAATATAACACAAGAGGAAACGTTATAACGAATTTCACATTACTGTGATAAATGAATCTGATTACTTTGGACCTCAAAGGTTTGAACGAACACCAGATCAAGTTAAATAAAATTTTAAAAATAAGAATATATCCCTAGCTCAATCTCTCTGAAAATCAAATGACTTTTTGTGAATACCACTTGCAATAATTACACCAAATTTCGGACAAATTCTTCAATTATTTCCAAAGATATCAGTCATTTCATTTGCATTAAATTCCCATTAGTTTTAATGTTAACTCCTCCTCTTTAGACTGCTTATTCGAGACCAACGCCATCTGGCAGAGGCGGTTTTTAGGGAACCTGTTTCTAGTCTCGGTTGGCACACTATTACTTCTAGGCACTGTAGTCAAGCTTTAAAAGTGCACATGGCTTTGAAAGGATCTTTCTCTCTCATTTATTACTTTGTTTATTTTCTCTACTGTGGCCTTTGTGTTGAAGATCCAGACTGTCGAATTCATCCAAAGACTTGAGCAGCTGTTTGGACTGCCGGGCGTGGCATTTGTGTGAAATTATGGAATAGAGAGGGGAGTTGCTGATCTCCTTATCTGTATTTTTGAAGTTGTGTTCACATGTATTAGATGTAATTTGCATTCTTATTGTCCAGTGTATAGTGAAAAGGAGTTACATTTTTAAAATCTGTTTCTCAGCAATAATATTTTTGATATGTATATTAATTATTATTAATATGTGTATTAATTCAATAATATCGAAATATGTGCTGCAATATAACAAAAACATGGAAGAGATCGATACAGGAAATTCTGTCGTGCACTTTTACCCTGCCTTTCGAAAAACTGTAAAATGGTGCAGAATTTTTTTTTTTCCAGATTTTTGGACATGGCTATTTTAAATGCATTATTTATGAAAATTGACTGTAAAAAATTATCAGTTTTGGAATTTAGAACCATTGTATTACCCAAATATTGTCATCTCATATGCAGTCAAAATTTGCTAAAATTGCAACAAAATCAGCTGAAACTCTCCATTTCTTTGGATTGGTCAACATTTTACATGGATAAAAGTGGTAGAATGTCTCAAAGATGTATAATCTGTTCAAAAAGTGTCACAAAAGAAAAACGCCAGAAAATTTCCTATTATGAATGTAAAGTGTGTGATGTAGGACTTTGTGTTAATCCGTGTTTTGAGATTTTTCATACACAACCAAAACTTGGATAATATTGCATAAACATTATTAGTAAGATTTATATTGTTATTCTTAAACACTGTATATGCGTATTATGCTTCTTTTTTATATAAAAATAAAAATATAATTATCCGATTATTCAAAGAAAAATTATATTGTATATTTTTAGTAATATAAAATTGATTTTTTATGTAATAAATCTTCAGTATCTATATATACAAAAATCAAATCAATATCTTCAAATCTCGATTTTCTACGAATTTTTTTTAACAAATTAGGCTTAGAAAAATTCTCAGTACAGTAACACTTCTTTCCAGAAAAGTGCAGGCTGGTGGAAGCACTTCTTTCTACCAGTTGCGATCCCGAACGGGTTAGGGAAAATGCTAGATATAAATTTCAGAAACAAACAGGAATTCATCTGGCACTAGTTGTGGTGCCCACAATACATATGCATTCTTTCAGTAGAAATTTTTTCTTACCTAAATTCCGAACAGTTTTTCCAATAATGCGAGAAATCTTTTCACCATCATGAGAAAGTTCCCACTTATATTCATCTACTCGCTTTTCAAAAAATGCTGAAATTCAAAAAATAACATTATTCAGCATACACTAAATATTCAGCATACACAATACATTATTCAGCATACACTAAAGATATTTTTTGTTTTGTTTTGCAACAATATATAATTGAAATAAGAATTTTAGAATGAAATTATTTAATAAAATCTGTCTTTGCCAATATTTTACTCACAAAGACAATTTTGGTATTAAAATAATGATACATAAATACTTCAAATAATGATACATAAAGATTACTGGACATTTTTTTCAAACTTTTAAAGTTCATAATTTGTTAATTACAAGCAATTCATCAGTCAAAATATAGTAAATGCCCAGAATATATATATATGCCTAGAACACTCAAAACAGGTGACAAATATTATAGCAGAGGGTAATCATGCATGTGCTCTTGCAATCTTCCTAAAATGACCTGACAAGTTTCAGGCTGACTTGTGTATAAGCTTAATTGCGATTACATTTTTGAAAAGATTGTAATGCTTCTTAAAAAATTGAAAACAATGATTGTGGAAAATATCAGTGCACAGGAAAGTTCTTTAAATTTGGATATGAGTTACAGCCTAATCAATCTTCTAAGAAGCAAACTTGGGTAATTTCCTTGGGAATGTAAAACAAAATAAAGCACTTAAAATTGCCCAAATTGTAAGAATTATTATTTAACTATTTATTTTTTATTTTCACACACACATCATTTTTATATATATATATATATATATATATATATATATATATATATATATATATTTTGCAGTTACTGTTAGTAAATAAATTGTTTACAGACAGTGAAAACACTAATGCGCTTAGAGTGTAGAAAAACGCCAGAATACACATATATATTGCATAATACACATATACAGTGTTTAAGAATAACAATATAAATCTCACTAATAATGTTTATGCAATATTATCAAAGTTTTGGTTGTGCATCACAGAGCATATAATTTAGTTACAAAGGAAGTCAAAATTTAAAATCTGTTTATGGCAAGAAATTTTAATAGCATTTCATGGAAATGCAAAACATTTTGTAAAATAGGCAAAATAATTTTAGAAGAAATTACTGTGTGTAGGGGCTTACCCAATTCATCTGATCTGATTATGTGATTTTAGACAATTCTGAAAATGTAAATTATTCATGAAAGGACATTTTAAGGAAAGGTCATTTCATTAAAAAGACATTTAAGTGATGGCATGACAATGCAGCCAAAGGGCTAAAGAAAAATGACTTTCGGAACTTCTGACAGAAATGTTGGAATAAATATACAAGGACAATGTGCCAAAGAAACTACTTTAAAGAAGATTAAACATTCTATAATTTACTTAATACATATATTTTTTTTAACATTTACCATACTTTTTTAATACACCAAGACTTCCAAGATAGTCAGAAACTAAGTGATATTTACTTCTCATATTTGTTTGGCAGATATTTCTGTATTTCATTCGCCATAAACTATCTTCAATAAAAGAATCAAACATCTGTGTTTCTGAAAACCATTGCAAGAAAGATCGAATATTGTGAGAAAAGGCATTCTTCAAAAAGCTTTCTTTCTGTAAAAAAAAAATTTAAACATGCTTTTAATGTAATATAAATGAAAATAAATAAACTTCTCAGATAAGTGTACAAACAAAAAAGACAAAGTTATCTCTATATTATATTATTACTCAAAGTTTTTCTACTCTGCATTGCAAATTTCAACAATTCTGCAATGTAAAAAAGCGAACCACATATCAAATTAAAAGGCACAGCTTGTAGATGTAAATGATATACATTTTATAATTGGACTATTGCTGCTTGTTTATAGTTTTCATTTTTATGAAACTGTGTATAAGTAAAATAAAAGTACCTAGGGTACTATAAGTAAAATATTTGATATAAGTAGCATAATTTCCCCTGCAATTTGTTTTTCTGTTTGCATTCATTTAAAAAAAAAAAAAAAAGCTTAATCTCACAAAACACATGAAATGAATATGCAGCCTGTCAAGAATCTATCATAACAGCATTCCCCCATACACTAGTATAAAATGTACACTGAAGTGTACATTTATATTGAATTTTTTTACTTAATTCTGCCCGTTTGCAACACTTACTATCCCCAGTTTCTGATGTGTACATATCAAACTTCAAAATAAATGAACATATTTGGTTAAAATGCATTTGGAGCTGTGTGACTGGTATTTTTCTTAATTTGAATTAAAAAATACTATACCAAGCAAGATACTTTTGCAATAATTTCTAAATATTTTCTGTTTCACTTTTTAAATTTTAATTAAATTGATATTTTGTAGGAGTTCTGCATTGTTTATTTTTGGTCAAAATGTATAATAATTTATTTTATACAATTTAAATATTTAAATTTTGATATATTTTGCTTACTTTTAACTAATTAAAATTCAAAAACAAATTTTCAACAATTTAAATATTTGGATTTTAAAAGGTATTAAAAATATTCAAAATTTAAAGGTGTCCTTTTTAACTCTTAAATAGTTTAAATTTTAAATATTTGTTTACATTTAATTTAAATAATTTTTTGTGCCTAGGTATTTATGATGTAAATCCTAAATTTCCTTATCTCTCTTAACTATAAATTTTTAAACATGAAATGTTTATAAACAAGATGGTGGATGTATCATTATACCATTAACATTTTATTCTCACTTGATTTATGTAATATTTCTCAGTTTCTGAATTAAATCTTTATGAAGCAAGTGATCGTAAATATTTATAAATATATGGTGTGTCCTCAAAATATCCCTTAATATGCACTCAAGTAAGATCTGACTTTAATGATTATAAAATGCTTGTTTGCCAGTAATGATTCTTTCAAAAATTTCATAAAACTAAACCTTTTCATGTGGCAACTTACACAAAACCATTGTTAAAGCACTGTTACCATTGTTAAACCATTGCTATAATGATGTGGTACCCCAATCATGATGTTAATTTACAATATTTAAATATTAAGAGCGTAGAACAGGAATGATAACACTCTTACAGATTAAAAAATTTTCACAGAGAAATAGATGAAAATGCTAAATTTATATTAATAAAAAGTAATATGGTTTTCTCAAGTATAGCACTTAATAGTATGTAATTGCACATGCACACACAAACACAAACATACTTATGTGCAAGCCCACATGCAAAATAGCTAATTTAGATAATTATTTACATAAGAAATATGAATTATTAAATGCTCACAGTTGTTCTATTGTTTAAAAACTAATTTTAAGTGGCACAGAACTGAGATATAATTGACTTCTTTGTTATATCTATGGCCACTAAGATAATTTAATTAACTAATATCAGTTTTTAGCCATAGTATCTACTAGAAGACACAAATTTGCTATCCAGATTCGAGCCAGATAGTTGGTAATTATCAATGCTGGTTAAAAGTAGCTGCTACTAACAGTGTGGGAAAGAGTTGTTAGAAATAAGCCATAACTGCAATAGTCTTAAATCTACATAATAAAACAGCTGTACATGTTATAAACTAGTTATATATTATACTACTTGCCAGCACTCGCTGGCCCCTCTACATGCCATTCACTTAATTTAATTTTTTTGCATTTCTAATACATAAAATTAACAGTTAAAAACTTGCCTGAAAAGTTATGTTTCCATTAACTTCTGTAAAATAATTTTCATAATGACCAATCATTTCTACAGACATGTGCACAAATGCTTCAGATATCATAATATCTCTTAACATCTCTGTAGGATCTGTAATATAATTAGCTTTTGATTTAATCAATGCATATATCTGATAACCATACACATTAAAATATTATAAGAAAAACAAATAGTACAAAATCATAAAATAGTAAGATTATAGTTGAAGAAATATATAATAGAAACACAATAGCTATATAAATGATATCCACATATATATTTCACTTATGTGCATCACATAAAAATAGACATAGTTATAATTTGCTCAATAACAATGAGTTTAGCCTTAATGGGACCAAAACATGATAAACATTCACAAAAATTGGTTTTTCATTTAGAAGCCCAAAATATAAAATAAGTTCTGCTGATCATAATTTATGTAAATACATAATTTATACACTTTTCATCTCATGAAAAGAAAAAATGTCAAACTTGAGGTCAAACTTAAGTGCCACATCCATTTGAGGGATCATTGAAAAATAGATTTTTCTCAAAATCTGTTTTTTCCCTCCTGCTTTGGTATGCTTTCTGTAAATTCTACAGCATTTACATTCATGAAATTTTGCAAAAGCCAATTCCAAGCTAAATCATAAAATTTGGCAAATATGAATGCTATGGCTTTCCAACATATTACAAAACAATATTTTAAACTAATTGTGTTCAGATGCAAACTTACAATTGCTGTAATAATGAAATACATTATTTTGCAAATCAAAACATAAATATAAGAAAAGCAATTACAAAAATATATAAATTAAATACCAAAGTAAAATAGATAAAGAAAAATTATGCAAACATAAAGCGAATTCAATTAATTTTGTAATTCTTAAAACTTGAATTCAAACTACTCATATTAAATCCTTATACACATAGAATGCTGTGATATGTGTAATATACAAATACTGAATAAAAACATGAAAAAACATCAAGTCTTATCTCCATCAGAGTAATATAAAATGAAAAGTATATGCATACACAATCACTAAGATAAAAGTATCAGAAAACTGGCAGAGCTGAATATAAATGAAAAGTATTTACATAGATAAAAGTTAAAATAAATTTGTGGTGTAATTGAAGTATGTGATAACAATAAAAATAAATGAATAGTTAAAAAAAATACCTAAACAAGTAATTATTTCTTAATTATATGTTTTAAATATGAGAAATTAAACATATTCTTATTGCATATGTAGCAACGAAAGCAGATTTGTATTTCGTCTGAAAAGTATCTACAAAATTAGCTACAATTTAGAAATTATCTGTGTATGGCATATGTATATGCTGGTACATTCTATATCTCTCCATTATCACATTTGGTTGAAATAAAGTATAAAAACCAGCATACAAACTTTTTAAAAGACAAGTCAGTTTATTATACATTTTTCAAAACTAAAGCATATCAATCTGAAATCACATTCCATTTTATTAAAAATTCTTTAAGTACAAATTTAGAATAAGAAAATGTACAAACCAGTCATATTTTTGGCAAGATTCAGTGCAGAAATCACAGCTTTCTGAACCTTTCTTGGCAAAATAGTATCTTCATCATTGCAAGATTTTATTATAGCTCCTTTGTCCACATCAATAATCAAAAGCTATAAAGTAATTAAAACTTTAAGTAAAGACCGGAAGTTCAAATATGAAAAATATTAAAATAGGCAGGCAAATAAACAAAATAAAATATCCAAACTGGCAGCAAAAATAGGCATTAAGTGCATAATGTTTGTAAAAAAAAAAAAGAGAGAGAGAGAGAGAGAGGTATTTAGCTAATTTTACAAAATTATCAGATAACTTCTTTTGTTTTTACACAGGATTTGAAAGGTAACTTTGTCTTCTGTCATTTAGGATGTGTTTTAGAACTGAAAATAACCTTTTGACTTCTATGAAGGAAATATAAGTGTATAATAACTTATGACATTTGTAAGGATCCATTTAAAAAAAAAAAAGCTGAATTATCAGTATTTTAGCAATGTTTTCTATTTCCTTCAAGTCATTATTTGCTAAACAAATTCGCTTACATTTTCCACTTACAGTGTGTAAATCTTTCATCCAAGAAGATTCAATTTCACTAACTACATCATTTAATAACTTCATGGAATTTACTAACATTTCATTATTTTTTTAGAGAGATGTAATAATATCAGGCAACTTTAAAAGTTTGATTGAATAAAAGTTAAATCATAACATATGGAATTTTAGATAGTATCTGTTTAGCAATTCATATTGAGCTAGCTTCTTCATCTTTTAAACTGTTAACAATGCGAGACAGCAACACATTAAAAAAAATCCCATTTTCTTTATGAATGTTGTACACACAGTTCAATTGCACTTTTTTTTAAAAGAAAAAGGAATGTAAATATAAAATATAAATTGGGGCCAATATAAGCAAAAAAAGACATTAAAATGTGTAAGAAGACAATTTCTTCAAATATGAGACAAAATGGAAAAAAAAAAAAAGCCCTTCTATGCATTTTCCCTTAACTTCCAGGCTTTACCCATAAGCTTAAAAACATCAGAGTACATACAAAAACTGAACTTTTTTAAAGCTAATAACACTTAAAAATTCTAAAATCTATTAAAGTAAAATTTTGTTTTTTAGAAAAGTATTTCTGTTGACTTTTTATTTATTGATTTTGTTTGGCTGTGAGCAATGCCTGTGCTAAAATAAAAATTGTTGGATTTTTTATTAATAATTTAATAAACATTTTGATTAAATTTAATGGTCTTGCTTATCTTTGTATATAACACTATAAAAAAAGAAAAATTACAGTATTTTTAGTGCCATGAATTGGATTTGAATCTAGTTAATTATGTTACTAAACATGCTGATAGAAAGAACATCATTATTCAATATGGTCCATCAACTGATCAATTTGATTTGTTGCTCTTTAGAAACGGAAAAATAATAGAAGTATATTTTTATAACTCCTCAAAAAAATTATATTACATTAAATTATATAAAATAAAATTATGTTATTGTATTTTTTAACCAAATGCAAAAAAAATAATTTCAAATGAAAGAGATCTTAAGGGAAATAACCAAATGATCTTAATAAATACCCAAATTAAAAGTAATAAAAATTTATATAAAAGAATGATCTTTTGCAATTTTAGTTGTGCAAGCAAAGTGAAGAATAAAAATTTATATAAAAGGAAATATTATTTAATGAATTAATAAAAAATTAGATTCACTATTAAAAATTTAAACCAAAAGTAAGTAAACCACAGAATTTATCTTATTAGTAATTAAATTACTAAAATTATAAAAATTCCACAGCAACCTAGCAGCAAAATGACATTCTCATTATTATAAGACATTATTACAGCTCCCTTGTCAACACCAATAATCAAAAGCTATAAAATAATTAAAACTTATAAGCATGGGTACAAAAACTAAACTTTTTCTAAACTTAAAAACACCTAAAAGTACAAGTAAGTTCTGACAAGAACAAGCAAGTGATTTATAAAAGACACCATTGTACAGATGAAATGAGTTTGAAAAGCAATTGCATTTGATCCTTTAATAGAGATCAACATTTTACTTTTCACTATCAGACCTGTAACAGCAGTGCTGTATTAAATTATTCCAAACAGTAATTTATTCCAATATAATTTTAAAATTATTAAGGAAGTAACAAACTAATAAAGATTTTTATACACAAGCATAAGCATAGCTTTTTTATAAATATTAAATTAATATTCCATAACCTTTATTTTTATAACTTATATTAAAATTCCACAATTTTTATAAACTTTTAAAACAATGCACTTAAATTATGTCAAAAAAATTTATTTTTAAAAATAAAGTTCTGGTAACTTAATTCAAAAATATACTCTATGCTAAACATTTTCAATTGTATCTTGTAAAGCCAAACTATATCTAATTTACTCATAAATTATCCAACGGTCTTTATAAAGATTCATTGAAACAGTTTTAAATATTAATATCACAGTTTATGTTAATACAAATATTAGAAAATTTATAAAAAAATAAATCTTGTAGATTATAAATATTTAGGGTTAAGAGAAAAGTTTAATTATTAGCCACTGCCAAAGGGAATAAGTGGTATTTATATTTTGAATTAATTAACACTTTAAGGAGCTGTACAAGCATGATTTTTTTTATAATAATATGTTTGTTTAATAAAGATATACATTTGCTAAAAGTTTGTTAATTTATCTAATTAAAGAATATATGATTTAAAACATGCTTTTAAATAATAAAATCTTGAAAAAAAATCGGCATGCACATAAAATATACATTAATTATGCCTCTACTGAAATTCCTGTGTGCTTTTATTATGTAAAAACTGTAGGGATAGCAGAATTTGTGTACATTAAAAATAAATATAATTGAATATCAATATACACACTGCAGCACACATGAACTTTTGAACTTTTCTTTAAAAAATTACAATAGTTGAAGTTTAAATGCAATAAAATAACAGAGAAAGAGTAATATTATAAAATTAAGATCATCTATTTAGTTTCATAATGCAAAAATAGGAAACAGATTTACCTCATGTTCAGCAAGTAATTCCAACACCGAATCACAATTGTTGTTAATAATACCAAGTATGTAAGGTTGCTCAGAACAACAATGTATTGTTAAGCATGCAGGAAGGACAGGAACAATTAGGTGAGGCCATTCAAATGGGTATAATAGGGATGATATAGCTTTACAGCAATGATACAGGTTGCTACAAAAATTAATCTACTTTAAAATCATGCATGTTATGAAATTGAAAGGTAATAGCATCTAAATTAAGACAAGATTAAAAAAAGACATCCAAGAGCAGACCTACCAATTTCTCAGAACAGAAAAATGCAACACGACACATGGTAATTTTTTAAGCCTATTTCAGCTAAATTCTTGATGTTCAAAATGTAGCTAGCAAACAGTTTTATGTTAATTATTATTGAATTCAATATTAATAAATGTAAACAAAAATATAAATTTTTAAAGAAAATGTATTAATATGAAACCAAAAGAAAATTATAATGTATCTAATGGGTTTTTGATTTCCACTAAAATTAAGGAAACATGCATATATTATGTTAATTTATTATATATTAAACCATTAATTAAAAATAAGTGAAGTATCATTCAGGGACCTGAAGCACCCCTGTCCAAATTTCATCACAGTACCTCTGTGACAAATTTCATCACAGTCTAATTTTTGCAACAGACAAAACAGACAGACACAGACATCTCCTTTTATTATGTACAATTACTTATACAAAAATGCATATCAAATTTCATAGAAATTGCTCAATACTTTCAAAAGATATAATTCCTAAAAAAAAATCTCCTTTCAAAAGATATGATCCCTAGTAAAATTTCTAATACCTCGAGAACAGCAGGTTTTCCAAAAAATGATGTCTCAAAATTATGCATTATCTTGAGAATGGCACATTTTAGCATCCTACAAATAATGTTATTTGCTTTAATCATTTGATTGTTATTTGCAATAAAAAAAAAACTAAATATGACTATTTTTAATATAATTTATTATGTTTCTCAATTTTAGAAGCAAGTGTTTGAAAAACTTATGGTCTCGTCCAAACCTGATTTATCTGAACAGAAAATCAATAGCCTTCTTAAGTATAGGTACTGATTAAGGTAATTATGGATGAGTGAAGAGCCATCTTTTATTTCCATTAAATTAAACCTTTGGATGAATTTTGCGATCCCTTATAATATATACTCAAAAACTGCAATAGGTAGGAAAATTAAATTTTACATACATAAAGTTACACACAGGTTGGTAGAATCACAATTTTAATAATTAAAACAAACTGTACCAGGGCAAAATGGATATTTTTAAACAACACATGTTCACTACATTTCATATTAATAGCATATAAAAATAAAATAGACCTAGTGGCATTTCAGATATGAATATCCACTGTTGTACAAAAGTTGAAAAAGAGTCTAATATTCAGCTTCATTATTCTACTATTCTTTTTCTTTTACACATATTTTATTTTATTTACATGTGTATAAATATTGCATTGGTGAACTTTAAATAATGCTGCCATTTTGGTGAAATTTTTTTCTCTCAGTTTGAAAGTACATGGTTGCTAGAAGAACATGACAAAATACATACAATAGTAAAACACAAATCAACAGAAATAAGTTTATGTGCCAATAACTTGAAGAACGAATGAGAAATCACATTTATGTATCTATAATTTAAACATGCTCCTGTATATAAAACACATTTTTATGATTTCTATGTGTTACTTTGATTTCATTGTTTTACTGTATTCCAATTTGTTTAAATTAAAATTCAAATTATAAAAACTCAAATGCTCTTTTTGCATTAGAATTCTCAAATATTGAAATTAATTTCTTATACTTTCATAGTTTTGTTAAATTAGTTTTAATTTGAAATCTTTCACAGCTTGCATACTTCATACGTGCAAGTCCATTCAAAAACCGGTTTCTTGTCAATCCTACCGAATTTCATTTTAATTGCCAATTTGTTTATGAAATATCATGCACCCAAAATCTATGACTTAAAATTTTAACCTCATTACTATACTTTACCTTGACATATATTCTACTGTGAAGTAACAATTACATCAATTATATTGATTATAAAATCCAAGATATAAAATGTCCCTTGCTCTGTGCTGCATGTGCCCATGTCTAAGAATCTATAATAATAAAAGAAGATGTCTGTCTATAGGTTTGTATGTTTGTGTCATGTACAGTGGAACATCTAAGTGATACAAAGCCACAAAATTCGACACCAAGGTACCTGAGGTAAGACAACAATGACCATTGGCAAACTTTTTTTTAAAATTTAAATTAGTTTTTGAGTTATTTATTGAGCAATTTTTACACAAGTTAGTTCCTTAGCACTCAAAAGTATCATTATGGGATTTCGCATCTTAAAAATTTTGCATCTTAAACATCGCCATCAGAAAAATTGATGAAAGCTTTTTTAAAAGTGCTTTAAAGGCAATCAATAGGACAGTAAGTTAATTTTTAGAATAATTTTTAAAAATACATCCAAAAAGGATGGTTTTTTTTCTTTGGTAAATTTATTTTTAAATTCATGTATCTAAAAATTGAAGATTTGTTCAATTCCAATTTTTGCATGAATATGGACAGGTATCTTAGCATGCAGATAATTTTTTTTTTGTTTAATTAGTTTTTTTTTGCTAATTTAGAATAAATTTTTAAGTAAGACTATAGTAGTTGATTCCAGATCGATCACAGAAAAATGGATTAAAACAAAAATTTATTTTCCCTAACAATAAAAACAAAATTATAGAACAAAAATTTCTTCTCTCTAACATCACAAATGAGAATGTCAACAAACTGGTTTTAAGCAAGTTTCTTTTTTCAAGTGATTGCCAAAGCATGCAATTGCACATGCATTGGTTTGAACAAATAAATGACTGTTTTCTGAGTGTCAGATAAATTTTTGTTCTAGCAGAATACATGAATTCCTGCTTTAAATCCTGAGAAGCACAAGGTTTAGTGCACATTTGAAGGAGAATATTTTAATTAAAAAATAAATATGTGAAAATATAATAAATATATTAATTTTGATTTCTTTCATATGTGACATTCTATTTCCCCATGAGTTTTTCAATAAACAATGGAAATTTCTGTTGTATTTTAGAACTCAATAATTGCTAATGGAATGAAATAATACATTTTATACCGATAAGAACTATCTGAGTAATTCTATGCAATTTATATTTAAAGCAATTGCTATATATTTCTAATTATCATACCTTGTTGATGCAGAGAAAAATAATATACGGCGTTCAAGAAAAAGTGAAGCAACACATTTCACAAGAATATCAACATCAAGCAACTGCAGTGTTCTTGTCATTTCAAGCTACAATTTAAAACGAAACTAAATACAGAAATCAAATAAAACTAATAAAATACCAAGTAAATTTAAAACTAACAGCAAATTTGTCTTTTAAATGAATTAATTTGTTAAAATGAAGTTTTGTATTTAAGCAAATATATACAGTGCTGAACAAAGATTCACCCTTCAAATCACACAACTAATACTCAATTTTATTTTGTAGTACAGGTTTATTCCATACATTCCTATTATCACTATTTTGATTGAAAATGGTACTTGTTCTGATAAATTTTTTTTTTTTTTTTCATGCTTCAATCTATTTATCATATTACTCTCAACTCTCAGATGCAAAGTTCTGTGTATTTACAATAAACTGTTTTTAATAGTTAGCAGCAGATGTTTAGAACTTTGAATGCAGTAATTCCCAACCTTTATGGGGTGACTGCTAATGGGAAAATTTCATTATCCCTAATCACTAATGGGAGGATCCTATCCTTCCTATCATCTAAAAAATTTTAAGCAAAATAATTTTATTTTTAAAATGTCATGTAAAAACTATCATGAAATATTAAATTTCAGTAGAATTAAGTTAATTTTAATTCATCCAGTGAAAATTTCTTGACAAAGTCAAAGTACAAGCAAATATATTCTTTACTCAAAAGTCTCCAAATTACACACACTTGGAAATTAGCCTCTATGTTAATAATACAGACATGAAGCACTCAAACAACCCAACTTTTCACTCTTGCTACACATTACTATTGATATTAATAGCTGCTTCCATTAAATATGAAGATTTCAGCAAATGTCCAATGAGAGCATGCTGTCAAGTAAAAAGGGAGACTAAGCATCACTCCGATAGAAGAAGCCAGAGCACAATCTCTCTGAAAGTGGACCATGTCGTGCTTTGTAAACCCACATCTTACCTTCGAATTTCCCTGACCTTTTCGGGAAAATTCTCTCCCCCAGCCCACACAAAGAAGGAAGTCATTAAGCTAGCTGGCTCGTGGATGTAATGTTCTAACGAAATTTTTTCTTTAGACAGTATTCCTTTATCGTGTTGCGTGTTGTTGTTGAAACCCAGATCGTCCGACCTACCAGAAAGGTGCAAGGTAACTGTTTGGACGGTCGGGAAGTGCCACCCAATTTAGACAGGAACCCAGTGGGGGAGGCATCCACAGGGACCGTACCCTCCTTCCCCTACCACCAACCTCTCGGAAGGACTTTCGGACCCACATGTTTAACGTGATCGTACTCCGCATGAACACGGCGGCAGTTTTGGCAGTGGCTGGAATCGAACGCGGGCCTACCAAGTGCAACTCCAGCGCGCTAACCAATGGGCTACCGCGCCCTATCGTGTTGTGTGTGTGTGTCATTTCATTTTGTTTTATTTAATTTCTTATTTCCATGATTTGATACGGATTTTGCATACCTCTTTACTTTTATCGTGATACAGTGAAGATATAAGGGTGATGTTCCTTAGAAGTAAGTGCTTACTATTTTTTGCTGCTTCTCATGTCATTTAAAATCACTTAATATTTTAAATATATACCATTCAAAATATTTAAATTATGTTATTTCTTCTTGTCTAAATTTCTTTTCAATTAAAGCTAAATGGATTCTAAATTGTTTTGTTGCTAATTATAACGTCAACAAACTTTTTAGAGTTTTCTTGGCAAGTTTTAAAATTTTATTGTTGTCCTATTAATTAAGAGAACTAACTACCTAGGCACTTGTAAAATTAAGCTTTGTTAAATAATTGAAGTATTTAAAATCATTCAATGTTTAAAATGTATATTTTATCAGGTTAGCTTGTGTCATTCATTGCATTTGCCTAGTGTACTTAATTTGTTGTCATAAATTATTCAGTTTCCCACAAATATTTAAAAATAATTTTAATAATGTTGTTAGTTTTGTGATATGTTATAAAAGACTAACAGTATGCCCATTCTCCGTACTGATTATATAACAAAAAAAAAACTTAAAATTCAGAATTTGCAGTGAAGTTTTAATATTTGGAGTCTTTATTTTTTAAATTTTATAATAATTCTAACAAAAAGAAAATAGGTGAGTTCTATCATGCTGAGATAATAAACAGACAGATAGATGCACAACTTACAATTTTATGTATACAGTTAATAGCAGATATAACTGACATTGCTCATTATTTAAAATATGTGCAAATTTCTACAGTATCCTAATGACATTGTTACTCAAAACATTCTATTAAAATATTTCATTTAATTCTCCTTTCACTTAATTCTTCTAAATTTAATTCTGCTTTCTGTGTTTTCTATACAAAATTATCTTCACAAGCAGGTCAGAAGAATAAAACATCCTGATCGCGTTTGCAAACAAATTGTAAAATATATATGAAATTGGATCAATATATACTAAAATGAATGCGCTAAAATGGTACAGTAAACGATCTCTTATCCGGTGTTCCAATATCCGGACTCTCCCAAAACCGGAATACGGCAAAATAATGCCAAATTCTGCGCCAACAAGCGATTATTTGCTAAATATTGCACCAAATAGCGATTTTTTGTTTAAAATCCTGCCAAATGCTTTAATTAGCAATATCAATAAAAAAAAAATGCATTGAAAACTACTATTTTAGAGGGTTTGAAATAGGACGCGCAAACCGCGCATGAAATTCAAAGTTCCTGTGCAGAAAAAAATGCCGCGCACACTCGCCGCCGCTGATTCTTCTTAAATTTAAAAAATGAACGCGAGGAATTTTCACGATAGCGAATGAAAATATTCCGTGGATCATGTTTTTCCGAGAAGTCCCACAACTCCTCTTTTCTGGAAAACATCCGAAGTAGCACCATTTTCCCAAAAATTTCCTAAGCAGCTGCATCCGGCCGTCACCTCCAATAGTAGCTCTCTGAGGTGGCGATCCGACACGGGCAAGACGTGTCATTCAATTCTTCACTAGTTTCGGAGAAGTCTCCTGTATAGTATATAGCACAGACTAATATAGTATTCTGTGGTATATAGGAGCCTTATACTATACAGGAGTTAGTTACGGACAAGTCGTGGCAAGGTGCTTTTTTAATGGCGTTTCATTTTTTTCTGGGTGTATAAGGCAGAGCACACTAGGCACAAAGGTTTTGATTTTTCCAAATTCGTTACATTTTCTTTCTGCGCTTTGTTCTGGGACTTTGATTTTCGGTAAAAGTATTCCAACTTTTTCGCTAGAAATATCCCAATATCGCTAAAGAAATCCTACTCTCTTCAAACGTGATGTGCTGTGCAGAATTCACACTATTTTGCACAATTTAATAAACATTTATTGGAAAAGATGAGAAAAAAGAGAGTCATCAGTGCATTTACGAGATGATAGAAAGTACGTTTAAGTAAGAAATTCCCGAAATTAATGAGAGTTAACTTTTGCTGAAATGCAGAGAAAAGTATAGCTATAAAATGTCATTCAGGGCCTTCTGATTGATCTCTTTAAATACTTAGCCTAAGTTGTTGTTGTTGAAACCCAGACCGTCCGACCTACCAGAAAGGTGTAAGGTAACTGTTTGGACGGTCGGGAAGTGCCACCCAATTTAGACCGGAACCCAGTGGGGGAGGCATCCACAGGGACCGTACCCTCCTTCCCCTACCACCAACCTCTCGGAAGGACTTTCGGACCCACATGTTTAACGTGATCGTACTCCGCATGAACACGGCGGCAGTTTTGGCAGTGGCTGGAATCGAACCCGGGCCTACCGAGTGCAACTCCAGCGCGCTAACCAATGGGCTACCGCGCCCATACTTAGCCTAAGTAATAAACTTGTCATTTTCTCAGGAAAATCTATTTTTTTTTTATCTCCGTGGAAATATACACATCTTCAATATTTAAAAAAATGTTGACGGAATTCCAAGATCAAAATCATTTTCAATTAAATCCTATTATTTGGATGAAAATGGATATTTTGGGCTGAAAATTGACCCTAGCAAAAAGCCCCATTGCAGTATATTTATGGGGTTTTAACGTGTTACATTTATTAATTAGTAATTTACAGAAGACAGTTTAGCAATATCACGAAATTTTTTTATTTAAACACGATCGCCAGTATACTTCGTTTTATCTTTAAATATTTTCCATTTTTTCAATCTGCTTCTATTCACTAATTTTATATTTTTTGTGCTTTTTATGCTGGGATATTATCTTTTAAACATATTATTGGTGAAAATGAGATATATGTTTAGGATAACGAAATTAAATTTTTTTTTATTTATTCAGGCATTTAGAATTATATAAGGCTTATTAGAAATACATTTGAAGAGCATAAATTAGAATTTGATATATTTGCACCCATAGTTGAATATCTCATTTCAATTAAAAATGAACATCCTTCTCATCTTAATTTTATTAAAAGTACTTTAAAATATTTTGAAACATATGAACAAAGGTGCTTCTGCCAAAATATTAGATGAATATGGTGAGGGCCCACTTTAATTGAAATGTTAAAAAAAAAAAAGACTTTTAATAACTATCCTGAATAATCAACTTTTTTCAGACATTTTTTTCTTTCAAAATTTTTCTTAATCACTAAATTTGATACTATAATTACATGTAATTTGCATTTTAGTTAACCCATATAGATTGTAAAAAACCTTTTTTTAATACATTTATGTTTTTAAAATGAATTATAATTTTCTATAACGACATTTGAGACCATTCCAGTAAGTTTTAGAAAAAGTGTTCTGAATTACGGAAAAACCCCTTATCCAGAATGCCTGAAGTCCCAAGCATTCCGGATAATAGATCCTGTACTGTATTATCACTTTTATTCTGTTTCAACATTTGGCTAAGCACAATATATGAGTTAATTGACTAAACGCAATATATGAATTAATTAACTAAACACAATATATGAATTAATTGACTAAACACATCATGAGTTTTTGCCAAAATAAAACACATGAGGTATTAAATTGAAAATGTTATTAATTTCCTTGATATTTAAACCCAAAAGATGTAATTGATGTAATCTAACTAAAGATGAAATTCCGATCATTTATAAAATTTTCTTTTATATCAATTTCTTTATTATTTAAATCAAAAAAATTTTAATAATAATCGCCTGCCTGATAAACACATTTGATTTAATTACGTTGCTAAGCATCATGATATAATTTTCTTAATAAATTTGCGAAAAATATATCATCTGCATAATGCTAATTCTATGGAAGGTTTAATTGTGGGATTTTTATTCATATCTCGACAATTCCAGGTCCTAGAAACTTGAAACATGGACAAATTTTAAGTGAGACAATTTCAAGGCTACCCACAAAATATTCATGAAATTCGATGCATCTGTTCTACCGTGATGATGAGATAGATAAACACACAGACAGACAGACAGATAGATGTATTTTCAATTTTATTTATATAGATAAAAGAATTTCGTTCTTTTTTAAAATATTGTCAATAGTAAGAAATCATAGCAATAAAAATGCTACACTAAAGTCATGAAAGTAAAATAATAATGTAAAATGTAATATTTCATACATCAAATATCATATTTTTAACCGTTTGACAAGTAAATAATTGCATGTAAAAGATTTAGTATCTTAATATATTGCATGTATATTTTTTACTATTTGTTATGGCATGCTGATTTTTTAAAAGAATGGGTTAAGAAGTCATTTGTGTTTAGGTTGTGCACATTTTTTTAATGTAGCGAATAAACTGTTATTATGTTATTGAAAATTATTAAAATTACTTGGAAAAAAATAAAGTAACCAACTTACAGTTTCAAGTTACCATTGCATATTTCATTATATTAGTTAATGCTATTTTAATAATCCAAAGCTAATTTAATCTTTCTTGCATTTTCAATTCAATGGAATTATAAATGAAATATTAATGCCAAAAAGTTCTATTATACAGTTTTATTAAATTTGTAAAGCCCCTGAGGTATTTCATACTTTATAATTAAGCAAAATTGTTTACCATTTGTTAATGTGTGGTAGTATAAAAGGAATATAAGATGTGCTATATTAGGAAACCTGAACTTCTACCTACAGATTATAGTGCATAGGTTGGTTAATGAATGATATTCAACTAGTGTTTTGTTTTAATTCTAAATCATTTTACAATTTTCAACAACAGCAACAACAAAAAATAAATAAAATAAATATATAAATACGCATATTGAAAGTTAAATTCTGAGTTTATTTTTTATGATTATCTTATGATATTCAAAGAAAAAGATAGTATTTAGTAATCATTTTAGTTTCAGCATACTTTAGCTGTAAGTGAATGTACTGAAAAATTATTTAAATAAAATGCCTGTTTAAGCAATAAATACCCAGAGTTCTTTTATAAACTTTTATTAAAACATTACTGACTAACTGAATGGAATCCATTCAACTTTGCTCCCAGGGTGAATTTGAGTAATTATAAATTTTATTTTAAGGAAATTTACAACAATATTAATCTTTTAATTCACCCATTTTAATGTAAATTATTGAATTATTTGTGAACAAACATAAATACAGCATTTCCTTACATTTCACTTTGTTTGTTCTACGATTTGTAAGTATTGAAAATTTTAAACATAAAAAATTTAATGAATATTATTGCTTTACTAACAAATTATTATTCCTTTACATCAAACAAAGAAACAAAAAGGAAAGCAAATAGCAAAAACTCTGATTGCAATCTGGAAGACCTACTCGCAGTGGGCCCACAAGTCGAGACATCAAAAGTTAGTGCTCTGGCTTCCCCTATCGAAGGTGACGGACTAAGTAGCCTTTGTGGAGGAGCAGAAATGAAGAGTAGCATATAATGTACTGTGCATGTTGACATGTAATAATTCAAACATTTTCTTTAAAAAATTAATTATACAATGTTTAATATATGAACTCTTCTTAGTATTGATAAAGATGTAGGGAACATAATATCCCAAATATACCAACAGCCACCATCGATATAACACTCTGCTGCCCCTTAAAAAGTGAAAGCATAATGAGGAATAGTACAGCCTCTAGGTTGGAAACAAACACTTTAATGGTAGCCAGTCAAATAAATCCTTAAGTTAAAATAAAAACAAGTTAATTGAGGATGGTTACATGGGTAAGCTATGAAATATTATAAGACATTTTTCAGAATTATATATATATATATATATATATATAAAATAATAATAGTTTGAAAGTTCAATGAAAGAAAAGTGAGTGTTAGAAAGTTAGGTTTTTTGAGTTACAGCTTCTCACTTTTCTTTCATTGGACTTTCAAACTATTATTATATATATATATATATATATACAGGGTCTGTATAAAAAGAATCGGGAAAATTTTTTTCCTGACGTGAGTGTACGTCGTAGCGCGGTTGCAGCGCACATGCTCGGTAGTGGGAAATGTGACCTTCAAGATGCGCCAAGCGACAGTCGCCTTCGAGCATTCGTTCAGGCTACATCGTGTTTTTAGTGGACCCCTGTCGAGTGACTCGGTGCAAGTGCGAAATGTAGCGAATGATTGAACAGAGGTACGCGATCAAATTTTGTGTTGGATTGGGGAAATCATACTGAGACGTTGGCCATGATTTGCCAAGTGTTCAAGGATGAAAGCATGTTACAAACAGCAGTTTTTAAGTGGCACAAGCTCTTCAAAGATGGCCGAGAGAGTGTACAGGACGAGCCTCGCGTGGACGGTCATCGACGTCAAGAACCGACGACAACGTGCAACGTGTGCGTGAAGTGCTGAATTCAGACTGTCATTTAAATGTGCGAATGGTCGCAGATGAAATTGGCATTCATAAGATGACAATGCACAGCATTGCAATGCAGCATTGCACAGCATTGACAATGCACTGAAAATTTGGCGATGCGAAAGATCTGCACTAAACTCGTCCCAAAGGTCTTGACGGATGAGCAAAAGCAGAGGCGAGTGTTTGCTTGCGAAGACCTTCTGCAATGCGTTGAAGAAGACCCCGGCTTTCTGGACATCATCATCACGGGAGACGAGACTTGGATATTTGAATATGACCCGAAAACAAAGCGGCAAAGTTTGGAATGGCACACTGCGGGATCACCTTGTCCAAAAAAGGCTGGAATGAGCAAATCCAGAGTGAAAGCCATGCTGATCGTTTTCTTCGACACAAGGGGGGTCATCCACTACGAATTTGTTCCTGAGGGGCAGACAGTGAATGGTGCTTTTTACCTAGAAGTGCTAAGAAGACTGAAGAGAAGGGTCAACCGGGTGAGGCCAGCCATAGCCGGAAATTGGAAATTGCATCACGACAATGCACCCAGCTACACCTGCTCCAAGGTGACATTCTTCCTGATGATAAACGGCATCACGACGGTTCCCCAACCCCCCTTACAGTCCCGACTTGGCACCAGCAGACTTTTTCCTTTTCCCAAAAGTGAAATCGTCCCTCAAAGGACACCATCATAGGACACTAAGTGCCGTCAAAGAAGCTTGCACGCGTGTCCTTAAGGACCTTCCGGAATCCGCCTACCAGGGAGCCTTCGAGTCGTGGAAAAGCCATTGGCAAAAGTGTGTCGACGCTCAAGGGATGTACTTTGAAGACTTTTGAGGTATTGTAGCAATATCTCTAATAAATCTATTTTTCCCGATACTTTTTATACAAACCCTGTACATATATATATATATATATATATATATATATATTTTTTTAAGATAGTGTATTATGAGTTACTTCTTCCATTGGATTTATGGATTTACTATTTTAATATTTTATATATATATATATATATATATATACATATATATATATATACATATATATATATATATATATATATATATATATATATACATACAAAGAGACTGATACAGCAAAATAGCAAGAAAACTGAAAAGGTATATGCAAACGTGTGAAAAACTACAGAATGATCAAAAGGTTGCACACTTCAAATTTTCAAATCATATAATATTCTGAGAAATTGAAATAGTAGAATTTTCTTTAGTTGGATTGTATTAATATAACCTCAAATATAATATGCTAATTTTAATATGTCGGACAATCATTACAGACCTCTTTTTTTATCAATCAAAGAACATAGCTTTTACCCAGAGTGAAAAGATTTTATTTTAGAGTAATATTTATCTAGTCATTCTTATGAGAGTGCTACTGAAGAGTTTCAGAAGAAATACTTATTTTCTAAAACCCCTAACAATTCAACAATTATGAGGTCAGTAAAACATTTTCAAAAAACTGGATCTGCTAACTCTTTCTTGATGGTGTGCATTGCTGTCTAGAACACTTACACAAGATGGAGCAGAGTCAAAATACACTGATCATAAATGATGGGGCTTTTTGTGTAGCTAAGCCTAACTTTTAAAAAACAAATCTAATAAAATAAACTGTAAATTCAATTGTTTCACATTTTTTGTATAACCTTAGCAGAATACTTAATTATGTATATAAATATTACAGTTTTTGGGGGTATATTTTCTTTTAATAATTACATGAAAATGACAAAAAATTTGGGAATTTTAATCAACACAATAATTAATGAAAACAAAGATTAGTAGAAAATATGCAGCAAAGACTATTTACAGTAAAATGCAACAATATTTAAAAGTTAGATTTTGTATGATAATTTTGTATGATAATTTTGTATGATAAATAGAGATACACACAAAGTTCTTCATTGCACAGAACTATCATTTTATGACGCTTTGAGAAAAGATCATTACTATCATCTGAACAACTCAAAGGATCATTGACCATACAAATGATTTCTTCTCTAAATGCTTCAAAAAATATCTCTTTATACATTACGAGAAATACAAAATGATTGAATACCAAAACTGCAAAAAGACTCCTCCCCCCCCCCCATCTCTCCAAAAAATAAAGTATTCAGGAGTGTCAGAAATATGAGAATGTCTATACAGATAAGCAACATTTAACGAGCTGACTTAATTTGTTTACATTACTTATCCCTACAATTCTGGTTCCCACATTGTACCAAAATATCAAAAATACAAAACATTTCAACATAACAAAGGTCAACATTCTATTGTTTCAACTGTAGTGGACATAGGGCTCCATCTAGTGGCCTTAAAAAATCTAAAAACTCATATATGAGACACTCTTCTTGAGATGCAATTTATATGGCAACTTACCTATGAGCCACCCAGATGAGAGTAACATTCACTATTGGTGCACCGGTTGAACACCTGTCTTGTCTGAGTTAATGAAAGGCCAGCCTGCTTTCATTTTGTTTGTAACAGATCCAGTTTCTCAAAAAACTTTACTAACCTTGTACTCATTGAATTTTTGAGGATTTTAAAGCATGGGAAATTTCTTTAACCCTGGGAAAATACCATGTTCTTTGATTGATAAAAAAAAGAGGTGATCATCTGATGTATTAAAAACAGTGGACAATATTTCTGATATATTTTTGAGGATATATTAATATCATCTAACAGAACATTTTTTTACTATTTCAATCTTTCAATATATTATATGATTTTTAAAATTGAATATATGCAACTTTTTGATTATCCTGTACCTTGCTATGAGCAATTAAGTACCAACAGAAAATTCCTTCATACACTCATCATCTTTAGCCTGATGACCAAAAGCCTTCTTTTCCCAGGAATCTGCCTCAATTATTTTTTTAAGGTTTATTTTTTTTTTAATTCTTGTTTTGTAAAAATGAAATAATTACAAAACATTCACAAAAATTAAAATATTTGTTTTATATCAATGGAAACTTTACAAGTCATAATTAACAATCACAGTTAAACTTTCCTATATGTAACAAAAAATTTTAAACTTACACTAACAAAGTGACTATCCAAAGGCCTTGAAACAATTACTCTGCTACACTCTTCATTTGACTAATAAATAGAATAAATTTTTTTAAACGAATATGAATATTTATAATATAATTTGAGCTAAATTAATAAAAAAACAGACATCTAATAAAGCAATAATATTTGAAAAGTGCTTTCCCAAACATTATTGGCTAGAAAATATACTGGCATTGCACGGGAGTTAAAGCAAGGGTTCATTGAATCCATTCAAGTTTTCTAAAAGTGACTATTGGTGAAGTGAATCCCTACTTTAAATTCTAGTCAATACTGGTAAAAGAATAAATCAGGCATTTTTTGGCAGTTATAAACCAAAAATTATATTGCAAGCATGCAATGCCAAGTTTAAATTAAAATAGTTAAAAATTATACACATTTAAGGAAACATTTAAAAATAAAATTAACATAAGAATTAAAAGAATTCAACTTGAAAACTTTGAACATTTTCATATGTTGCTTTCAGAGCACATATATCACATTATAAAACAAAATACTATAATTAATTCAAAATGCAAAAACCACTTTTCAAACACAATTACACAAATGTAAACAGCAGTTTTATAATTAAAATTATCAACATAATGTATTTGATAATTTCTTCCTGAAACAAGGAAAATAAAGAACATCTGACATGTTCTTTACTTTTTTTTTTTAAGTAATAGAAAATGTAATGTGTCTGCACTCAAATTTAACCTAAAGTTAGCCCCAAAATTTCTAACAATACAGAATATACATTCTGGCACAATACTATGGAGAAGTAATACTGCTCTCATCAATAGATTATATTAAATTCTTCTAGATAAACTGTTAAATTCCTTTGGGCAAACTAAATTGTGCAATAGCACTATTTATGCAAAAATAATTCAGAAATTAACCTTAATAATTAACCAAAATGTGAAAATAAGCTAGTTTTGTCAATCTAATGATTAATATTTAGAGGTGGAGATGGATAGAAAAGGATACATGTGGACTCACATGAGAATTCCCTGCATTGTGCTATCATACTGAATGTGTCAAAATAATTAAAAAATTAACATGGATAATAAACCAAAATATAAAGTCAAGCAAGTTTTGTGAATTTAATGTGCAATAATTACAGGATGAAGATGGATGAAAAAATTTACTAGTCAACGCTCGGCAATGTGCGTGCTACAACCTGAATAATGCAATCCAACTATTTAATAAATAAATAAAGAGAAAATAATTAAAAAGTTAGCACTAATAATTAACCAAAATGTGAAAATAGGTTAGTTTAGTCTATCTAATGACTATTATTTAGAACATGGAGATAGATGGAAAAAAAATACTTGAGGACTTCCAGGAGTCAAGACAACACTAGAATTCACCAAGTTGCACAATCATACCAAATGTGTCAAAATAATTAAAAAATTAACATGAATAAAAAACTAAAATATGAAAATAAGCAAGTTTTGCAAATTTAATGTGCAATGATTGCAGGATGGAAATGGATGGAAAAACAAATATTTTCTATAATTTTACAGGTATTTTTCATAAATTATAATTTTTTTCAGAAATACATAATAGTTGGCCTCTCTATATTACTAATAAATATATTTAACCACAAGGAAAAGTTCATAAATGAAACACAATCAAATATTTGCTTGATTGGGGTAATTTCATTGTGATAATAACAAATTGATAGTTTGTGTAAATGTTGAAACTGCCATTTTTTACTGCAACATATTTCTGTAAGTTTGTACTTTAGTTTTGGCATTCAAATAAGGATTGCAAAAATTCAAAGTGCATCTAAATCCTTTTTCTTGTGCGAAACAATACTACATTTTAAATTCCAACTGAATTAAAACAATTTGCAGGTGTATATTGTAATTTTCTAATCCTTTTGTAATTTTGCAATTTTATAAATCATATTTGTAAAATATAAGTCTCATCAAAAGTCACTTGGCCTGAGCTGGAAATCAAACCTAAGCATATGGGATTATGTGTAGCTGAGCACATGGTAGCTTAAATAGCTGGAGTGGTGTAGCTGAGCACATGGGATTGTGCTCAGCTACACCACTCTAGCTATTTAAGAAATTCACCTATACAGGATGTCCCAAAAAGATTGAAACACGCTTTAATTCTTTACATGTTGAAAGTAAGGCAGGAAATAAGACTACGTTAATGAAATAGTCCTCCCATTAATGTTTAAAAAGTTACACTTTTTTAATTTTTATATGACCCCCTTAGACAAATATGGTCAATCAGAATTTTTTTATTTTTAATGCAACAAGATCATTAAAAAAAACTCTGTATATCTGTATCTATAAAATTGAATGAGTTATATTTAATTGAAAATTGAACATTGTGAATGGGGACTGTATATCAAATTAGAAATGTAAATTTGTGACATATCACAAAAAAGATAAAACTGGATGATAATACATAGGATACCCAACTGCGTAGTGAGTATCACTGCTTTATATGATCTCTGTCTATGTAATGCTTTATTTAGATGCATTTGTGATAAAAAATTTTGACACATATTAACATATTTTGATCTAAACAATTTCCATTGTCAATTTGTTTATGATCCCTATTTTCACTGATGAAACAGCCTTTCACATGGTGCGGAAAAGTGGCATAAGTCAGATTTTTTCATTTATCATAGTTCAGTTGATTTTAAAGATACAGATAGGCAGTTTTTTAACACTTTACAACAAAGTTGAAAAGTGTTTATGACTTTGTTCATTCTGTCTGTCTGTCTGTTCGTTAGCACGATAACTGCCGTAAAAATGACTTAATCAAAATGAAATTTTAGTATGTTGTTCAGACGGTCTGTAGAACCTATGGGAATATAAATGAATAATATCACGTAATTAGTTTTGGATTGAACCCGGGTTGAAAAAATGAAATACATTGAGCCCTATGGGACCTAATTTTTCAAACATGTTTTAAGCGGATTTAAAATTCACAAATTGCTTCGAAAATTTTAGGTAATATTCAAATTGTTCCATAAAATATATAAAAAAAAATTCAGCAAAATATATTCAGTAGTTTTTTAAATAAAAATTAAAATAATAATTACATCTCTTATATGAAACGATCACGTGACCATGATATGAAAATATCACATGACCCACTTCCAAATGATATATGGCATCCATCTTGTTTCAAAATCGTGATTTTTTAAGTTCTTTTTAATTCATATTGAGTGTTGTATCCGTCCTAAAACTACTTTATTTTTGCTTAAATTCTGTGCATCTACATACTGAAACAACGCAAATACAATATATTTGAGTTTAAATGATTATCCAAATTTGATTATTTCTACAACAAAGCCTATTTTTCACTTATGTAAAATGTAAACAGCAAAATATATAGAATGAGTTGTATTAGAATTGCTGTATTTCTTTAATACAAAATAATTTAGCCCATGGAGGCTGCATGGCTGATATGAATGAAATATTAATTTATTTTATACAGAGAAGGACGATTTTTTCGATGAAGTGTTAAGCATAGAGTTTAATTACTTGTAGCTCCATGGTCTTAATTTTTAAATAAAATAAATTATTATAGTATTGTGATGAATGAAATGAATGGGGGAAAGTTATGAATGAAATGCTGTTTTTATAGAGAGATCCAAGCGTGTTATTTTTTCTATGACGTCATTTGAATTAATTTCAGTTGTTTTCAATGAAGTTTTCAAATATAATAAATTATCGTAGTATTATGATAGTTTTAAAAATATTACCGTGGAATGTATCGCATTTTAGAGATATTTAAACCAGGCAATTTATATTTGAATGCCGTCATTTGAATGAAGTTCATTTTTTTCAATGAAGGTTTAAGTTTTCAAATATAATAAATTAATGTAGTATTGTGATAAGTTTTAAAATATTACCTAGGAATGTATTGCATTTTAGACTTTTTTAAATAAAATTGCATTGAAGTTGGAAAGTGTTTCATAATCAATGCTTTAAGCATGATTGATCTTTCTTGTTTTTTAATGATCTTGTATTAAAAATAAAAATTTTCTGATTGACCAAATTTGTCTAAGGGGGTCATATAAAAATTTAAAAAGTGTAACTGTTTGAAAATTAATGGGAGGACTATTTCATTAACATAGTCTTATTTCCTACCTTACTTTCAACATTTTTGCAATTTACATTGCCCACTTATCTCCAACAGATAAAGAATTAAATCATGTTTCAATCTTTTTGGGACACCCTATATATTGCTTAGTTTTTGTCCCTGAAACATCTTTTGTTTAGTTAATTACTTAAATTGAATATATATATATATATATATATATATATATATATATATATATATATATATATATATATATATATACAAGTACATATATAACACACACATGCATACATACACTGGTGTCCAAAATTATCTTTATATGCACAAAAACACTGATTTCTCAACAACTGTTAAATAAAATTGAATTAATTTTTGGGGTGTAATATACAGTATCATAACATATAAATACAAACTGAAAAATCAAATGACTGCATATGATATAAAACCAATTATAAAAAATTGGCCACTTCCACCAATGTCTGCCCAGCCTCTAAACAGTTGACAGCTTGCTACCTTAAAGATTCTTTCCAAATGATGCTTCAGAATAAAAAAACTGTTTTGAGTTGATGAACAGCAAAATCAAATCCTGAATAGAAGTTCACAGGGAAACATACTTCACAGTATTTGAGCTGCCTAATTTTACGTATGCAATGACAATATTGGATACCAATATATATAGCAGTGTGAAAATATCACTAGAATGAAAGTTGAGGTATAGTGTACACTATTAAGGGTGAAATATAAAAATGAAAGAAGAATATGCAACTAAGACAATAAATTGGGAATTTTGGCAAAATGTTTGCCTTAGATATGCTAGCAAGAATATAAATTTCCAATTATGGCTTAATCTAGATAGCCTACGAATGTATAATACAAAATCTATTTCTAAACTTAAACATTGCTTATTGCTTAGGAAGCTCTCAGATAATCAAGAGATGATTGTGGGCCTCTTTTTACAGCATGGTCTTTTGGACTTGGTCTAGGTGGTTCCTTGACGAAGGGGATTAGTTAACAACAAATATTACTAATTAGAAATCAAGAATAACGATCAAAATAAAAAATAATAAAATTTAAAACTTAGGTATAAGACATGTTTTCATTTGAGATATCTAAATCAAATACATTTGCATAATAAGTTGGATTAAATATCATAACTGTAATAATTTGATAGTTACTTCTGAGCAATCAGGTATAGATAAACTTGCTCCAGCATTTGGCACACCTAATTTTTGCAATGATCGGATATACTTAAAAAAAATATTTCTTGGCAGAGTCAGATGCTTCTCAATTTCGTATAGTAACTGCAAAAACAGACAATACAAAATTAAAGAAAAGTTGTAGGTATGCAAGTCAAAAAGTTTAAAAATTCAACTTATTAACTTTAATCTGGATTCTAAAATGAAAGAGTATTTTCCATTAAGCTCTATTATATCAATAGAACTGATAATGGAGTTTCAGGAGCTCTTTCCCCTTTCCGATTGTAAGCCTGCATTAAAAATGGTAAATCCATTGTGAATTAGTTAACATGGATTTCAGATTTATTTTAGTAGTTTTGGTCAATATAGCAATGTTTTCCTTTTCAATTAATCTTACATATTTAAATCAATACAAACCGCAAGTATGATAGCAAAACAGAGTTCTTGCCCATTTTTCATTAAAAAAAATTAAGCTCAAGCATCTTTTAGAACTATAGAAAAAAAAATTAAATACAATGAAAAGATGAATTACATTTACACATTGTGCAATTTTATTAAACTTCATTTTAAACAATAACACCATTCATGAACAGGGCCGGATTATAGTTTGGACAAAAAAGACAAATGTCTAGGGTCTTCTTTTTTTTTAGGAGTCTAATGAAAACTGACCAAAACCAGAAGTTGCTAACTCGTTCCAACAGTGGAATGAGCAGCTACGTGTGGAGGCCATGACATCAGGGCTCTCATGACACGTCTTGGCCTATCAGATGAAGGCATTCACTTCCACGGGGTATAAAAAAGCATGTACTAGCAACAAAGCAAACTTTTTTCACCTTTTATTAGATTTAGTGATGTTTTGCTGTAGTGAAATTGGTTTAAAATAGAAATTTTTAAAATATTTCATTCCAATTTAGACAACATATCAAATATATCTGAGCATACCATTAAATTTAATAAAATGGCACAAACAAAATACTGACACTAATGAGTTAGAAGACAAAATTATTACAATTTTTGTTACTTTGTAAAAGTGAAAATTTAAATTCACCCTTTTATATATGTTCTAGTTTATAAAGAAAACAAAAATGCATAGACTTTCCCTAATGTAGAAATCTAAAATTCCAAAATTTTAAATTAGGAGTGACGGTGCATAGGAATAATAAAAAAAAACTTAAAATCTCTTTGCCTAATTATCGAGCACTTCCACTCCAATTAGAATCTTGACTTCGACTCAATTTTTAGGTCAACGAAAAAATTCAAATTAAGGGTGGCAATTCAAAGGAATAATTAAACAACTCACAACAACTGTTCAAACTGATCAAGTACTTTCATTCAAGTCAAAATCTTGGTTTTGGGCACATTCGATCCGTCTCAGTTTCCAGATCAATAAAAAAAATCGAAAATTCCAATTAGGTGGGGCGATACAAAGGGATTAAAAAAAAAAACTTGCATTATTTTAGCTCTCAAAATGTGCACCAATCAATTTTTTTTTTAATTGAAACAGATTCTGATATTCAGAACTTTTATTGTTTCGATGTCCCATTTAGTGGCCACTAGCTATTAAGAATGGGTGAAGGGCGGGTGAAATGGCTTGTTTTAAAATAAACTCAGCATAACCATAATTTGAAAACCTGGGGGAAAAAGCAGCTTTGAGATTTAAAGCATCGCATGAGAATGTTAACTATAAAAGTCATCTTACTTCCATCATTATTAACTCCCATAATATTTAGTTAATTATGCACAATATATCTTTAAAATTAACCACAATATGAAAATAAGCAAGTTTGGTCTGCTTACTGTGTAATAATTAAAGGATGGAGATGGATGGAAAAAGATGCTTGTGGACTCTATAATGCAACACCATAGAAAATGAATTGCGCAATCCCACCATTTATGCAATAAATTATTTCGAAAGTCATGAACTGCTTGCTCACATCAGATTTTTTGTGAAACAAATACTTACCTGTAAAGTTAGACCTGTTTTTAAATCCCTATTTTATTGGGGCTGACATGCTTAGAGAAAAACTGAATTGGATGAAAAGAGATAGGGATTGAAAGTTGTATATTAAAATTCAAATGATATCAGGCAAATGTTTAAAAATAAACACATTCGAAAAATATTTATATATTTCAACCTCATTAAGATGCTTGACCCCCTTTAATCCCATTAATTACTAGCCCAGATCAACCAAAGACAACTCCCAGTGGTTCCTTCTCCTTTTCTCCTTCCATGTTTTGACTTGACTGACTCATAAACAGTAAACACTTAGTGAAAATATCTTTCTCCCTAATGAGGAACATAAAAATCCTAGTCTGAATAATTATATTTGGAAATCTTGATTTCAGAGCAAAAATTCTTAAAAAGTTCAAATTTTCAGAATTTTCACCCCAAATTGATACCAAAGAATAATTGTGCAAAAGTTTACCTTTGTAAAGAAAAATAAACTTATAGTAATTTATAAAAAGGGAAGTGCACTACAGTAAAATCAACAATCTCTCAGTCTTTTTCTACTTTATCTTATTTTTCTCAGGAGAGATGAAAGGGGGATGTTTTGCTTCTTTTTTTGGGGCAAAAATAATTAAAAAACAATAGTAATCTCTAATATTTTCATAATATTCCCCACAGTGCCGATTTCGGACAGTCAGTCATTTGTTCAGATTCCTTTTGCATTTTGGAATTAGAATGGCAAAAATTAAGTTTTTTAAGGAGATTTTGGCAAAATTAAGAAGTTTTGAGGACCCTTAAAGACACAATTTGAATTGAGTGTTTAAGGACTGTATGAACCCTGTCATTGACCTACTGAAGTCATACTAACATTCACCTATGCGCATTAGCAGGAGGGTAGGAGCTATTTATTCCTTTTGTGTTTTTATGAGCAGTGAGCTGAATATATGGTCAATTATGGAAATTTTTATTTTATTGTGAGAATGATAGGCAAAATAGGCAATTTGGAAATTGAGATGGAGTTATCTGTTTCTGTATTATTTAAGCAGCAGGCATTTATTTTACTTATAAGTAGTGGGCACTTATTTTATTTATAAATAGGGAGCACTTATTTAGAGCCCAGACAATGGCAGGTAACTTGTTCTATTGGAAATATAAAAATTATGTTGTTTGTGGAAGATTGCGGTTTTGTGATTTGGAGGGAAGGTGTCATATCATGGCTGTTGCGCCAGTGTACATGGATTACATACAATATTCACAAAAAATTTCACTGTTATTTATATGATTACATTTTTATTTAATTTGTTAGTTTATATAACTACTCTGCTCTAACTGTCGGGCAATGTTGGGTACATATTCTAGTAACTAATATACGAACCTTTCTATAAAATACAGGAGCACTAAAACTACTTAGTATGCATATAGCTAAAGGAACCTTCACACACAGACTTTCGTTTGCATAACCAGATTCAGGCCAACCCTTTAAAAAAAAAAATAGAACATAAACAAAAATCATATTTCATAAAACAAAAATTTTAAATCAAAAAACAATGCTATGAAGATATAAATAACATTTTCTAACTTAAACTAGTGTTCTCCCCTGGCCCTTTTTAATAGGTGCACCATTCAGCTAATTTTTACTGACCACCCAGCTACAATTTATATCTTCTTATGATATGATTGACTATACCTGTAAGCACAAAATGCGAAAGAGGTCTATCTACTTTAAAGCCAATTAAAACCTGCTTAAGGAATGAAGCAGAACACTCAAAATAATCTAATGCAAATTTCACTAGAAGGACTAAATCCAACAGACTTTGACTATGAAACAGCTGCAGAAAACTGGCACCAAAGGAGAACAGAAGAATTAACATGTAAACTGCTAAATTTACTTTAATTGATTTTAATAAATGCAGATGTTGACTCCCCCCCCCCCCCAACACCACACACATACACCTCCGTATCCTATACAATTGTTTTTTTAATTTTGCCCATCTAGCAACTTTTTTGGCCACCTGGCTTCAAAAGTTTTCTGGTGGAGAACACTGTAAACCCTTCACTAAAATCTAAATTTTTAATAGCTAATACCACTAGAAAAAGTGCATACTAAATGCAACATATTCATTTTGAGCAAAAATGTTATTCTTAGCCCTTAAATTCACATATTTTTAATTTCTTTAATATATATATGAGTGTGTGTGTTTTACACTGAATTCAGGAAAAATATTTATTTTAAATATAAGTAGGAACAATATAAAAATATTTATTGAGATCTTAAATTCTGTTGAAGAAATAGAACATTGAGCATTGGTTATTCCAATTATATCAATAAATAAATTACATTACAGTAAATTATTTCTTAAATGATTAATTTTTATATTATAAACATTTTACATTAATCAGATTAATTAGCAATATAATGAAAAGCTTTAAACTAGTTCAGTTTAATCAAAAAGCAAAACTTTGTGCAAAGGGTAAGGCAAAATTAAGAATCACATTTACACAATTAAAATATAATGCACTTTCAAGTAGACTTTATCTTCTTCCTTAGTTTGCTCTTTTGTAATTGATGATCTTTGAACCAATTGTTTTCAGTATAAATACCCTTTTAGTTCTTCAATTTGTGCTCTTTTCGTCTTCTTAACTCAGATTGTTACTTTTTTAGCACTAAAAATGGCTACTAGGCCAAAACATCTGGTCTTTTTAGCCCAAAACTCTTGTTTAGTGTATATATGATTTAATTGCATTTCATTATTAGTTAGTAATTCCTGAAAGATCTATCCCCTAATATTTTTATATTTATCTTGCTTTTATATAGGAACATTATTTTCCCAACACATTAATGAAATGAAGGTATATTTTTTATAAGCTAATAAAATGCTATTATTTATTCAGACTCAAAACACATTTAGGGGACATATATTAGAATTTGATATATTTGCATCTATAATTTCAATTAAATTGAAGGGCATAATAATTACCAAATTGGAGGGATTAGAATGCTATAGAGATATTTATTTTACACTGGTTAGTTGTATCAATGACTACTGAATCAAAACAACTCATACTAATGTGATTTAATTATATGGTGATCACATGATAAAGAAATACAAATGCATATGGTTAGGAAGAGAAAGGATGTACATTTTAGAGAAACTATCTAACTAGAAATGCATGATAATTGTATCTCTAGCAAAATAAGATAAACTAACCTGAATTCTCAAGCAGTAACCAAAAATTGTTTCTTCCTTATCCATCAAAGTAAAGTGGAATGTTTCACTAGAAAAAAAAAAAAAAAAAAAAAATCAGACAAAAATTAGTCTAAATATGAACAGTATACCCGAAAACTTATTAAATCCAGAATTTGATTATCACAAAATAAATTCCTTTTATCTTCTTAATAAAATCTTTTTAAATTTATTTAACATACTTGATTTTAAACACAGCTTAATTGATAGTATGTATGTACCAGAGATAACAGATATATACTTCCTCCAGATGAAATCGGGTTTAATTTCACAAAGATATATTTTCCTAAAACTTTTTTTTCCTCAAATTTAAGTTGAATAAAATAAATCATACGATATAAAAGTTTTTTCAGACACGTTTAATGTGCATCACAACTAGAAACAAACTGAGAAGATCTCCTTTACAAATGGGGTTTCCCCGAAATTTGAGAAGCACAATGACATTTAGTGTTACCAGCCAAAAGCTATATTAATTATTGGAGCTAAAACTTAATAAAATCGAAACATCTGTCTCATTCTTTTACAGTGTTATATGAGCCTCTTTTAGAGTGTTATACGAGCACGATCACAATTTTTCTGCCGTGTTATACGAATCCGTCTTATATGAACCCGTGTTATAGGGTGGTCTACTGTACATAGCTATATGTAGCAACGCAATAGACATCAAAGTCTAATTAATTAAAATCAATGTTGAAGATGTTTATTAAATCATTCCAAATGAAAAGAATCAGTACAAAGTAATAAAAGAATATTCAAAATATCAGATATACAAAACATTCCTTATAAGTTGTGTTTTGTAAACACTTTAATATTATATCAATGTCTTGAAACAGATTTTCATACTTTTATACTATTATATACATATATATATATTTACAGGGTGTCCCAAAAAAATTGGAACACGCTTTAATTCCTTACCTGTTGGAGATAAGTGGGCAATGTAAATTGCAAAAATGTTGAAAGTAAGGTAGGAAATAAGACTATGTTAATGAAATAGTCCTCCCATTAATTTTCAAAAAGTAACACTTTTTTAATTTTTATACGACCACAAATTTGGTCAATCAGAAAATTTTTACTTTTAATGCAACAAGATCATTAAAAAACCTGCATATCTGTATCTTTAAAATCAACTGAATTCTGATAAAGGAAAAAATCTGACTTATGTCACTTTTCCAAACCATGTGAAAGGCTGTTTCATCAGTGAAAATAGGGATCATAATGATGGTGAAAATTGTTTAAATCAAAAATATGTTAATATGTGTCAAAATTTATCACAAATGCATCTAAATAAAGCATTACACAGACAGAGATCATATAAAGCAGTGATACTCACTATGCGGTGGGTATCCTATGTATTATCATCCAGTTGTATCATTTTTGTGATATGTCACAAATTTACATTTCTAATTTGATATATGGTCCCCATTCACAATGTTCAATTAAATGTAACTTACTCAATTTTAAAGATACAGATATGCGGGTTTTTTTAATGATCTTGTTGCATTAAAAATAAAAATTTTGACTGACCAAATTTGTCTAGGGGGGGGGGGGGGTGTCATATAAAAATTTAAAAAGTGTAACTTTTTGAAAATCAACGAGAGGACTATTTCATTAACATAGTCTTATTTCCTACCTTACTTTCAACATTTTTGCAATTTACATTGCCCACTTATCTCCAACGGGTAAAGAATTAAAGTGTGTTTCAATCTTTTAGGGACACACCCTGTATATATATATATACATACACACACACACACATACATATATACAGGCTGATCATAAACTCTTTTAACAAAAAAAAAAAGATGGATGATAGTACACATCAAGAACAATACTTGCAATAGAGAGCGTAGGGCCACATTCCACTCGTACAGTTTACTTATGAAATGGAAAAGAACAATTGTCTTGCATTTTTGGATGTTTTGGTCATCTGCAATGATGACGAATTTCTCACTATGGTCTTTTATAAACCTTATTTGGTCACTCTACCTCCATATAAAAATTTCTGCCTTCAGCCTAACCAGAAATTACTGATTTCAATACTTTTGTCTATTGTACTTTGAACGTTCGTTCTACTACGGATTTGCTCAATTCTAAGATCAACTATTTAAAAGCCAAAATGTTAATAGAAATTTTTTTTAATAGAAGTATAAAATTTGAAAGTCGTTATAACAAAAATTAAAGCAATTATTATTGCAACATTGTAAACTTTCACTAAAAATCAGAAATGTTAGTCCAGATGATCTAGAAATGTGGATAAACGATGCTGTATTTGTGGAGGAGTTTAAGATACATAAAGACAATCAATAAGTACATAGAATTGTAGACATCAAAGTTTACTATGCTACACCCAGTTTTTATATAGGACTTTTTTCAGTCTTATAAATTCTAGTTTTTAAGCATTTTTTGAAATATTTATTTTCTTGCAAAATATCTTGATGCATATTGTTTAACTGCAACCAGAAGAATAGCTATTCAGTAATGCCCCAAAACAATTATGTACAATAATTATGTGTACATGCTTATAAGAGGAGAAAGTTCTATATAAACCTCATAAACCTCAACCGGATGCAAGTTATAAAATGAGAAATGTATTACAATTATTATTTTAAAGATAGTTATGTATATTTTCTTAATCATGTTGGTCAAGAAAAACAAAGCAAAATATATACTATTCATACAAATTTTAAATAAAAACAGATTCTTTAAAGATAACTTCATCAATGCATATAGCTTATAGAAAATTATATCAAAATATACATAAAATATGTAAAAAAATTTAATGTCTGTGAAATAATATTTATAAATACTACCTTTGGTACACTGAGGCAGTTTTCCAAAGAGTATTAGCAGGAAAGCAAATATGTGGTAAAAGAGGAATATTATATTCATCAGCAATCTAAAAAATTAATATTTTTCAATACAAATTTAATATATTTAAACATGGCAAATATTTGAAATCATTTTATTAAAGGAGTTTAAATTTCTATCATTTTTATCCTCCATTAAGAGAAACTTTTCATCAATTGATTTATACATAAGAAGGCAACATCTCTGAATATACATCTCATAGATATATGTTAACTTTTATATTACATAGCAGATGTTCAGGAAACTAACTTTGAAAACATATTATTTAAACAAGTGCAACTGCATCAAATATTTCACCAAAATTCTCTAACTTTACTGTGTTATTTTTAATTAGTAGCCACTTTTTATCTTCATCTCTAAAATATTAAATGAAATTTCACTAGAACAAAGTGTAGAAACTATTGAGAACATTTACAATACAGTCGGAAAAAATGTTTTATTTCAAAAAAGTTAAATTCTAACAATAGATCATTTATATAGAGCACAACTTTTATGAGCTCATCAGAAACTAAAAACTCTGACCCATAAGGAGAAAACTAGGTGTCATGTTAAAAAGGATATTCAAATGTTTACTTTTTTAAATTGTGAAATACAAATTTATGATTATTGCTTATATTCACAAAAGTGCCAACTAAAAATGTTTATGATTAATCAAAAGTCAGATCATTTGTACTGAAATTACCGGCAGATGCAGGAAACACAACCCATCCCACTCTGCATAAAAATATATTAACATATAATTCCTACAGACATTTCCAAAATTTACCAAAATCTTTAGACAACAAATTTAGTCAAATGTGTGGTTATCAATGACTAATTAATGCTCCACGAATGGATGTCCATCTCTCCATGAGAGGAGATATGGCAGACTCTTTCAGTCCAATAGAAAGGCAATTTACAGATAATTTGATGAAATTACAGATAATCTGAATTAGGGACCAAACCAGATGATCTCTTTATAGTTTGCTTCATATTACATTGTATGGGCTACAGAAGTAGAAGTACTAACCAAGTAATCATAATAATTAGACCTGTGTATATTTCTATATTTTAAAATGAATTGAAACTGCAAAAAGTGAAATGATTAAAACTACAAAAATATTTTAATGACAGTGAATTCCATTGAGTATAAATCGCTTTTTTTAATGACCAAAATATATAAGATTGGAATCACGCTCTTAAGGTAAATAATTCTATGAACCAGAATACACATTAGGAGAAAATGTCTTACTTTCAATGGAAAAGAATGTGTAACTTGAGGCTGCTCTTCTATTACATTCACAATAAATATAGCTTCATATAATTTTGGTGCAAGGCAAATACTAGAGGAGGACACCTGATTTAGAAAAGAATTTCATAAAATTACATGGCTAAAAATATGTGATACAGATCAATGCATGAAAAAATTTTCATACTGAATTCATACAACTATAAGTACAGTGAAATGCTTTTTATGTGGCCCTATTCAGGCATGGATTTTGAATTCCATACACAATTCTTAAAGTTTAAATAGATAAAATATATATTTTACTTTGAATTGGATTGAACAACTTATGAAATTCCTTTATTATTATAATTTATAATAAATCTGTATGGTACAACTAGCATAGACCCAGCATAGCCAGGAAAGATAAATAAAGAGAAATTTAAGTGTAAAAATCTCTGCTCTCTCTAAAAAAATTAACTCTATGAATAAAGAGAATAAAGGTTCCCTTTGCTAATTAATTTTCCAAATCTCTCTTCAGTTAAGCAGTCACAGCTTGCTCAAACGAACAGCATGGGAATTAATTGACTAAAACAGCTTCCTCTTAACAATAGTGCATGAAAAGAGACAAACACTTATAATGTAGCATGGAAACCTAATATATATATATATATATATAATAATAATAGTTTGAAAATCCAATAATAGAATAGAGAGAAGTTGCAATTCAAAAAAACCTAACTTTAAAATATGCCTACATAATAAAATGAAGTATTAAATACAGAATCATCAATCAAATGGAAAATAAAATGCAAATTTCTAGTCATCAAGCTGAAGATAATCAACAAATATCAATGGAATGGAATCGATAATTGAAATCAAATAAAATCCAAGCTTTAAAGCCATACACATAGATAAGCGCTAGGCCTAAATATATGAATTGTTCATTTTGAAAAAACTCTTCTTCAAGTCCAAATAATTAATCAAAATGAACATAAAATGTTTCACACACAGGTTTCTGCGATGGTACTTAGGAACAGGCAGCTAACAATAGCAGAAATAGCAGAATCAGTTGGGATATCCTAGGCCACATGTCAACCGATACTGACTAAGGATCTTAACATGCATAGGGTGTGTCAACACATTGTTCCCTGCATGTTAACCACGGACCAAAAGGCAATTCGAATGGAAATGGATGGGAGACTTAATTTCGGCTGTTGACAAAGATCTTTCCCTATTTGGCAGAATTGTTACTGGAGACGAGAAATGTTTTTTATACGACTCGCAATCCAAGAGAGCATCGGCAACGTGGAAATCACCACAATCTCCACGCAAGCAGAAATTCCGCCAAGATCGCTCTAAAGGGAAGGTCATGCTAGAGGTGTTCTTCGATATCTAGGGCATTGTGCATCTGGAATTTATCCCTGAAGGGCGCACTATGAACAAGGAACTCTATGTAGACATCCTGCGTCGTTTGCGCGAGTCGATCCGGAAGAAGAGACCAAAACTGTGGGCTGAGCAGCCATGGGTGCTTTTGCATGACAATGCTCCTGCACATCGATCCCTCCTCGTCGCCAACTTTCTTGCGAAAATGCAAACAACTGTTTTGCCACATCCTCCTTACTCCCCTGATCTCACCTCCTGCGACTTCAGCCTATTTCCTGAACTGGCAAGTCGCTTACAGGGTCGTTGATTTCAATCCGCAGATGAAGTTAAAAGTCCATCACAGGCTGAATTAAGGGACATGGCTAAAAATGGATTCCAGAAGTGTTTCGATGACCTTTACAAGTGATGGCAAAAATGTGTTGTTAAGCAAGGGTCTTATTTCGAAGGAGGATTTGTTTCAGCATTTTAATTGATAATATTTTTTAAGTTATAGACTCAGTCCGGGAACTTTTGAATCCTACTCTGTAGATGAAAAGTTTCAAACTGAAAAAATGCATATGGAGCTAGGCCTTTCCTGGCTCCCTAAAAATTTTTTTTACATGAAATAGAAAATAATTGAAAAAAGTGAAAAGTATTTCCAAAACCATGTACGTTATCAAGGTCCATACCTAGTTTGGTAATACTGAAATTCTATGTTTCTGTGTGCATAACTGTATATTGTATTACAGAAATTATATATATGGCCCAACATATATATATATATATATATATATATATATATATATATATTAGAGCAATGCTTAAATCACTATATAAATATTCAGAAATTAATAAATCATATAAACTTATTTCAATTAAAAGGATATTAAAGAAATTCAAAAAGATTTTATTACTTATGCCGATAAGGCTAGTAGTAACTACTCTATCATCTGCAAATATTACTATATAAGTACCCTCCAGTCACTCATTCTTAATAATTCTAATTTTTATTTACATAATACTAACATTAAAATCTTATCTAATAGAATCTCAGCAAAATATAAACAATTATCCATCTTAATAATAGTAGTAATAACATTCCATATGTAGTTTTGGTACCAAAGTTTCATAAATCCCCTGTTGCTTTTCGAACTGTTACTCTTGTGCATAATTATTACCTTACAAATGCTGGTAAATTATTACAAAAAATTTTAAATGACATCTCTTTGTCAGATGATATCTCTAATAATAGTCATATTGTAAAAAACAGTTTTGAATTAGTTAAGAAATTAAAAATTCTAATTAATATTCATAGTATTTATACCTTTGATTTTAAGGATTTGTTCAATAATATTGATATAGATGATCACTTTAGAATTATTTTACAAATTTTTGAAAAATATAATACTATCTTATAATATTCAACATTTTCTTTTAAAAAATTACTTAATTTCACTCTCTATGAGAATTATGTTCAACATGGTGATTCTATCTTTAAGCAACAGTTTGGTATTCCACAAGAGGGGTGTACTTCATCATTATTGGCTAATCTATATTTGTACTACTGTGAGAAAAACTATAATCCAGTGTCGCATAAATTGCATATGTATAGATATTTAAATGATATATTATGTGTATCCCCTAATAATAATTCTTTTGTCTTAAATTTTTATCCTAATAATAATTTACAAATAATGACTCTAATGCTGCAAACTTTTTAGATTTAAATTTAAAAATTGTAATCTGGCTATAAACTTATATGATAAAAGACTAGACTTTAACTTTAATACCTCTAAAATTCAACACATTGACTCTTGTTTGCGTATATCAGTGTTTAGAAATATTATATCAAACCAGGTTCTCAGAATAAATAAAATTTGTGATGACAATTATAAATTAACACATTTTATAGAATTATTAAATACTGCAGCCAATAATGCATATCCTCCTAATTTTGTAATTAAAATTATAAACTCAGTGTACGAGGGGCCATCCAAAATTTCCTGGATTGGTGCTGTATAACCGAAATGTTAAACAGTTTCAAAGCCAATTGATGGCAGTAGGTACTTGTTTTGTGAGCTAGTGTGCAAAATTTCATTGTGAATGAAGCAGTTCTTGCTAGTATAGATGCCATTTTGTTTGAAGTTGTTTACACTGCATTGCTATTTTCATGATGGATGCAAAAAAAGAACAGCATTGTACCGTAGTAGAGTTGTAATGCCAAGGAGCACACGAGGAACAGCAGATTAAATTTTTAAAATAAGACTTTAATGCATAAAAAAGAAATATTTACAACTATGTACAAATAGGAAATTGTAATTGCATATTCATTGTAAGTGCCGGCTTTCGGCCAAACTTAGGTTAGTGAGCTGCAGAAGGAGAAGCGACTAGCATCGTCGAATTCTAAAATCGAACTCCTCTTTCAAAAAAGGGTCTTCTCTTGTCCCTCCGTTGGCAGGTCAGAGATCACGGCTCTGCGGGGTGGTCCATCCATCCGAAAACCGAAACGCAGGCCAAAGATTCCCTTTCCAGGTGTCATATTTCCCAACTCCAGCACCACAGCTGTTAAAATCCAAACCTTCTCTTATACATGAATTTGGTCGACACTGGGCGTGTGAATGAGAAAAGTATATTTGCCTCTCATGGCAGTTTTTGTAAGCAAAAGCAGTTTTTTGAGCTAGCAATAGTACATTACAGCTTGCTTGCATTAAATTTTGTGTGAATCTTGCTAAAAGTGCAACAGAAACTGTGGAAATGATTCAACAAGTGTTTGGTAAACAATCACTGAGTCGAACCCAAATTTTCGAATGGTATAAGCATTTTAAAGCTGGTCGAACATCAGTTGATGATGACGAACATACAGGAAGACCTTCGACGAGCACAACACCGAAAAACATTGACAAAATTCGACAGTTCATTCATGAAGATCAACGTCAGACCATTCCAGATCTCTGTGATAAAGTTAGAATTGGATATGGAACATGTCAGCGAATTCTCACCGAAGAATTGGGAATGCATCGCCACCAAATTTGCTCCCAGGATGTTGACAAAGGATCAAAAGCAACACCAAATTAATGTTTGTGCGGAGCTTCGGCAGCTCGTTTTGGATGATGAAACCTTCATGTCCAGAGTAATTACTAGTGATGAGAGTTAGATTTATGGGTATGATCCCGAAACTAAGCAACAATCTTCACAATGGAAAAGCCCAAGTTTACCAAGGCCAAAAAAATGCAGACAAGTGAAAAGTAATGTGAAGAGCATATTAATTATGTTTTTTGACATTAAGGGAATTGTGCATAAAGAATTCATGCCGGTGGGTCACACTATCAATTCACAGTTCTACTGTGATGTTCTGAGACGCCTTAATGAAGATGTCAGAAAGAAACAGCCGGAATTTTGATGAGTAAAATACTGAGTTCTTCATCACATCCACCCACCGTTCATTTAACACACAACAGTTTTTGACCAAGAATTCGATGAACATCATTCCCCACCAACCTTACTCACCAGACTTAGCCCCCTGCGACTTCTTTTTATTCTCAAAAATGAAATTTAAACTAAAAGGCCGACATTTTGATACCAGTGAAGAAATTCAAACAGAATCGCAGACCGATGTATAGCTACAGGAGAAAGCTATTTTGAAGGTGACAGTGAACTGATATGGTTAGTTTTCAAATTTTTACAGTGCCAATCCGGGGAATTTTGGATGGCACCTCGTATCAACTACCACTCGATAATCTTCAAGACTTTCCAATTATGGCAGCTAATTTGATTTAAAAAAGAAAAAACTAATTATTATAATTTCTTAATTATGATTATATAAAAATGTAAAATAAAAAATAAACTAAAATAAAAATTGAAAAACAATAAATTTGAAAATAAGATAAATAAATATTTAATATTTTGAAAATTATTTTTGCTAAAAATATGTAACATTAGTCAATTTGATACTACAATTTGAGCCCCTTATATAATGGTGATGGTGGAATACTCGTTTATTCATTTCTTCTAAAAATCACTTGTCTGTTCATTCTGCTTTACTTATATAGTAAATTGGTCTCGTACTCTAACTGACTGGACAGGTTTTAGGGAATGTCACTGTAACCGACTCTGTCTCCCCCCCCCCCCCCCGACTTTGATCTTATTCATCATACTTGTTCTGGATGCTCCTCGACCATCTTCATTCCGGCTCTGCTTGTACTTCACATGCAGTTTAGAATTCCTGCCTCATGATAATTATAATTCTTGATTTCCTGTTTTTTTTTCAATTCTTCTTCTTTTAATGCTTGAAATCTGTTGCATTGGTAACGTACTATTGCAATTCTGAAACAAGCATGTGCCTGGGTTAATTAGAGCTAGATGCACAGATTTGAAAATGAGTCTAGTCTAATTAATCTTCAAAATTAAGCCAGTGCTGAATATTTCTTTTTTCGGCATTGTGGCCATGATTTAACTGTTTTGTTGATTTTAATATTTCATTATTATTCGATTTGGTTAATATATCTTTCTAATATATATATTACATACATTCTAACTTTGGATTTAATAATTTATTTTTATATATATATATATATATATATATATATATATATATATATTATATATATATAATGATAATAATAATAATAATAATAATAATAATAATAATAGTTTGAAAGTCCAATGAAAGAAAAGTGAAGCTGTAACTCGAAAAACCTAACTTTCTAACAAGCATACAAAATAAAAGTATAAATCAGCAAATATTCAAACATATGGATAAAAATACAAAATTCAAATCATAAAGTTAAAGAAAATCTACAAAAATCAATGTTATGGAATCGATAAAAGAAAAACAAATGAAATCCAAGCATTAATGCAATATACGTGGATAAGGGCTAGGCCTAAATAACTGAATTGTTCACTTCGCAAAACTCTTCCTCGGGTCCAAGTATTTTGTTGAAGCAAACACAAAATATGTATGTTTCTGAAGAAATAGATAGATTATATCTATAAACTATTTCTACTTGGACAACATACATAAAGAAGAAAAATAAAAGGAAACAAGAATACCTGGAAAAAACACTACATATGCACGAACCAGTTGAACCCGGGAACCCAGAATGAAGAGACCAGTGTTGCCATTCACAAAAGAAAAAAAAAATGATCTACTGCTGCCATTTGTAAGAAATAAATAACAGTAATACGAAAAGACAAGAAAAAGAAATAATATACAAACAGAGCTAATAAAAAGTGGGGCTTATAATAGAAAGGCTAATCTTTAAGTGGATGTAAAAATAAAAGTATTATTGATACAAGTGAATGGAGATGTCAGGCTAATATAAGATACTACGAATAGATTTCATGAAAATCCAGCTAATCTAAATTTTTTAACTATACCATTTACTAAATATATATATATATATATATATATATATATATATATATATATATATATATATATATATATATATAGAGAGAGAGAGAGAGAGGATTAAAGCAAAAGTTGCATAAAAACTTTTAAAAGATACCAACCTGTTTTCTCACAGATTTCACGTAAATTATACGTGCTTGAATAGCCTTCATAGATATATCTGCTTCACCACTTTCTACATTAAAAATTAAATACCTAATTACCACTGATGCAGTATCAAAAAACATATAGAAAATACATATTAATATTATAATAACAATATGGTGCTCAGAAAATAAACATTGCTAAAATTCAATTAATAAGCTTTATATATACATACATATATATATATATATGATACAGAAATTTTAAGCTTTCTGTAATAATGCACCCTTTTCTTTCATAATTATTATTCCAAATTCCTATTTCATGTCCAGCAAGTATTGCAACTATATTAAATTCTATCCCACGGCACTAATATTAACAAAGTCTGCTAGCACTTCCTCTTTTTCTTGCCCATACCATATAGTCACTAATCTTAACCTGTTGAAGACCCAGACCGTCCGACTCATCCAGAGGACTAAGAGCAACTATTTGGACGGCCGGGAAGATAATCTTAACCTGTGAGTAAACTTTCTCTTATGAAACTGCATCCCTATCACATTTTTAAAGCATAATGAATGCAAAGGTAGCATCTTTCCCATACCACCATATCCCTTCCCCTCCGATGTAACTGTACATTATGTGAACAAACGCAGACTGCATTAAGATTTCTTGAAAGCTGGATACTGGAGCTCGGCCGGCCTGTGTAACTAAGTATATTTTATGAGTGTCACATAATAAAGTAGATTTTTGGTACCTTGAAAGTCTCTTCACTGGACTATTGCAGCTTATATTACATATATATATACGAGGCACGACTATTAATTTCTAGGATTGACATAACTGTACGAGAACTGTAACTTGGCAGAATGTATTAATGCTTGTATCTGGAAGGTAGTATATCTGCGCATGCCCCATGAAGTGCTTGTCATTCTGAAGCAAGAGGTTGTTGTTGAAGCACACATTAAAACGTAGCTGTTAAATTGTTGTTATCGAAGTGCAGATATGGAGCAGAGGATTAACATAAAATGTTGCTTCAAATTGGACAAAACTGCGAAAGAAACCCATGAAATGTTGAAACAAGCGTACGGTGATGAAGCATTATCTTGTTCCTGCAATTTTGAATGGTTTAGACGTTTTCGGAACGGGTGCGAAAGCGTCAAAGATGATGCACACACTGAACGGCCGATTTCCATGTGCAAGCCAGAAACAATTGAGAAAGTTTGTGAGTTTGTGGCATCGGATCACCAATTGACTATTCAAGTACTCGCTAACAAACTGAACATTGACAAGGAGGTGGTTCGACAAATTCTGATGCAAGACCTAGCGAAATGCAAGGTTTGTTCCAGATTCATTCCTCACTGTTTATCGGAGGAACAAAAGCAAATCAGAATGGGCTCATGTGGTGATCTCATCAACAATACTGACACTGACCCTGCTTTCCTCGATTTGATAGTAACGAGAGACGAGTCTTGGTGCTACCAGTACAACCCTGAAAACAAACAACAGAGCTCCGAATGGTGGTTTCCAAGTTCTCCCAAACTGAAAAAATTTTGATTTTAAAAATCCAAAGTCACGGTCATGTTAATCGCTTTCTTCGATAGCGAAGGACTAATTCATCATGATTTTGTTCCACCTGGCAAGACTGTCACAGGACTGTTTTACGCAGAAGTTCTTGTCTGACTTCGACAAAGAATTCGCAGAGTAAGGCCTTGTTTTCGGCAGAATGGGAGTTGGCTTCTTTTGTAGAATAATGCCCGGTCCCACATTGCATTGCCTGTGAAGCAGTTTTTAGACCAGCATGAGGTCATGGAGTTGAATCATCCTCCATACTCTCCGGACTTAGCATCCGTAGACATTTTCTTGTTTCCGAAACTGAAAAGTTTGCTGAAGGGAACAGGATTTGAGGATCTTGAAGACATCAAGATAATTGTGACATCAGAATTGAAGAGCATTCCAAAAGAGGACTTTAAAAGTTGCTTCCGAAACTTATACAGCCGAGCACAGATGTGCATTATGGCAGGTGGAAGTTACTTCGAAACATATTAAATGGGTATGTAATTCACATAATATTTTCTGGAGTTATTAGATCAGTTCTGGAAATTAATAGCCGCATCTTGTATATATATGTTATTTTTTGGAATAAACTGATTTTATGCAAAATAATAAAGTAAAAATTACCATATACAAGATGATATAACATTACCACAAAATACTTTTGCATTAAAATCATGTAGTCTCTGACAAGAGATGTAGGGTAAAAACATTCCTTCATTTGCAATAAATAAAACTGCTGCTTGTAAGACAGTTACTTACAAAACGTCCTTGAAGAAAGCAGGTACAAGTCAGTTAAGTAACTTTTGTCACCTAACTGACATATACTGGCTTTTTTCAAGGAAATTTATGATTATTTATAATTATTTTTTCAAGTTATTGACTCCTTCATTTGTTTAAGTTCTCAAATAGTTAAAAATTAGTTTACTAACTACACATGGTGAACATAACATTAATAAGTTATATTTCATAATCTCAAAATTGACAAGATACATTTAACGATTCACAAAATGTCCTTAGCAGACCAGGGGTTTGGAACATATGGCTTAAACTGCAATGGAATTGCTTATAAATATGATTATAATATTCTGAGATGGTCAAATCTGGTCAACCATAATTGTTATTATATAACACCATACTTTAGTGTTGCAATGTGAAGTGATGTTAGTGAAGTAATAATTTATAGTATATTGCAGCATCCTATTGTTTGTGTGACTTCATACTTTTAATAATACACATTTATTTATCTTACAAAAAAATGAAGATATTTATGGCTATTCCACAACATATGAAATAGCACCAAATGAGATAGCACAATTTTATTTTTTTTTCAAAAGTTGGAATTATCTAATAATTATTCTTCAAAAATGAAAAAATCCATTATTTTATTCACCCTTTAATTAGATACTTTTACATTATCCAATCAGGACAAAATAACCAACTGATCAGAATACTGGGATAAGTGCTTCCATCTGAATTATTCTGGTCAAATTGCAACATGCAACTCAAAACTCTACAACATATCTATATAAATAAAATCGAAATCGGTCTTTGTGTTTGTTTTTCTCATCATCATGAGAGAACAGCTGCACAATTTCATGAAATTTTGTGGATAGCCTTGGAATAGCACCACTTAAAATTTAGACCATGTTTCGAATTTCTAGGAGCATAGGTTATAGAGATATTCATAAAAAATGAACCTCTCATAAAAATAGCATTATGCAATTATATATTTTTTCTGCATATTATATGGAAAAGATATATTTAATATTTTTTTCACAAATTTATTTGAAAATAATTATGTAATGTTACTTAGCAATGCAATTAAATCAAATGTATTTACACGGCAGACTATTTTTACTAATTTTTTTCAGATTTAAATAATAAAGAAATGAATATTAAATTCATAAACAAAGAGTGTTGCATTATTGTTGGATTACATCAATTACAGCCTTTGGGTTTAAAGATTATGGTAATTATTGATATTTTCAATTTATTGCATCATCTAGTTTGGAAAAGATTTTTCAAGTTCATATATTGTGTTTAGTCAAGTAACTCATATATTGTAATTTGCCAATTGTTGAAACAGAATAAAAATAACACAGGCATATCTTCTAATACCATTTTAGCACTTTCATTTTGGCCTATATTGATCCAATTTAATATTTTTTGTAAATTTGTTTATAAACGGGACAAGGATATTTAATTCTTTAAATCTGGCTGTGAAGATAATTCTGTATAGCAAAAACAGAAATTCTTATATTTCTTTCTAAAAGAATAAAATTAAATATTTTAATAGAATGTTTTGGATAACAATAATATTTAGAATGTAGGAATTTGCACACAATTGTGAATATCAAGTTTCTTTATTATATATTCCATACAAAAAACGGGTGTACTGCTAATAAGTCATATAATTGCATGCAAACACAGGTGCAGAATATCTACTATTATTTAAGTATATCTTTCTGCTTTATAGTCACAGCTGGCAATTTGTAGATCCCATTATTAGACACACAAATTGTTATCAAATTAGGCACACCATTTTCTTAATATGTAATGTGAATATGACTGAAGAACTAAACAGGTTGTAACTTTGTAGAGGTACTTGTGTTGAGGTATATGACCATTTCAGAAAGGTACTTTGCATATTCCGCCAGTCATTATTGAACTGTAAAAAGATCGCTTGACAGAAGTATTACTAAAACGTAACATTTTAACTGGAACATAAAATCAAATTACAAAAACACTAAGAACACAAAAACAAAAGAACATAATTAAATGACAGTACACAGTATATGCTGACCAGCTGACAAGTGATAGATGTATTATAAAAAGTCAAAGAGAAAAGAAAATGGGAACAAATCCGTAAAGTTAATACTCTTGTACATGACGTCATATACAACATGTCACAATTTATGAAAGAAATATATGCAAATTGTTTAAAAATATGTTTGAATAAATGTTTACTAATCTCTTCATAAATTCACTACATATATTTCATTACAACTTTAGTCAGAAATGCCAAATTTTCATTCGTATTATAATCAAATTATACTTTCTCGTTAATTACCGATTACATTAATTTTAAGTAAATAAAAATTGGAAAAACAAAACATGCATTTATAATCTCATATTATACTCAATATGAATATAAGAGGTCAAACTAAACACAAAATGACAATATCGGAAATTAACTTCATATAATTACCTGTTACTGGAGCATTGGAATGATTTTCAGAGGTGTCTTTAGGTGCAGCTCGTACACCAGCAAAAGAACCGTATATCATATTTCTTACCTGTCAAAAGATTAAAGTATATTACATAAAAATACTTTTATAATTTAAGATGATATTTTATTTTTCAATAATTTAAATCTTTAAAAACTTTTTTCAGATTTGATAATTTAAATTAAAAAGGTTTTATTTACATTTTAATTTAAATTTACTTATCAAATTTAAATATAAAAATCTGTTTTGCTTTTAAATGTGATTTAAATTCGAAAAATGTTCTGTTTGCTGTTAAAAGATTTATGCACATGAATAGGATATCACATTCTGAAAGTATCAGACTTGGCAAGTAAGCATATGTTTTGGCTATAAACATTGCGAAGGTCAGTAAAATAATCAAGTACCCTATAAAGTTTATAACTTAATTAGTTTTAAGCACGTTATTGCAAATTTTCAATTTCAATATCTTTACATAATAATTTATTGAATTAATTAAATACATTAAAATATAAATAGCATCAAACTGAAATATACATAGAAAAATTTCTATTTCAAAATAGAGATCATCAAAATTAATCGTCCTAATTTTGTTTCAAATGCAAAATCCCATTACAGAAAAATACTAGGCGTGCTTTTAGAGCGGTGAAAGCTAGTTGAGCTGAGCGAGTTATTGAGAAACTAAAACGTTATTAAACTACGTCTGATTTTTCCGGATTTTGTAACCGAAAGGTACTTTGTGCCAAAAGTTAAATACAGATGGTAAGAAAAAGGTTCTCAGAGTTTAATAAACGAAAAGGAAATTACCATGAACATAGACAAACTGAAACCCATTGAGTCTTTCCATGTGAAATAAGCACAGCGGGTTGCTCGACCATTTTATAATTTTTTTTATATTCCTACCATAGTTAGCCCCATTTGTATGTAGTCTAAAACAATTTTTAGCCTTTGCATATTTTTTCTTGCTAGGGTGAGCCAAAATTCTGGTTTTCTGGGGTTTGAAGAAAGGACTATATCTAACTTTACAAGATAACTAAAACTCCCCCCCCCCCCCTAAAAGTAGACATTCTGAGCTTTCAAAATAATTATTTAAGTTGCATTTAGTTTTCAGTTTAACACAGCTAAGATGGACTTAAATTCAGCAAATATGATTGGCAAAATCACCATTTTCAGATGCCTATAACTCCAGAAAGGCTAAATACCAAGATCTAATATTTTTTTTCAAACTAGAGGAAGACAACTTTTAGCTTATTAAGAAAGAAAAATCCATTTTTAAAACCCTTTTTTACCTTTTTTTAACACTAAACTTGCCAAAACTTAAAAAATTGCATATTTCAAGGTCAAATATCATATCTTAAAAAGGGGACCTGATATCTGAAATTTTTTGTGATAACCGGCCACACAGTAAGTTACCGTAAGCCTTAGGGTTGGTCGTGTGGTCTGGGCCTTCCAATCATATTTGCTGAATTTAAGCCCATTTTGATTGTGTTAAAATAAAAACTAAATGTAACTTAAATACCTATTCTGAAAGCTCAAAATGTCAACTTTTAGGGGAGGGAGAGGGGGGGAGTTTGTTTAGTTATCTTGGATGGTTATAGAGTTATAGTCATTTTCACGAACCCTTGAAAACCTGAATTTTGGCCCGCTTCGGCAAGAAAAAATAGGCCCAGATCAAAAATTGCAGCAGATAAAAAACTAAAAATTGTTTTGAAATACATACAAAATGTTGTTAACTATGGTAGGAATATGAAATAATAATAAAATGATCGAGCAACCTGCTGTGCTCATTTCACATGGAATGATTCCATTGATTACAAAATACAGAAACCTGCATACACAGCAGATTCTAATCTTTCTTTTAGCACAAAAAATGCAAAGGTATGATAAGAATTTCTATTGTTTATCTTGTAATGTATGTAATAATGCAAATTTAGCCCTCTTAATATGAAAGAGTTTGTGGTTATTGATACCAAGCAATCATGATTTTAGGAATGTCTCTATCAATAATTCCTCAAACATAAGAACTTAAGACAGCACAACATAACCAAGGGAAAATTTAGTTTTGTCAATGTCTATAATGCATTGGTCAAGGGTTATGCCATAGTTTCTGTGGGCATAGATTGCATAATAAGAGAGAATGTGCAATACACACCCTACAGGAATAATGGAAAACTATGGAACACATGGAATTTTTAACTGAAATGAGAAATAGAGGCATCAAATTGAAGGGAGTTTTAAGGGGGAAAGGGGGAACCAATTTAATGTTTATCTCTGTGGCTGGAGAGGAAATGGGGAGACCTATTTAAGAAGGGATTAGATTTTTTCCAGGAAAGTGACTAATAGGGTATCATTATATGAACTAACTTCAGAGAAAATTTCATTGGAATTGTTTCATTTATTGAGAAAAAAATTATTTTCATGGTTTTTCATACTATTTTCGATTTCTATAACTAAAAACCTACCCACATTAGTTGTGACCACTGTGCAGATTTTAAATTTCTAGAGCCAGCTGTTCTTGAAAAGAGTGGTAACAAAGATAGCATTTAAGCAGATCCTAAGAAGCTTACCTACATTCAGCTCAATATTGCATTAAATTAACTTAGAGTAAATATTTAAAAAAAACTAAAACACATAACCAAAAATATGGATCTCTGTATACTAAAATGCCAACTTAAGTTTTGTTTTAATTTAATTGAATTATTTTGGTCTACCTTTACAAGATTCTCAAATGGATTTTCTAAATTTTTAGAACTTAATGCCTTACAAACTGGAAGTTCATGGAACCTCTTTTATCAGATGTTCCATGAACATTGCTTGCTATTTATTTACTTTATGTCCCTAACATAGTATCTAATAGTATATAGTGTTAACACATTTGAAAAATATTAGACATAGAGAAAGATCTTGTGCATGAGCATATTTAGGAAGGTCAGGGGGATGCCAAAGAAATCCCCCTTGAAAATTGTCACTTTAATTACAAGCAATTCTTTATGGAGTATTTTAATAATATTACAAGCAAAATTTTATTGAACAATTGTGGTTTGACCAATTTCAATAATATCAATAAATTTTCACAATGTTAACATAATATTTTGGCCCTTGATTGTCAGTTTTATTCTGGCTCCTGATTGTCAGTCTTAACGAGATCACCGTGTATATATATATATATATATATATATATTAATTATAGTTTGCGAGGGGGCCTTCTGAATTGGTGGTAAACCATGAGCATCAGCATAGTAAGGATTTTGTAAAGAGGTGGTTATGATCCAATGATGGGTTATAACTTAAAGTGCTGGATATCATTTTCAATATGGACCTTATAGAAAAATAATATAACATTTATACTAATGGAGGGTCTTCACCTAACTGCCCACTCCTAATGCTTCTTGACAAACTATCTTAATTCCTAACAACAAAATACATAATTGAAAAAAAATATTGAATGCATAATTCATGGGTAGTGAGGTGGGCCCACAGAACAAACTGACCCAGGCAACCCCTGGTCATTACTGTGTTACATTTGGGATTTACTTTTGTTCTTTACAAACAGGTACGAACCAGTGTTTCACACTAATTTTAAAATTTTATGAAACGCTATGTAAATTATCAGTTTACATAGTCAAGTCTGCAAATTAATAAATATTTATAACATCTGATTTATTTTGAGAATTGACATAATATAAACATTAAAATGTGATTTTTTTTATGGATTATAAAATCTCTGAAATTTTTTTAGCTGTAAACCTGCTCCTAATTAAGCTTAACAAACCAGTTATAAACATGTGTAATTCATTATTGATCAGAAAGTCGGTAATTTTCAGTATACAGTAGACTGAAATTAGCTATACATTTAGAATCACTATAAATATCTGTCCTCCCTCCTTTAAACAGGAGTTAAATCAGAGTGCTTGACCTCTAAGCTAAAAAGACGTCATACAAAAATTTCCTAGTTTGTAAAACAGGAACCTCATAAGTATGTAAAGTGAAAATTATAATTTATTAAAGCAAAACACAATGAATTATCATTTAACTCTTTGAGATTGTAAAATATTTGCAGTTTTAAAATGTTGAATCTACTAAAAAAGAAATTTACTAAATTGAAATAATATATATTCTTAAAAATTAATATTGATCATATAATTATTTAGAAATAAATTAATATTGTTGTAAACAATTACAATATTTTAATACAGGAAGAGGCAATTTAAAGAAGTTTTTGATAATTAATATGTTCTAAAACACCCATAGTCTCAATTTTGCCAAAAAAAGCATACACAAAAATTAACACTTTGTTAAGTCCATCATTCAATGATTATCAATCATTAACTGAATGTTTGACAAGGAAAACTGATCAAATTAAAGCAACTGCAGGTAAATAAGTAAAATAAATATTTAAAGATAAACATACAGACTGGCCTGAGGTAAATTTACTTTCTTCAGCTCTTTCTCTGTATGGTACAGCAGGCGGAATTAATGAAGTGCACTAAAAAGTAATAAATTAAAGTAAGTATCGGCTAAAACATCTAACCCTGCTTAAATAAAGTGATGAAAATAATATAAGGGCAACATATAATTGAATGAAAATATACTTTATTTTCACTTTATCAAAATGAATTTTTGATATTTCTGACCTCTAATATGAAATTATACAATAACATTTACAACACATAAAACAACAAATATGAACCTTACAAAAGTTGACCTTATAAAGATGATCACTAAAGAAAATGTAGAAAAAAGTATAAGGGCATGTTCTAAATTACTTAATATTTCTCTTAATAATCAAGAAAACAAGTATTAAGTATCAGTGATGTAATGAGTATTTTCTGTGTTTTGCATTAAAACTAATATTCCAATGTACAAAATTAAATTATTTTATACAGTTTAAAAAAAAATTAAACCAGTTTTTCATTCCAAGCACCTGAAAATTCATTTTTATATAAAAATATGCTTAAATTAGCATTTTTTACAAAATAATGATAAAATTTACATTTAAAAAAAAGAAATTAAATTTCTCGGCTTTTATAAAAACAGTTTTTTACTTAACAAATGTCAAGCACTTTGTGTTTGTTAAGTAAAGACACTGTTTTGATGTGATGAAGAGGGATTAAAACTCCCTCGAAACAATTATTGTCATATAATTTGCATATATGTACTTTCTTCAAGAAAGTAACTTTAAGAAAGTACTAATTGTGTTATTCACACAAGCAGCAGTTTACTATTTTGTGATTATATTACATCTTCATATCAATAAAGTGATATACGAAAAAGTTTTCCATTATTTTCATATATTGTTTTGAAAATTCTTATATTTGGAAATAACAAATGTCTTATTAGTCTTAATATATATTGTGTTGAAATTTCACATATTTTAATATCACAAATACCTTAATATATTGCTTTGAAATTAAAACATTAGGGAAAGTAAACCATGTTGAATAATAAAAAAGTAAGAAAATAGTTTAGAATTATAATATCTTTGTATCATAAAGAAGTATTATATAATACATATTCTACCATAGAAAATCCAACCCACAAACAAGGAATCTGAACTGCAAAGCAGGTAACCCATGGCACGGTTACCTGACCCAATGTAGGAGTTTAGTATGAGCTTTAGGCATTAGTTTTAGTAATGTGTAGTAGATGGCACTACCAATCAAACTTAGTCCTTGTATTATGCAGGCGAAGTTTCAACAATTAAATTCTAACTTTTAAATAAATTTGAATTTTTTAAATATCTCAAGAGATGCACATTACGGAGATGCAACTTTATAACAAATTTCATCACTGCCCGAAGCTTCATTTTTCCACTACGGAGGATGCAGACAGATAAAGAAACATTTTTACTATGTAAAGGTGTTTGCCAAGTTAGGGGTTCTTTTAAATAAGGGGGTTCATCAATTCACAAACTCGCATTAAGAGGAGTTGCCATGTTATAAAGGTTAGAAACCAGTATTAAGACTTCTCCGTTTTTACTTCATTTTATAAAGTTATATTCCCAAGAGTATATATAAAGCTATATATATATACATACAGGATCACAAAAAAGCATAGCTTCCTTTCATTGGCAACCATCTGAGTTTGCCATCTAAAACTGGCCCTGCTTATTAAGCAGTGCAAAAATTTAGACTCTTGGAAAAGAAAAGGAATTTATCTTTTACTGATACACATATCACACTATATGTGATATGTGTATCAGTAAAAGATAAATTCCTTTTCTTTTCCAAGAGTCTAAATTTTTTTTGCACTGCTTAATAAGCAGGGCCAGTTTTAGATGGTAAACTCAGATGGTTGCCACTGAAAGGAAGCTATGCTTTTTTGTGATCCTGTATGTATATATATATAGCTTTATATATACTCTTGGGAATATAACTTTATAAAATGAAGTAAAAAAAACGGAGAAGTCTTAATACTGGTTTCTAACCTTTATAACATGGCAACTCCTCAAGAAAAGGAATTTTTCTTTTACTGATACACATATCACACTATATCCGGCCATACATTTAACTGCCGTAAACCCCTGGGTTGGCTGTATGGTCTGGGCCTTTCACATATCACACTATATGTATAGCAACAAACATCCATTTGGGAAGGGCCTACCCCATGCTTTTATTTTCAAATACTTAATGGTTTTATATTTCTGAGCAGAATTGCTTTGTTGACAAAATAAAGGCACATTTACCATGTAATGAAGAGGCTCAATGACTGGATCTTCAGATTTATTGGAATCTGACTTGCAAACAGCAGCTGGTTCAGCATAAATATGTTCTTCACTAAGACTCCTTTTTAATGTACCATAGTGCTTAGGTGGACTAACGGTAGTTGGTGTTAAATCCACAAATATGTTTGTATGTTTTTGTTTAACTTTTTCACATAAATTGTTAGCAGTGTTAGAAATGTTTTTTAGATAATTAACTAGTGATTGAGTTTTTCCCGAAAATTTAAGAGATTTGGGGGTTGACTGGGGTGCTTTTTTAGAACTGTCAACAAAAATTTCAGATGCACTGTTCAGTCTAGAAGTTTTTTGAATTTCCTCCTCAGACTTTCTCTCAAAACTAAATGATGATGCATTTCTAGTTTTAAATTCCGTAGGAAGGCTAGGAAGCATTTCACTTGCTGGCGTGACATTAACAGCATTATTTGAAATTTCAGAATGTTCATCTGTAGTCAAGTCTAAATGTGCAAAAATACGTGGAGGTTTTGCTGGAGGTATAGGTACACTTGAAGGAACAACTCTGTTATAATCCACAATTTTACTCCCATTTTGACCTTTGACAGCACCAGTCAATAACACTGATTGCCCTATGGAATTCCTATTTAACTTACTAGTTGCAGAGTTTGAAACAATTTTATTCACATCTACCGGCGACTCAAACAATTTAGTTTTTTCTTTTACAGAAGATGGGGTGCTATTCCTTTTCGCAGAATTACTTAGCATAACTGATTTTAGGTTCAAATCGACAGAGCTTGTTCTTTCCACAGTTTTAGAACTAGTAACAGTCTTCTTTTTCCGAACAGGCACTACTGGTGTGGTAGAAATCTCACTATTGATCTTGCTTTCAATAACACCGGAAAGATTTTCAAATTTTTGGCAAATACCTTTAATATCAACCTTGGAACTTCGCTCAATTATTCTATTTTTAGTGCTTCCGGCATCCGATTCACGAGACAGACTCATATTACTCATAATTCAAGGTAAATTGGCATACTGCCACATTACATTACGTACATAAACACATAGGTTCGGTGCTTTATAATGAATATAAATCTCATTAAAAGTGCAAATCAATAATTAAAGATGATTTGAATTTTATTATTTCGTAAATAAAATAAAACATTGAAAGAAGAGAGTGGAAAATCAATGTAATCGCAGGAGTGTGTATACATGAAAGATACTTAAAAAATTTGAAAAACCATACAAATTGCCTTCATTATAAAAATGCAAATTAAAACAGGTGAGATTGATTTCCGTGTTCAAATATCCGGTTCTAACATATTGCCAAATTTTGCAGCAAATATTGATTTTGAAACCATGGAGGAGATATTAAATCAGTAAGAACAATTAAAGGAGGCAGATTTCGGTTTCCTTTTCAGCTTCGTCCTGAAAGAAATAGAGTGTTTTAAGTGACGTCACACCGCCAAGCTACACTTTGACAACCGTTGCTGGTTTTTGAAAATACATTTTTGGAAATCGTTTTGACTCCTCGCGGTTAGTAAATCTTTTTTTAGACTCCTCGCGGCTGTTAACTACATCAACACTCTCAAAAACAAGAAAAGCCCCGGCCCTGACAATATTTAAAACAAAGATCTTAAGGGCCGATCCCGCCAACAACCGTTAAAATATAGCAAAGGTTTAACGGTTGATTAGACCCCCTCTTCCCAACCATCACTTCCACCGAAGATGTTGACAGGGCGATCAAAACACTAACCCAAACATTTAGCTCAGCACTCTCCGACAGCACCTCCACCTACATTCCACAACTCTACCAAAAACTCCCATATTCTATCACTTGTCAAATTAAACTCAGAAACCGCGCTCGCCAACACTGGCAACACACAGGAAATCCTGCCCACAGAACTAGATACAATAACCTGACGGCACAAATAAAACTTTTAATTTCCAACTATAAACAAGCCAAATGGAAGCAATATGTTGAATCTCTCTCCCCTACTGATAATTCACTTTGGGACTTCTTAAAACGTATTCGTAAAAAGCACAAAAATATTCCCTTACTCACTCACAATAATACCACTGCTTACACAGAACAAGACAAAGCTAATCTACTCGCTGATGTATATGAAAAACAATTCACACCACATGAAGATATTTTCTGCGCAAATTTCATGGAGGAAGCCGAGGATACCGTGAAGCAGTTCCTTAGTGTTCCAAATACTTCCCCCCTTCCCCCCACTGACATAGTTAACTACATCAACACTCTCAAAAACAAGAAAAGCCCCGGCCCTGACAATATTTCAAACAAAGCTCTTAAATCCTGCACTATTAATATAATCTTTTACATCACTGTTTTAATCAATTCCATTTTCGATCTCAATTACTTCCCCCGCGACTGGAAGCACGCCGCCATTGTTCCAATCCTTAAACCAAATGAAAATTTAAACTCCCCAAAAAGTTATCGCCCCATTAGTCTGCTGGCCTCTCTTGGCAAACTGGTTGAATATTCCATCGCCATCCAAATCAACAATTTCCTTGCTAATAACAACATTCTCATCCCTGAGCAATTTGGTTTTAGACAGCTTCACTCTACAACACACCAACTGCTCCGCGTGGGGGAGTACATCTCTGATGGACTCCAAAACCGATCAGCAGTTGGAGGTATACTTATTGACGTCGCCAAGGCCTTCGATAGAGTGTGGTTCATCGGACTCATATACAAACTCATTCAGCTTCGTATGCCACACTCTCTTACCCATATTTTATACTCCTACCTCAGCGATAGAACCTTTCATGTCCGTCTGAACCAGACACACTCACACACCAAACATATCTTGTCTGGAGTACCTCAGGGCAGTAAACTTGGTCCCATTCTTTTTAACATTTACATAAACGACAGCCCTAGAACCAACAACACTGTACTTTGTTTGTATGCGGACGACACTGCCATTCTTGCCACATACCACAACACCAACTACTTACACCGATACTTACAACATCACATGGGCACTCTCGAACTCTGGTTAGAGAAATACCGCATGAAAATAAACCCTAATAAATGTCAAACTGTTTTTTTCTCACATCAACGTTTTCCGCCCCAACCAATCATAATTAACAATCAGCCAGTTTGCTTTGAGAGGACATGTAAATATCTCGGTGTCACTCTTGACAGCAGACTAACATGGAAACCCCACATTACAAAACTCAAAGATAAAATAAACTTTGTAAAAGCAGAACTGAGCTCCCTCCTGTACTCGAATAATGTCAGCATTGAAAACAAAATCCTACTTTGCAAATCAGTTATCCGCCCCATCATTCTCTATGCCTCCCCAATTTGGGGCTACGCTGCGAAATCTAATATAAAAAAAGTCCAAATCATTCAGAACAAAATCCTACGTTCTATCAGAAAAGCCCCACGATACTTGAAAAACTTTGTAATACATCGCGATTTTAAAATTAAAACTATTAAGCAGGAGATGCGAAAACTCTCTAACAATTTCTATGATAACCTTGCTAGGATCCCCAACGAACTGATCTATAATATGACCGACTACGACTTCCATGAATTTCCAGAAAGTCCCAGAGCTATTCTAAATCCCGATTTAGACGTCCCATGCTGATTCCTGACTGAATCTCTTCTGCATCCCAGTAGGGGATATTCGCCTGTTTCCCCACCCTCCTTATCTTCAAACACTTAGATCACATAAGATCACTGTTTACAGCATTCTTTGTTTACTACTAACTTGTTTCTTCATCATTATTGACCCCTATTGAAGGACTAGGTTTAGTGGAAGACTGTGACCCACATATATGTTACCTGACTAGGGATACGGAGCTCTGCTCCAGGCGCCCTGCTATCGACAAATTATTGGCTGGTGGCGTCCCACCAACACTTTAACGACGTTAAAGAGCTCACTAAAGTGCTGTTAATTTAAGTGGCCGATTTTGGCCACTGAAATATTTAACAGTTGATTAAAAGTCGAACAAGATGGCGACAATTTCTGTATCGTTCGATATTTCCAGATGAAATTTTATTTAAAATGGAATTCTTTTATATTTCTTTTCTGAAAGAAGAGTGTTTGAAAGTTTTTACATCATAGGGGAAAATAAAGCCGATTTTGCTTATTTATCGGAAGTCAGTGAAAGTTTGAAAGGCACTTGGGAGTATTTACAATACACTACTCAGGTATGTAATGCATATATTTCGTTTATATTATGCTACAAGTTTCTTAACTTCTTAAACCATAATGTACGCTTTTGAATTATGCTAAAATTACAGAATTTCAAGTCGTGAAAGAGAATTAAACTTGTACTGCAATATTTCGGCCGATCTGTTTATTTTATCAGATAGGCTGTTTTATTGTTGAACCAGTTATGGAAATTGTCCTATATGGTCTGATTTAAAAATTTCATATGTTGTCCGTAATTTTTTCTTGTTTAGAATAACATTTTTACATTTATTTGCATATAATATCAGAAATTATATTTTCAAAACTTCAATTTACTTGAAGTTATGCATGCTGTACTGTTTATTTACAAAGCCAAACTGAAAAATAAGCATTGTCTGTAACAAACATAATTTATGTTTGGGTATAAATGAATTTATCAATAGTTAGTTATTAGATTTAAATGTATATGTATTTAGCATGGTGTGAATGGTAATCCCTATTGTATTTCCTAAAGATAAAAATTGCATTCCCATTAAATGTCTGATGTTTCTTTTTAATATTTCCTGTCTGAATTAGAATGCTTCCATGGACTTGCTTCTATGTTTAGTTGGTACCTTATAGATAGGACCTTTTTCAAATTTCAAAGTATCTTGCCATTGTATGCTGTGATAATTTCTCCTGAATTAACTTTTATTGAGTTCTCTCTTTTGAGCAAGACATTTTGTATCACACATACTTTATATATTAAAAGTTTAACATATTTAAAATTGTTCTTGCAAAAGTCTCTCTTATTCCACGAAATGTTAATTTTTTTTATAAATGATTCTAATGACAACACTAGTAAAAGAAATCTTTGAAAATAGGATAGGATAATTTCTATTTTAATAATAAACTGGATAGCAATATAAAATGCAGCAAAAAAAAAAAAAAAACGTATATTTATTTACCTTGCATTTTATATTGTGTTCTAGTTTAAATATATTGATTGTGTGGAAAGTCATATTCTTTACTTAATTTCTATGTTATATAGGAAATAAAGTGAAATGTGTCTTCACAAATTAATAACTAATATCAAAAATAAGTGATCAAAATTCACTTTCAAATTTCAACACACTACAATTGTTTTGAAAATAACTTTATTTACCTATATAAGTCAATAAATGACGTTATCTTATCAGTAGCGAATACTGTCGTTGAATTTGGTATGGCACTACTATACCAAATGTATCGACCAAAACCCTTCTCTAGGTTAAAATATATAACGCAATAGCAGTAACATTATTATCTCATTACTATTATTGTCATTATATCCCTTGAGTATTGTGGTGCAATTGGGAACACAGGGATTGGAATGCACTTTTGAATGACCTGTTTTCTAGACTGGAATTCACCACTGTACCATATGTTCAATATTTCTGTTGGATTTTGATCCACTTTGCTCCCTAGACAATTTGTAAAATTGTTGCGTATATACCTTCAGCTCGGTTTTTATGTCATAAAATAAATGAATTTTTTTGTTGTTGTCAAGTTTGGTAAGTGTTATACATTAAAATGCTTTAATGGATACCAATCATTCAGAACAAAGTCCTACGTTCTATCAAAAAAGTCCCAAGATACTTGAAAAACTTTGTAATACATCGCGATTTTAAAATTAAGACTATTAAGGGTGAGCATCAGTAAATCTTCTGCCCTATCCGCGCTTTGTTAACTTTCGCGGCACACATATTTCGCCGAAAATCTGCTCAAACAGTTGCGAAATATTTTCTTATAGATAAAATGCTATGCTTAGATTATATTAAAACTGAATTTAATACCCAATAAAGCATAGAATATATGTTTTATTTTAATTTAAAATATTTTTGGTGCTGCCATCTGCTGTCGTAATTTAATTCATACCGACTATTTTTATTTTTTAATGAACATTTTTAAATGTCTATTCCTTCTAATACGCTATTAAATACAACAGATCATATATAATGCTATAATCACGGAAACGTAATTGAACTTGGACTTGAAGACAAAACTGCAGTCCTCAGTGATGTACATTCAGATCCTTTATCAAATTTATAGAATCATAAATTACCTTTCCGTGATTGTGGCATCATTATATATGATCTGTTGTTGTATTTAACACTGTATTAGAAGGAATAGATATTTAAAAATGTTCATTAAAAAATAAAAATAACCGGTATGAATTAAATTACGACAACAGATGGCAGCACCAAAAATATTTTGGATTAAAATAAAAAATATATTCTATGTTTTTTGGGGCATTAAATTTAGTTTTAATATAATCTAAGCATTGCATTTTATCTTTCAGAAAATATTTCGCAACTGTTTGAGCAGAATTTCGGCGAAATATGTGTGCCGCGAAAGTTAACAAAGCGCGGATAGGGCAGAAAATTTACTGACGCTCATGCGAAAACTCTCTAACAATTTCTATGATGACCTCGCTAGGATCCCCAACGAACTGATCTATAATATGACCGACTACGACTTCCATGAATTTCCAGAAAGACCCAGAGCTATTCTAAATCCCGATTTAGACGTCCCATGCTGATTCCTCCCTGAATCTCTTCTGCATCTCAGTAGGGGATATTCGCCTGTTCCCCCACCCTCCTTATCTTCAAAACTCTACAATAAGACCTCTGTTTACAGCATTCTTTGTTTACTACTAACTTGTTTCATCAACATTATTGGCCCCTATTGAAGGACTAGGTTCAGTGGAAGACTGTGACCCACATATATGTTACCAGACTAGGGATACGGAGCTTTGCTTCAGGCGCCCTGCTACCGACAAATTACTAGCTGGGCTGGCCAAGGCTCGTTACTAAGGGAATTCCACGTGGTTGAAACAGCTCTATATCAATATCAAGCTCTCATGAATATACCTTCATGGGAAGAAACCATATATATATATTTGTTTTATTTATTTAATATAATATTTATTTATTTAAGAAACATTGTAAAGAACTTTGCTGCCCAAAGCCGGCATCAAACAACGGATCTTCATACTGGTCAATCAAGGCTCTGCCGTTGAGCTATTGGGACGGATTTGCAAGCTCTTATTCAAGTTCTTATTGCTCTTTGTAAGCTCTTCTCACTATACTTCGTAAACTAATATCTTGATCCGAAATCCAATTATATACACTTGTAGGGTTTTAAAAGAGCTACAAATTCTTCTTTATTGTTTATAGCTAGGGCTTTTAATTTTTAAGATATAAGCATTACAAACTTAAAAAACTGAAAATTTTCAATCTTCTTCAACTTGATAAGACGATTACTCGAAAATAAGAAAAATTTTTTTGAATTAAATATAGATTTAGAGACTACATTTTCTCATACATATTTTAGACGGTTACTGCTTTTATCTATCTTTTATATTTACGAAAATATTTCGAGTGAAATTAAGACACATGAAAAAAATTCCTTTAGACAAATAATTTTTGAAGTTTTGTTTGAAAAAAAAAAAAGAGCTCGATCCAAAATACAACATACACCTATACAGGGTGTCCCTAAAAGATTGAAACGCTCTTTAATTCTTTATCTGTTGGAGATAAATGGGCAATATAAATTGCAAAATTGTTGAAAGTAAGGTAGGAAATAAGACTACGTTAATGAAATAGTCCTTCCATTAATTTTCAAAAAGTTACACTTTTTAAATTTTTATAAGACCCCCTTAGACAAATTTAGTCAATCAAAAAATTTTTATTTTTGATGCAATAAGATCATTAAAAAAACCAGCATATATGTATCTTTAAAATTGAGAGAATTATATTTAATTGAAAATTGAACATTGTGAATGGGGACCCCATATCAAATTAGAAATGTAAATTTGTGATATATCACAAAAAAAAAAAAAAAAAACCTTTTAACTCTAACCTTTTAACTCTAACCTTTTAACTAAACCTTTTAACTCTAATTTAGCCGTTTCAAATGTTTATAATAAATTAATTTAAAACAAGAAAGATCAATCACGCATAAAGCACTGGTTATGAAACACTTTCCAACTTCAATGCAATTTTATTTAAACATCTCCAAAATGCGATACATTTCTCGGTGATATTTTTAAAATTATCACAATACTACATTAATGTATTATATTTGAAAACTTAAGACATCATCGAAAAAAATGAACTTCATTCAAGTGACGGCATTGAAATATAAATTGCCTGGTTTAAACGTCTCTAAAATGCGATACATTCCTCGGTAATATTTTTAAAATTATCATAATACTACAATAATTCATTATATTTGAAAACTTCATCGAAAACAAATGAACTTTTTCAAATGACGTCAGCGAAATATAAATCGGCTGGTTCTTTAAATAAAAGCAGCATTTCATTCATAAATATTTTCCCATTCATTTCATTCATAACGGTACAATAATAATTAATTTTATTTAAAACTTAAAACCATGGAGGTACAAGTAATTTAACTCTATGCTCAAAACTTCATCAAAAAATCGTTTGCTTCTCTGTAAAATCAATAATTGTTTTATTCATATTAGCTATATTGCAGACTCCATGGGCTAAATAATTTTGCGTTAAAGAAATGCAGCAATTCTTATACAACTCATTTTACATCATTTGGTATTTACATCCTCCATAAGTGAAAAGTAGGCTTCGTTGTAAAAATACTATATTGTAATTGCGTTGTTTCAGGATGTAGATGCACAGAATTTAAGCAAACATAAAGCGGTTAATATGAATTAAAAATATGAATTAAAAAGAACTTTAAAAATCACAATTTTGACACAAGATGGATGCCATGTTTTACTTTGAAGTGGGTCACGTGATCTCTTCATACAATGATCACGTGATCTCATCATATAAAGGATGTAATTATTATTTTAATTTTTATTTAAAAAACTACTGAATATATTTTGCTGAATTTTTTTTATATATTTTATGGGATAATTTGATTATTACCTTAAACTTTCAAAGCAATTTGTGAATTTTAAATCCGCTTAAAAAATGCTTGAAAAATTAGGTCCCATAGGGCTCAATGTATTTCATTTTTTCAACCCGGGTTCAATCCAAAACTAATTCGGTGATATCATTCATTTATATTCCCATAGGTCCCACAGACCGTCTGAACAACATACTAAAATTTCATTTTGATTCATTTTTACAGCAGTTACCGTGCTAACGGACAGACAGACAGAATGAATGAACGAAGTCATAAACACTTTTCAACTATGTAGTAAAGTGTTAACAAAGTCATAAACACTTTTCAACTATGTTGTACAGTGTTAAAAACTGAAGAATGAAGTGCAGACGATTTATTTTTTAATGTACGTATTTATTCCCAGTAATATATCTATTCGATACAACTAAACTTTTTTTAATATTATAACAAAATAAAGAAGATTAGAAATCAACTTTACGAAATTTTGGAGACTAATTTGGCAGAATATCGTCAACGTGGCGAGTTTTTTAAATGTCACCTAATTGATGCAATTGTCGCCAAATTGATAAAAAAAAATGGCGCCAAACTGATAAGAATGACGCTAAATCAATGAAAATGACAACTAATTAATGAAAATTCATTATTTTGGAAAAAACATAAGAATAACCTATTTCTCCATCTGTAACGCTTGGCGGAATTCTGGCGATGAATTTTGGCCGCATATCGCCAACTTGGCGATTTTTTTTTAAATGTTGCCAAACTGGAGAAACTGTTGCCAAATTGAAAAAAATGTTATCAAATTGTTAAAAATTTCGCCAAATTGACGAAAGCGTTGTCGAATTGATAAAAATGTTATCAAATTGATAAAAATGTCACCAAATTGATAAAAATGACGCCATAAATGGGATGCAATGTTTTGAAAATTTTTAATTGCGTCATATGATGAGCAGACCTTTTATTATATAAGAAATGTTCTTCTAAATATCGGCAACTTGGCGATATTTCACCCCAGATTGACGAAAATATCGTAAAAATTCCAAAAATGGCGCTAAATGATTGAAAACGACGCCTAATTCATGAATTAATTATTAAAATATTTGAATATATGGACTATATCGCTTATTAAGGATGCTATCAATATTGATAATTGTTTATTTAGTGTTGCGTGAAAAATAAGTTACTTACTTTGAAATAGTTTTACATGTTGTCATCCAGAAAATCGCCAAATATACAATTCAACGTTAAAAACACAGTACCGTGGATCTTATACATTATTTTTTTGCTGTAAAAGGAGTACATTCATTGCATTATATAAGGAAAGTCGAGTACTGCCCACATCAGATTTTTTTTTTAAGATTACACGAAACAAGTATATTATTTTAACACTTTACAGCAAAGTTGAAAAGTATATTAAAATATTTGAATATTTCTTTATATTAAAATATTCGACTTTGTTCATTCTGTTTGTCTGTCTGTCTGACTTTATCAAAAGGAAATTTTAGTATGTTGTTCAGACGGTCTGTGGAACCTATGGTAATATAAATGAAAAATATCATCCAATTACTTATGGATTGACCCCGGGTTGGAAAAACGAAATACATTGAACCCTATGGGACCTAATTTTTCAAACATTTTTTAAGCGGATTTAAAATTCACAATTTGCTTCGAAAGTTTTAGGAAATATTCAAATTATATCCCATAAAATATATAAAAAATTTAAGAAAAATATATTCAGTAGTTTCTTTAAATAAAATTAAAATAATAATTACACCTTTTATATGAAGCGATCACGCGACCATTATATGAAGAGATCACGTGATTCACTTCAAAATAAAATATGGCATCCACCTTGTGTCAAAATCCTGATTTTTAAAGTTCTTTTTAATTCTTATTTAGTGTTGTATCCGTTCTAAAACCGCTTTATTTTTGCTTAAATTCTGTGCATCTACATACTGAAACAACGCAATTACAATATATTTGAGTTTAAATGATCATCCAACTTTGATTATTTCTGCAACGAAGCCTAATTTTCAATTATGGAGAATGTAAATACCAAAAGATGTATAATGAGTTGTTTAAGAATTGCTGCATTTTTTAACGCAAAATTATTTAGCTCATGGAGTCTGCAATATAGCTGATATGAATAAAATACTCATTGACTTTACACAGAGGACGGTTTTTTCAATGAAGTTTTAAACATAGAGTTTAATTACTTGTACCTCCATGATCTTAAGATTTTAAATAAAATAAGTTATTATAGTATTGTGGTGAATGAAATGAATGGGAAAAAGTTATTGAATGAAAGGCAGCATTTATAGAGAGAGCCAGATGTGTTATATTTCGATGACGTCATTTGAATAAATTTTATTTGTTTTCGATGAAGTTTTCAAATATAATAAATTATTGTAGTATTATGATAATTTTAAAAATATTACCGAGGAATGTATCGCATTTTAGAGACGTTTAAACCAGGCAATTTATATTTCAATGCCGTCATTTGAATGAAGTTCATTTTATTTCGATGAAGTTTTAAGTTTTCAAAAATAATAAATCAATGTATGTGATAATTTTTAAAATATTACCGAGGAATGTATAGCACTTTAGAGATGTTTAGATAAAATTGCATTGAAGTTGGAAAATGTTTCATAATCAATGTTTTATGCATGTTGAAACATTTAAAGTCATAACTAAAAATATTTCTTCTATTACTTATTAACACAACAACAAAAAATCACATGCGTTTTAAATTAATAGTATTTATTTTGACGACCCTGTAACGGCACCTGGGGCCAAGGCTCGGGTTTTGAGCCGGTTTTGGTATAGAACATGTACTTGCAACTTGCAATTGAATACCCTATTGAAAGTTGGACATTTAACAACCCTATAACTATGCACAACTGGAATTGCATTTATAAAAGAACTAAGCATGTACGGAGAAACTTATATAGGTGTTACTTCACGAACCTGGCCTTGCAGTTTCATGAAATTTAGGTATTATTATATAAATTTTATTCCAACTGGCTCATATAGTGATTTTTATAAGTGACTCCAGAGACCAGCAAAATTACTTATTTCAAATTTTCTTGCTACCTGTAAGAATGATTTGATACTGATGATTAGCAGGCGCTTTTGAAACTGGTCACTGCACTGTATGCATGACTTAAAACAAGGAGCCTTTTTCACTTATCGATGTCAAATAATTTTTTATTCAGGTCAAATAATGCAGGGAGGATTTGAATCAATATCATAACACTTACTGAATTTGAACTTTACTAGCCGAATACCCGTTGAAAATCAACGATCTCGCAATAAACACCCCCCTGAATATTGTCATTTTTTTAATAATTCGTGTTTCATATTTATTCGGCAAATCGAATATTTTAGTGTGCAGAACCCCCTAAAGAAGAAAATATCGGAAAATTTAAATTGCGCATGTCTTACTTTCGAACTATCTACTAGTACACCAAATTAAAGTCTCTATCTCATCCCGACGCATACTATTTTATTATCTCCCCTTTCGAAAGTTTTTCTTTGGAGCACACCCATAAATGAACATTTTTGAAAAACTCTGTTCGTGTTGGGATTTTTATCAGATAATTGGCCCATATACCAAATATCAAGTTTCTATCTCATTTAAAAGGAAGTGTGTCTCATTTATTCCGAAAATCAAATATATTGGCGTTCGGCACCCCCTAAAATAGCAAATATTGGAACTCTGAAATTTGCACACTTTCTTCCTTTCAAGCTATCTATTAGTACACTAAATTTGATGTCTCTATCCTACTGTGGAGCATGTTTTCTATCACTTCATATTTCGAATGTTTTTCTGTGTTGCACCCCCTTAAATGATCAGTTTTGAAAAACCGAAATAATCTTTGGTTTTTTATCAAATGATTAGCCCATACACTAAATTTCAAGCTTCTATCACACTCTAAAGGGGCGTTTTTCAGTTGTTCGTGAAATCGAACATTTTAATGTGCGGCACACCCTACAATAGCAAATGTTGGAAAACTGAAATTGCGCACTTTCTTCCTTTCCAACTATCTACATGTATACCAAATTTGAAGTCTCTATCTAATCGGGAAACATACTTTTTTTTATCATTTCATCTTTCGAATGTTTTTCTGTGGAGTACGCACCCTCCTTAAATATACATTTTTGAAAAACTCCATTCTGCTTGGGTTTTCTATTAAATGATTCGCCCATATACCAAATATCAAGCCTCTATCACGTTCTGAAAAGGGTATTTCTACTTCATTTCGAAAATGGAACACTTTTGTGTGCGACATACCCTAAAGAAGCCGGCCACACATTAAGCTACCATTAGCCTCAGGGTTGGTCGTGTGGTCTGGGTCTTTAAGACCCTAAAGTAGAAAATATTGGAAAACTAAAATTGTACACTTTCTTCCTTCCAAACTATCTTCCCGTACACCAAATTTCAAATCTCTATCTCATCCCGAAATATGTTTTTTTATCAATTCACCTTTCGAACGTTTTCCTCTGGAGCACCCGCTTAAACGAACATTTAAAAAAAACTATATTCGTCTTGAGTGTTTTTATCAAATGATTAGTCCATATACCCAATTTCAAGCCTTTATCAAATTTTAAAGGAGCCGTTTCTCATTTATTCGGTAAATCGAACATTTTGGTGTGCGGAACCCCCTTAAGCAGAAAGTATTGGAAATCTGAAATTGCACACTTTCTTCCTTTCGAACGATTTACCAATACACTAAATTTGAAGTCTCTATCTTATGGCAGACTATGCTTTCCTATCATTTCACTTTTCGAACGTTTTGGTGTGGAGCACCTCCTCTAGAGAACGTCTTCGAAAAATTCGATTTTTCCAGGTGGTTTTATCGAACGACCGAGCCGTGTACCAAATTGCAAGTCTCTATATATTCGGGAAATGCCTAAAAAAAGCTGACAGACAGACGGACACTTGTCAATTAGTATATATTAGCCGAATACTCGTCGAAAATCAACGGTCTCGCAATAAGCACTTGTGAATGTTGTAAATTTTTAATAATTCGCTTTTCACATTTATTCGGCAGATCGAATATTTTAGTGTGCAGAACCCCTTAAAGAAGAAAATATTCTAAAATTTAAATTGCGCACGTCTTCCTTTCGAACTATTTACCAGTACACCAATTTAAAGTTTCTATCTCATCCCGAAGCATACTATTTTATCCTCTCCCCTTTCGAACATTTTCCTTTAGAGCACAGCCATAAATGAACATTTTTGAAAAACTGTTCGCGTTGGGATTTTTATCAGATGCTTGGCCCATGTACCAAATATCAAGCCTTCATCACGTTCTAAAAGGGGTATTTCTACTTCATTCCGAAAATCGAATATTTTTGTGTGCAACAGCCCCTAAAGTAAAAAATATTGGAAAACTGAAATTGTACACTCTCTTCCTTCCAAACTATCTACCCGTACACTAAATTTCAAATCTCTATCTCATCCCGAAGTATGTTTTCTTATCAATTCACCTTCGAACGTTTTCCTCTAGAGCACCCCCTTAAACGAACATTATTGTAGCATCCCCTTAAATGAGCATTTTTGAAAAACTGCATTCATTAAATGTATGTATCAAATAATTAGCCCATATACCAAATTTCAAGCTGATATCCCATTGTAAAGGCGTTTTTCATTTGTTCGTCAAATCGAATATTTTAGCATGCGGCACTCTCTACATTAGCAAACGTTGGAATACTGAATTTGTACACTATCTTCCAATTCAACAATCTATCCCTACACCAAATTTAAAGTTTCTATCTCATCGAAAATCATGCTTTTTCTATCATTTCACCTTTCGAATGTTTTAGTATTGTTGTTGTTGATGTTCTTGAGACTCAGAGCGTCCGACCTACCAGAAAGGTGTAAGGTAACTGTTCGAACGGCCAGGAAGTGCCACACAATTTAGACCGGAACCCAGTGGGGGAGGCATCCACTGGGACCGTATCCTCCTTCCCCTACCACCAACCTCTCGGAAGGACTTACAGACCCACAAATTTAACGTGATCGTACTCCGCATGAACACGGCGGCAGTTGTGGCAGCGTGCAAATCCAGCGCGCAAACCACCAGGCTATCGCGCCCGAAATGTGCCAACAGCTCGCGGTGTTCCTAGGTGGTCACCCACCGAAGTAGTAACTTTTAGTGTGGAATACCCACCCCCTTAAATGAACATTATTGAATATCTCTATTTTTCTTGGGTTTTCTATTAGATGATTCGCCCATATATGAAATATCAAGTCTCTATCACGTTTTAAAAGGGGCGTTTCTCCTTCATTCTGAAAATCAAACATTTTGGTGTGCGGCACTCCCTAAAGTAGAGTATATGGAAAAGCTGAAAGTGTACACTTTCTTTCTTCCAAATTATCTACCCGTACACGGAATTTGAAATCTCTATCTCATCTCGAAGCATGTTGTTTATCATTTCATATTTCGAACGTTTTTCTCTGGAACATCCCCTTAATCGAGCGTTTCTGAGAAACTCTATTTGTCTCGGGTGTTTTCGTTAAATGATTAGCCCATATACCAAATTTTAAGCCTTTATCAAAATTTAAAGGAGTTTCTCATTTATTTGGAAAATCGAACAGTTGGGTTTGCGGCACCCCCTAACTTAGAAAATATTGGGAAACTGAAATTGCACACACTTTTAATTTCGAACTATCTACTCACACACCAAATTTGAAGACTATCTTATCCCGAAGCATAGTTTATCGTCATTTCACCTTTCGAACATTTTTTTCTGGAGCACCTTCTTAAACGAACATTTTTGAAAAAATATTTTGTCTTGGGTTTTTTCATCAAATGATTCGCCTATATATTAAATATCAAGCGTCTATCATGGTTCAAAAGGGGCGTTTTTCCTTCATTCCGAACATTTTAGTGTGCGGCACCCCCTAAAGTGGAAAATATAGGATAACTGAAATTGTACACTTTCTTCCTTCCAAATTATCTACCCGTACACCATATTTGATATCTCTATCTCATTCCGAAGCATGGTTTTTTATCAATTCACTTTTCGAACGTTTTACTCTGGAGCACCCCCTTAAAGAACATTTAAAAAAAAACTATATTCGTCTTGGGTGTTTTCGTCAAATAATTAGCCCATATACCAAATTTCAAGCCTCTATCGGATTTTAAAGGAGCCTTTTCTCATTTATTCGTTAAATCGAGCATTTTGGTGTGCGGCACCCCTTAAATAGAAAATGTTGGGAATCTGAAATTGTACACTTTCTTCCTTTCGAATGATTTACCAGTACACCAAATATAAAGTCTCGCAATCATCTAATCGCAAAGCATTCTTTTCTATCATTTCACTTTTCGAACGTTTTGGTGTGGGGCAACCCCCTCTATAAAACATTTTTGAAAAATTCGATTTTTGCAGGGAGTTTCATCGAACGATCGACCCGTGTACCAAATTGCAAGTCTCTATCTATTCGGGAAGTGTCTAAAGAAAGCGTGACAGACAGACGGATGGACACTTGGCAATTAGTATATACTAGCCGATTACTCGTTAAAAATCAACGGTCTCGCAATAAGCAACCACTGAATATTGTCATTTTTTTATAATTCGTGTTTCACATTTATTCGGCAAATAGAATACTTTAGTGTGCGGAATCCCCTAATGAAGAAAATATTGTAAATTTTAAATTGCGCACGTCTTCCTTTCAAACTATCTACCAGTACACTAAATTAAAGTCTCTATCTCATCCCGAAGCATACCATTTTATCATCTTCCCTTTCGAACGTTTTTCTGTGGAACACACCCATAAATGAACATATTTGAAAAACTCTGTTCGTCTTGGGTTTCTTATCAGATAATTGGCCCATATACCAAATATCAAGCCTCTATTGCATTTAAAGGAATCGTATCTCATTTATTTCGAAAATCGAACATATTGGTGTTCAGCACCCCCCTAAATTTGCAAATATTGGATATCTGAAATTGCACACTTTCTTACTTTTAAACTATCTACCATACACCAAATTTGATTTCTTTATCCTATCGTGAAGCATGTTTTTCTATCACTTCATATTTCGAACGTTTTTCTGTGTTGCACCCCCTTAAATGATCATTTCTGAAAAACTCTGTTCGTCTTGGGTTTCTTATCAGATGATTGGCCCATATACCAAGCCTTTATCACATTTAAAGGAATCGTATCTCATTTATTCCGAAAATCGAGCATATTGGTGTTCAGCACCCCCTAAATTTGCAAATATTGGATATCTGAAATTGCACACTTTCTTCCTTTTAAACTATCTACCATACACCAAATTTGATATCTTTATCCTATCGTGAAGCATGTTTTTCTATCACTTCATATTTCGAACGTTTTTCTGTGTTGCACCCCCTTAAATGATCATTTCTGAAAAACTCTGTTCGTCTTGGGTTTCTTATCAGATGATTGGCCCATATACCAAGCCTTTATCACATTTAAAGGAATCGTATCTCATTTATTCCGAAAATCGAGCATATTGGTGTTCAGCACCCCCTAAATTTGCAAATATTGGATATCTGAAATTGCACACTTTCTTCCTTTTAAACTATCTACCATACACCAAATTTGATATCTTTATCCTATCGTGAAGCATGTTTTTCTATCACTTCATATTTCGAACGTTTTTCTGTGTTGCACCTTCTTAAATGATCATTTTTGAAAAACCGTAATAATCGTAGGGTATTCTATCAAATGATTATCCCATATACTAAATTTCAATCCTCTATCACATTGTAAAGGAGGCGTTTTTCATATATTCGTCAAATCGAACCATTTTAGCGTGCGGCACCCCCTACAATAGCAAATGTTGGAAAACTGAAATTGCACACTTTCTTCCTTTCTAACTATCTACATGTATACCAAATTTGAAGTCTCTATCTAATCGGGAAACATACTTTTTTTTATCATTTCATCTTTCGAATGTTTTTCTGTGGAGTACGCACCCTCCTTAAATATACATTTTTGAAAAACTCATTCTTCTTGGGTTTTCTATTAAATGATTCGCCCATATACCAAATATCAAGCCTCTATCACGTTCTAAAAGGAGTGTTTCTACTTCATTCCGAAAATTGAACATTTTTGTGTACGACACCCCCTAAAGTAGAAAATATTGGAAAACTGAAATTGTACACTTTCTTCCTTCCAAACTATCTATCCGTACATCAAATTTCAAATCTTTTATCTCATCCCGAAGTATGTTTTCTTATGAATTCACGTTTCGAACGTTTTCCTCTGGAGCACCCCCTTAAACGGACGTTTTTGAAAAACTATAATCGTATTGGGTGTTTTTATCAAATGGTTATTCCATATACCAAATTTCAAGCCTCTATCAAGTTTTAAAGGAGCCGTTTCTCATTTATTCGGTAAATCGAACATTTTGGTATGCGGCACCCCCTTAAGTAGAAAATATTGGAAATCTGAGATTGCCCACTTTCTTCCTTTCGAACGATTTACTCATACACCAAATTTGAAGTCTCTATCTTATGGCAAAGCATGCTTTCCTGTCATTTCACATTTCACTTTTCGAATGTTTTTGTGTGGAGCATCCCCTCTAGAGAACGTTTTCGAAAAATTCGATTATTCCAGGGGGTTTTATTGAACGATCGAGCCGTGTACCAAATTGCAAGTCTCTATCTATTCGGGTAGTGCCTAAAAAAAGCGTGACAGACAGACAGACGGACGGACATTTGGCAAGTAGTATATACTAGTCAAATACCCGTTGAAAATAAAAGGTCCCACATTAAGCAACCACCGAATAAGGCAAATTTTTATATAATTCGTGTTTCTTATTTATTCGAAATGTCGAACATTTGGTTTTGAGGCATCACCAGAAGTTGAAAATATCAGAAAACTGAAATTGCACATATTCTTCTTTTCGAACTATCTACCCGTACAACAAATTTGAAGTCTGTATCTGATTCCCAAGCATGTTTTTTTTTTATCAATTCACCTTTCGAACGTTTTCTTCTAGAGCACCCCCTTAAACGAAAATTTTTGAAAAACTATATTCGTTTTGGGTGTTTTCATCAAATGATTAGTCCATATATCAAATTTCAAGCCTCTATCGAATTTTAAAGGGGCCGTTTCTCATTTATTCGGAAAATCGAACATTTTTGTGTGCGGCATCCCCTTAAGTAGAGAATATTGGTCATTCAGTTGTTTTCGATGAAGTTTTCAAATATAATAAATTATCGTAGTATTATGATAATTTTAAAATTATTACCGAGGAATGTATCACATTTTAGAGAAGTTTAAACCAGGCAATTTATATTTCAATGCCGTCATTTGAATGTAGTTCATTTTTTTTTCGATGAAGGTTTAAGTTTTCAAATATAATAAATTAATGTAGTATTGTGATAAGTTTTAAAATATTACTTAGGAATGTATTGCATTTTAGAGATGTTTAAATAAAGTTGCATTGAAGTTGGAAAGTGTTTCATAATCAATGCTTTAAGCATGATTGATCTTTCTTGTTTAGTTCTATAATGATAGGAATCAGTTGATTTAAATTCAAAGCATTCGTTCAATGCAGAAAAGATTAGTTTCTAATTATTAATAGCTCTTAATCGATGCACTATATAATTTAGCAGATATTCACAGTTTTTACTAAGTTTCTCTATTTCTCTATTCTACTAAGTTTCTCCGTAAGTGTATGCAGGAGGTTTAGTTGCTTTAAAACAAAAATATACACACCAGTTGAAATAAAAGCAGACTTCACCAAATTGTAGCCAATTTTTATTTTTCTTTATAATATTTCTAATCGTAAAAAAATTAAAACTTATTTGAAAGTTCGAAACATTTTTTGAGCTTTCCTTTTTAATAATTTCATACACAGCAGACGATTTTATACAGCATTGTAGGAGTATTGATATGGCATACTTAAGAGTTGAGTGATATACAGTGAGTTTTAACAGCATATATTTTTTTCTGAGGCTACATATTCTTCATTCCAAAAGAAAGACTGATTTACAAACTGAGACTTCTGTCTTCAGTCTTCACTCTTCAGGTTCATTTTTCCTCGTCGTAGTATGAGTGGCCGTGGCTCTTCATCTTCATATTGGCGAAAAATATGTCTCGCATTATCCGTTCCTAAAATGAGAATATATATATATTTATAAATATTTAAAACTGACATAAAACTATCAAAACTAGCGTAGATGCTATAAGGTCCGGGATAGTCCAGTGGTTAAGACGAGAGGATCGCACGCGGTAATCCCGTGTTCGATTCTCGATGCCACTTAAAATCATTCTCGTGTTTACGCGGAGTATGGGCACGATTAATCTGTAGGTCTGAAAGTCCATCCGAGAGTTGATGGATTAGGGAAAGAATGGCACAGTCTCTGTGATTGCAACCCCCATTGGGTTCCGATCTACATTGGGTGGCACTGTCCCGGCCGTTTAAACTCTAAACAGTTACCTTACACCTTTGGGTAGGTCGAACGGTCTATATAGAAAGAAAGCCCAGGTGCTAAATAAAACTAGTTGGCTTTATGTTGCCGCGTTCGTGATATATACGGTGCAATGAAATATTTTTTGTTCTGAAATTTTGTAGGTTTACCTATTGCTTATTATTTCATTAGCTAGTGCATACTCATGAAAAATCATGGAAAACTTTATGTGGTTTATCCCAAGGAGTTCATTCTGAAATCACACTTCAGAAAACAATTAGGAGGGATTAGGATATTATAGTACCTGGTTGCTAATCTGCAAATTATATTATTTGATATTTACAAGCAAATAGTGAGTAACTCTGTTATTCGTTCTAGATAGATGTGAAACACCCCTAATTTTCCCATATTTTGAATGGGAAAAAGGTTGATGCGTTTTATGTGTGACAATGGTGCGAGGTATTTAGGGAAATATTTCGGTATTTTTTTGGTTTTTTGAAATTTTTTTACTCGTATCACGTCAACAACGCAACTAAACAATGACCAGTTTATATGCTTTCTGCAGAAAAATCTAGAAAAGCATATAACTCGCGAATTATTTAGTAAGTCTACAAAATTCGCAAAGAATCTGGAACTCGCCAAATTCATCTGCAAAGTCACTGAATTTGTCGCGACGGTCAAGCCACCCGATCTTTAAATTATAAAGATGATTTTCTATTGTGTATTAATAAAAATATGATGTCACTTCCGTTACATACCGACATATTACTTTCAAGATTTACTTCGTATCCCACACCCTAAGATGTTTCACATGAACAGATTAAACTTGTCAAAGATTCATGTCCGAACGCAGGCTTGAACTAACGATTTTCACCTTGCGGCCGAATCTCTATTCGTACTGCTACTGAGACGACAGTTTCTCTTTCTATAATTGTCCAGTCTTTTGGTGAGATTATTCCAGTACTTTAGGTACTAAACATATACTATTTAAGTGCAAGTAGAAATTAAATGCAATGGCACTACAAATAATAACAGAAAATTGAATCGATAATATTAGAAATACCAGGCATTGCCTGACATTTAAAAATTATGTTCTCTTAGGAGCATTCCAAATACAATTAGCGTCGTCATAAAAAACAAGAAAGTTCAATCATGCATAAAGCATTGATTATGAAACACTTTCCAACTTCAATGCAACTTTATTTAAACATCTCTAAAATGCGATACATTTCTCGGTAATATTTTTAAAATTATTACAATACTACATTAATTTATTATACTTAAAAACATAAAACTTCATCGAAAAAAATGAATTTCATTCAAATGACGGCACTGAAATATAAATTGCCTGGTTTAAACATCTTTAAAATGCGATACATTCCACGGTAATATTTTTAAAATTATCATAATACTGCAATAATTTATTACATTTGAAAACTTCATGAACTTTATTCAAATGACGTCATCGAAATATAAATCGGCTGACTCTCTCTAAAAAAACAGCATTTCATTCATTAACTTTTTTCAATTCCTTTCATTCATCACAATACTATAATAATTTACTTTATTTAAAAATTTAAAATCATGGAGGTACAAGTAATTTAACTCTATGCTTAAAACTTCATCGAAAAAATCGTATTCTTTTTGTAAAATCAATGAATGTTTCATTCACATCAGCTATATTGCAGACTCCATGAACTAAATAATTTTGCGTTAAAGAAATGCAGCAATTCTTATACAACTCATTCTACATATTTTGATGTTTACATTTTACATAAGTGAAAGAATTGGGCTTCGTTGTAGAAATAAGCAAAGTTGGATGATCATTTAAACTCAAATATATTGCAATTGCGTTGTTTCAGTATGTAGTTCAGTAGATGCACAGAATTTAAGCAAAAATAAAGCGGTTTTAGGACGGATACAACACTAAATATGAATTAAAAAGAACTTTAAAAATTACGATTTTGACATAAGATGGATGCCATATTTTATTTTGAAGTGGGTCACGTGATCTCTTCATATAAAGGATGTAATTATTATTTTAATTTTTATTTAAAAAACTATTGCATATATTTTGCTGAAATTTTTTTAATATATTTTATGGGATAACTTGAATATTTTCTAAAACTTTCGAAGCAATTTGTAAATTTTAAATTTGCTTAAAAAATGTTTGAAAAATTAGGTCCTATAGGGTTCAATGTATTTCATTTTTTCAACCCGGATTCAATCCAAAACTAATTGGGTGATGTTATTCATTTATATTCCCATAGGTCCCACAGATCGTCTGAACAATATACTAAAATTTCATTTTGATAAAGTCATTTTTACGGCAGTTATCGTGCTGACAGACAGACAGAATGAACAAAGTTATAAACACTTTTCAACTATGTTGTAAAGTGTTAAAAATGGAGGTGGGGAGGGGCTGTTAACCAAGTATTTTGTTCCCATTTCTCCATATATCATTTCTCCGAACTGCAATGAGTTCCTGGGGTGTCACCCCCCACCCCCATTTGTCGATGTTTTAGCCACTCGTTGATATTGATACCAATACCCCATACATACCAATACCCCATACCAATACATTCACAAAGCGTTTGATCTTTCAACGACATTCATTGGCCAAAAAGAAATGGGCTGCGATTGGTTAGATAACTCACAATATTTTGGGGTTTAAGATTATTTGGATCACAACAGTGATTCTTAATAATAATGCGATTACAATAGTGATTTGCATAGTTAAACAATAGTAAGGTTTCAACAATACGTAGCTTTTACTTAGCAACAATGCATATTTGAAGTTCCCTATTGAAATAATTCATTTTCTTTTAATGGTAAAAACTTTCATGATAAAACCTTTGCGATAAAAACATTTGCAATTAAGAAAAAGTGTGAAAAAGTATTTTAAAGCTGTAAGTTATATACAAAGTTTGGATATGCTAGCAATCGCCCATTGAGATGATTGATCTTGAACAAAAGGAACCTTCAAATTATTGAAGAAACACTATGATGCTAAGTATTTCATGTATCTGGATAATTTTGAAGAAATATGGTCAATGAGGCACAAAGGCACAAGAAAATATATGACATTGAAGATAAAGCGGAGGATCTTTGCAAAACCAGGAGAACTGGCATACTTTGGAAAATGATAATGTCATGTCTCTCATCGATCAGTTTCGTGTACCAGGATGGGACATTTCCATAATGCCATATTTTAACAAAACTCTGACTTGGTATTTTGTATATCTATCTTCCCTGAGAAAAAAAAAGATTTCAAGTGACAAAAAAGTGGATGGAAGACGTGCTGAAAGGCCTCTGCTACTTGCATGCACAAGGTTTTTGCTACTTAAATCTACGACGTCCAGTTAATGTGCATATGTCCCAGTCCAAGGCCGTCTTAGGAGATCTGTCCTACACAGATGAAGAAAAATATCCATTCAGAACGTGAGTATCTTTCAACTATGTATAAAATTATCACATTTAAATATTTAAAAAATAAATAAACGCATTTAAATTCACATATTTTCTTAATTATTCAATATGGTATGTTTAAGCTGATATTATCGCATATTCAAAATAATCGTTTGCAATAAGTGTCCTGCTGAGTCTTTCCGTTTAGCTGGGTATCCCCTTTATAAATTTTAGACATAACTTGCTCATTACCACTAAGATATAACTTGTTTATTACCACTAAGACATAACTTGCTTATTACCACTAAGACATAACCTCCTTATTTATGCTAAAATATAAACCGATCAATGACTTGATTGGCCTTCTTTTGACTAATATATAGTATAAATGTAATCATTAAGACATGTAAAGTAACATGTTAAAATTAAGCCAATATTTTTCTTAAATTGAGTAAAAATCGGGAGTGTGTTTGAACACTCTATTTTCCAGTGCCTATGGCCTTAAGGAGTTTCGCAGTAGTTAGCCCTATTTGTCATCAGTGTCAAAATTTGCTATTGGAGTATTTGGGGTCCAAAGAACAAGCTGTGTTTCGGTAGCATCTGTTTAGATGTATAGAACACAATTTCACCGTCTTTACTTCTTTTCCTTCATACACGTAGCAAAATGAATTCGATTTTTCCCGGAGTTTAAGCGCCAAGCATACATGAGCTCGAACTAGACGTTTTTAGGTGATGTAGATGTCTGTGTGTACATTGTTGGTTTTCATGTCTTCACGTGGGTTTTCAAATCTTTGAATTCGAAGATCTGAATAAATGAACTCCATATGCCTATTTTATCTGGAGGAGTGAATGGCACTACTGGTCTCTAACGGAGACGAGTATAAGTTCTTGAGAGGTAACACTTTTCCAGTATATACTTAGAATCTCAAATCGTTAGCTCGGTCTTATCGGAAAGCAACATTTTAAATATTTCAACTTTAAATATGTCTGTGACTGTGTCACTATGCCTGATGATTGAGAGCGCTTTTCCACTTGAAAATTTACATTTAGAGGATAAACTACACGTTAAATACATTACTTTTCTAATTTAACTTTATATTTAAATCAAACGGTATTTAAAATCTACGATTTTAACAACAATGTTTTCCGGGTGGGGGGTGGGGTCCGAAAATGGCAAATTTAATGCTAGTCTACTACAAAATTTAAGTTCATCGACATTTCAACTTTAAATATGTCTGTGACTGTGTCACTATGCCTGATGATTGAGAGCGCTTTTCCACTTGAAAATTTACATTTAGAGGATAAACTACACGTTAAATATATTATTTTCCTAATTTAACTTTATATTTAAATCAAACGGTATTTAAAATCTACGATTTTAGCAACAATGTTTTCCGGGTGGGGGGGGGGGGGGGGGTCCGAAAATGGCAAATTTAATACTAGTCTACTACAAAATTTAAGTTCATCGACTTGCAAAGTGGGGAGAGGGTGTTATTTACAGAACTTTAAAAAAGGAATAAAGCGACAACGAAATCCTTTAAAAGGATAAAAATGACACCATCATGATGCTTAGAGCAACTTTACACTGAAAGAGAATAAATTAATAATGAAACATTCGCGTGTAAGAAATAGCACATGTCTAAAATATTGCATAATCTCTTTGCAACCGTAGAAATATTTATAAAATATCAAATATTACAGAAACTGTAATATAATAATGAATCCCAAAATGAAATGTATAAGCCTATTTCTGACTTTAAATATTTTTAAACAGATCCGGACTTGCCTTATTCGACCGTCCGCCTGAATGTTACAAAGCCGCGGAAGTTTCCGGCCAACCTCTCGATATCTGGTCATTTGGAAAGTTGGCTCTCTGTGGACAAAGAGCTCTACAAAGAAGTGAGGGAAATTACTAACTGGGAAAATGATGTCTACCCATCAATCTTTGACTCGCTTCAAATAGATTACGTTTATAAAATTTTAACTTTTTACTGTAATAATCTTATTCAATAGAAGGTTAAAAATGGTAATTTGACGTTTCCTTAGATTGTACTTATTATTTCCAAATTTCATGAAACACCTATTGTTTTTCACGCTGTTACAATTGGAAGCAATTGATTACTTTGACTTGCAAATTATTACTTCAAAATTTTAACAATATTTATGACTTTATAAATCCTAATACAGTTTCTGTATTTCATATATAGTATTCAGTATTTAATACATATCATTCCACATCACAAAAAAAAGATGGAAATATTAAGTGAAGGCTATGATTAAATAAGCAATAACTATTAAATATCCATAGTCCCATAACAAAACAGTATAAAACTGATAATTGTGATGGCTGTTATAAAATAAGCAATAACTGTTAAATATCCATAGTTTCATCACAAAAATGTATAAAACTAGTAATTGTGATGGCTATGATTAAATAAGTAATAACTATTAAATATCCATAGTCCCATCGCAAATGTAAAACTAATAATTGTGATGGATATGATTAAATAACTAAGGATTGATACTGATTTCAGTAAAAACTAAAAAATAATTAAATGAATATGAAATAATGAAATTATTAAATTTTGCATAATAAAACAAATTGTGATATGTTCTAGTAGTTCGTTGTTTGTATTTGATTTTATATAGCACTATGATAAGTTGCATTTCTCACAGAATAAGATAATAGGAGAATCAATAATGAAAGTCCCAACATTCGTTTTTCTATTCACTTTAACTTTATTGAGCTTATGTAAAATACGAAAATGGCAATTTTACACAAAACAAAATAACGTATTTTATCCCATGCTAAGTTGGGAAAGAAGAAAAATAGATAATAAAAGCTTTTTTAAGATGCTAGGGGGGTTCTGCCCTTTGCTTGCTAACCCCCCGTAACTCGCTTCGCAAGTCGTGAGGCTTCGCCGCCTACTAGCTGACGCTTTTTGTGACATTTCTGCCAGCAACCAATCACAGAGAAATTGGAAATCGGCTCGACCCATTAAATATTTGCCCGTACACAAGAAAAAAATTCACTCAGAGGTGCATAAAAAATAGAATAACTCATAACCTAAATCGAAATTTAAAAAAAGGCGGGACAGCCCAGTGGTTAGGGTGTGGGTATTACACTCGGACGACTCGAGTTCGATACTAAGCTATGCCCAAACTGTCCTCGTATTCACATGCACATTAAATATGTAGGTCTGTAAATCCTTCAGAGAGGTTGGTTGTAGGGGAAGGAGGGCGTGTCCCTGTGGATGCCGCCCCCACTGGGTTCCTGTCTAAATTGAGAGGCACTGTTCCGGCCGTCTAAACAGATAGGTTACAAGGTACTTGTCTGCAAAATTTCATGGTCTTGGCATTTTTAATCTGTCCAGAACGCGAACTCGCAGCTTAAATACAATTCCTTTGACTTTGTTATTAAATAATTCCTAAACTGAATTTTAAATCGAAAAACGATTTATTTCAGTGTGTGTTTGTTCCCTTAGTGTTTTCTACAAAAGTACCAAATTTCCTATTTTTGTATGCTATTGTTTTTGCGGTGCATAACAGATAAACTTAAAGGGCACGAAATTTGTCGGAAAACGGCGGCGTCAGATACTTATTTTTGTTTTTTAATATAGAGAGACTTATTTAAATTAAAAAAAATTAACTGCGACTAAAAGCGGCTACGTGTGATTTAAAGAAGTCTTCGAATTCTTTAGCAGGATACCCAGAGCTGAAAGTACAGCTTCGGTCCTCAAGGAACTTATCGTAAACCATTTTGAGATTTCATAACTGTTTTGGAGAGGGTTTATTATTATTTTATTTATTTATATTTTTGTATTTAGAGGAGTTTCTTAACATGAAGTATTGTTCTTGTAAGACCGATTGAAAAATCGAATCTTTCAAAAATGTTATTAGAGGTGTGAAGATGCTTCACAGCAAAACGTTTGAAATGCCGAATGATAGAAAAACATGCTTAGCAATGAGGTTTGATTTTACAGACTTTAAATCTGGTGTTTAGGTAGATATATCGAAAAGAAGAAAATGTGCAATTTCAATTTTCTCATATTTGCTATTTTAGGGATGTGCTCGCACCAAAATGTTCGATTTTCCGAATATGTGAGAAACGTCTTCTTTTGAATGAGATAAAGCCTTTGGTATACAGGTCAATTGTTGGAAACACCCCCCCTCCCCGAGAAAAATAGATTTTTTTTTAAGTATTCATGGAAAGGTTACAGTCACAAAACGTTTCGTAAAGTGTTCGAATTGCGAAATTATAGAAAAACATACTTAACAACGAGAGAGGGACCTTACACTCGGTGTAAGGTTAGACAGTTTGAGAGGAAGAAAGTGTACAATTTCAGTTTTCACATATTTGCTACTTTAGGGGTGCGACACACCAGAATATTCGAATTTCCGAATAAGGCGAAACCTCTTACGTTTAAAAGAGATAGAGACTTTCAATTTGGTATATGTGTACATCGTTTGATAAAACTAACGAGAAAAATCAAACATTAACAATATTGTTCTGTAGAAGGGTGCTGTACGCCAAAACGTTCGAAAGGTTAAGTGATAGAAAAACATTCTTCGCAATGAGATAAAGAGTTTAAAGTTAGTGCAATGGTAGATTGTTCGAAGGACAAAAGTACACAATTTCCATTTTCCAATATTTGTTATTTTAGGCGTGCAGCACACTAAAATGTCGATTTGCAGAATAAATGAGAAACACCATATTTTTAGAGAGATATAGATGTAAAGTTTGGCATATGGGTTTACAATTGCATACAACACACTGGGGCAAATTATTTTTCTGAAATATAAATTTGAAAAGAAGAGGATAATCAGCACCAAAACGTTTGAAATTTGGACTGTTTGGTAAATGCACTTACAAGTGAGACAGAAACTTGAATTTTGCCAATAATATATGTATTATGATGGAAAATAGGAAGAAAATTGTTGGGTTGCAATATTTTTTATTTTAGGATTTGTGCACTCTGAAATGTTCTATTGGCTGAGTTAAAGACAAACACACTGTCTTAATGGAGATTTGAAATTGTGTCATGGGTGAACTGTTTAAAAAATCCTATTTTAAAAATCGATTTATTTAGACATTCACAATCTTTGGGACGTGCCTATTGTGAGGTCGTTGATTTTCGATGGGTATTAGGGTAGTTTTCATCTATTTGCTGATTATTTTTCATTCTTCGCTTTACTTCTAAGACCAACCGTTGATTTTATGTTCATTTTAGACTCTCTTCGTGGAAAAGATATTGAAAATATATTATAATAATGGATATATAATTGCATATTGAAAACAGCACACCCATTATTTTGGAAATCACTTACTCTTTCGAGATATTGCGATCGTTTTGTGCGTTTGGACACGGAAAGCTTAGACGAGCATGGCGATTTAAATACTAAATTACAACGATTTATGTTACACTACGCAATCACACCCCATTCGGTAACAAATGAGTCTTCTAGCATGCTGTTTTTAAAAAGGTGTATTAGAACCAGATTGGACATGTTAACTTAAAAGATGATGTACAGCAAAAACAAAGTGCATTGGCTAGCAAAGAACCTAACTATCGCGAATTTAAAGAGGGAGACAGAGTGGCGAAAACAAACTATTCCGGAGCAGAAAAATGGAAATTGAGAACAGTGATTAACAAAGATGGTTTATTATCTTACAGTGTTCAAGTAGGGAACGAGATCTGGAGAAGGCATGTTGATCAGTTACGTAAAGCAGGATCGTATTTAACTGAAGGAGATGGAACCTATGGATATACCTGATCTGGGTTCTGCATTGGAGGATATTTCTGAAACTCTCAAAGCCCCTGCAGCATCAACCCTGCCAGAGTTTGACAAGATATCTAAGAAGCTCCAAGCCCCTACTTTGCCAACAGTACCAAAGCTCGTCAAGACTCCTGATCCTGAATCTGAAACCATAATTCCAAGTCAAGGAGCCTCAATTGAACCAAAGGAATCCATAGCACCGGCACGATACCAGAAGTGCTATTACGACAAATCGTTAGAATCCAGAAACCTCCTGACAGACTGTCCTATTACCGGTAACTCCTGGGGACTATAATTGAGAACGGAGGCTAGCCTCGCTTTTAGTATTTTCCTGTCTCTTCTATATTTTTTATAATCCGACCATCGTATGCCTTAAATTTTCTTTAAAATATGCAAACTACTTTAAAACTGAGCTCTCTGTGAAGGAAAATTGAAAATAAGGCTTAATAAAATAGGGGCCCCTAAGTTGGTCCCCCCCAGGTCCTGATTATATCTCCACGGTCCTGATGTCGGGTTAAGGAAAAAATGTCTGTACTACGTGGACTCCGAAAAATGCTACACTGACTAAACAATTGTATTAGATCTCTATAGAGTCCATATGGGAAAGCGAAAACAAGCACTACCCCCTCCCGTCCTGAAATTCTAGTTATGCTACCGGCCTGTTCTATACTAAAATAGAGTAAAATAAAATGAAGAAAAATTACCACTAAATCGCTGTCGATTTCGTTCTTCCAGTTCGAGGATTCCAAGCTGTCGTCTGAATTATACTGTTTGTCTGCATCTTCAAAGAACCTGCAAAAGAGGAATAATTATTAAGTTGTCAATTCAGTTGAAAACAACTGCGGTGTACACTTGCGTGAAACGCAGTAATGCTTATTAAAAACAGTGAATTAACTTGATTACAATCCTATGCTTTATTCAGAACCAGTATCGCGTAATAAGATATAACCTTAGAGCAGAAATAAGAAGTATTCGTATCTCTCCTCTAAAGATATAACGCACCAACACCTCCTAAGTTAGAAGGCCATGGTGAAAGGGGGCGATTCTTTGAAGAGTAATTTAAGCGTGATACTAGCTCTTTGGAGCGATTAGGTCACAGGCAAAAAGTCATTTACTACTATATTCTCAACTGACGACTTCTATCTGACATCGCAGTTGTACTCGTATTTAATCTTGAAATACAATAGCAGTTAATAAACCCTATTTATTTTTACATGATAAGAGGTTTATAGCGCCCTTTTTGAAAAAATTGTAGCCAATTAATTTTTATGCCTCGCTTTTATAAAAGTACGACGAATCATTTATATGCGAACAATGTGATATCACCTTTGTTGTAGTTAAGAACATTTATTATTCTTCATTGTGCATACACCGAAATGTTCAACTGGTTCATTTTCCAGCAATATATATATTGCTAATATATTGCTAATATATAATTGAAATTATTATAATAATTTCCAACACTATTTTAAATACATCTTTCCCTTAATATTCACATTTTATGCACTCCATACAAATTAAAAAAAAATATATTTTGACAATATATTTTTCAATGTATAGATTTTATTTGTGTGATTAAATTTTTAGCCATAGGTAAATATTGAAAGCAAAGAATAAGTGAAACAATGGCAAAATATATGAAAGTTTAAAAAATACTTATTAGAACCTGAACACTTTTAACAAAATGTCAAAAGATTGAAAATATAAGCAAAGGCCGAACGTAGTATTCTAGGTGAAAAAGGGAGATACCCTAAATACCTCGCATTCTAATCATACTACCAACGCTATTCAAATTGCATTTCTAATTGTTAAAAAGGATCTACATGGATACACTTGTTGCATACTGTCCCATCATTATTATTGAGACAGAAAGAGAAGATGCTTTATCTGATTAACCCTTCTTAAGCCCCTATTACACAACAGTAATGGGGAAGCTGCTTCCCCATTTGCTGTGTGGAGTGACATCACAAACGTCCCAAAGCTGTTTTGCGAACGGTTTGTTGTCCCAAATTACTGTCGTGTAATAGGGGTTTAGAGTTCTTTTTCTGTAACGAATACTCTTAACATCCCAAAGGTTCCGTTTGGATTGAATAAGTTCAATAAGATCAGTTTCCATTTCTGCATTCCAAAATAGTCTATCGGCCATTTTGGTCACCATTAAAGTAAGAAATAAAATAGCTCTAAAGCACGTGACGTTTCGTATTTACGCACTTCTGATTGGACGATTTTCGCACAGCCGTTCCCTCAACAACAACATTTTCGGCTTAAACTTAAAATGTTGTGGCTAAATTTGCTGTTTGAGCTGTTTTGCAAACGGTTTGTTGTCCCAAATTACTGTCGTGTAATAGGGGCTTTAATATCAGCTTTCTTGTCTCATTAAATATCGTTAGGACCACAGTTGATTCTGTCATAATTATCATATTTTTCTGCCACAATATGAAGACAAAAACTACATTACACCTTTAATGTAATTAAGTCACGAATAAAGTAATTTTTTGATTGGTGTCACGTTCGCATTTTAGTGACACATTTTTTACCAGATAACAACAAGCGTTTAGATCCTCTCCTTAGAAGGGAGGGGTGTCGCAAGGGTTGTGACCACGATTACCACCAAAACAGAGTGTAAAATTCTTTGACTTTTTTCAACTTTTACAGATGAAAAATTTTCAGGTTATTAAATCTAGACAAGAGCTTACTACTTCCTTGTATAAAACAGACATATGTCAGTTGATGTGACTACAATTGTTTCAAGAGCGTTATAAGCCCTCTTCTTCACACCAAACCATAAGTTAGAAAAGTATGCACCGTTAACAAAAGCTGAGCGCGAACTGCCCAACTTTAGTTAAGGGTGCATACTGTTATAACTTTTCTGTTTTGGCCTGAAGAAGGGGGCTTATAACGGCCTTGAAATAATTGTAGTCACCTAACTGAAATATGTCTGCTTTATACAAGGAGGTAGAAAGTTCTTATCTTACAAGCAGTGGTTTGTTTTTGATGTTAATAAATTTAGGATTTAAAAATTGACCTGAAAAGCTAAATGGTTTTATTTTTCATACCGCACTTATTCAGAGACGTGCAAATACAAAATTTTAAATTTGACGATGTTTGCTGATTTTAAACTTTTAAAATTATTTTCAAAAGATCATATAAATGACAGTTCTTTGACTTTTGTGGCCCATTTCTTGAATTCTCTGATAATTCTAAGGCTTCTCTGTTGTTGTTCTTTAGGTAAGATGCCAACCTTGGCGATCATACTCGTATATACTCGTATTTATGCTTTTACTAAAACGAATTACTTGGCGTTGCCTGGGTCCTAAATAAGCGCTAGTTACTTAATTCAAATAAAGATAATACCCCTCAATTTCCAAATCGTCTGTTTTGAACCAAAATCATTCTCGCGCTCTATTTTTTTCCCATTTGCAACCATGTCAATTATAGAAGTGGACGTAATACGCTCTTTTAATACGTCCTAAATAAGCTCCTTTGGTACTCCCTAAATAAATGGGCCACGAGTAAATGAAAACACTTAAAGTCTTGAAAAAAAAGTCGCTTTACCCCAGAAATAAAGTAAAAAATTAAATTAAACTAAAAAAAAACATAATAATAATTGCTATCTCAGCAAATTTTCATCCAATTAGAGCTAAATTTTAAGAGAAAACTTATAATATTGAAATAATGATATATTCCAAGCCATAAAAAATTATCTTTTACATTCACAAATTTAGAAAATAGTAAATAAAATACCTTTTAGAGTTACCATTTAAGATAATACTCCTGTGCCATTCTATTTTTTATCGTCTGCGTGAAATGAAAACGATTTGAAGTGGAAATTTTGACGGATTATTGGCTTCAAATGTTCGTCACTTTTATACTAACTCGAATTATTAAAAAATCTCGCCGAGGTGCACATTAAGGGGAAAAGAAGCACCTCTGTAAAAAAATTCACTGCTGTCCGACGCTTCGCCTTCCTGCTACAGAAGACGCAGGAAGACAGAAAAAAGGACAAACATCTTTTGTTTTGTAAAATATCATATTTACTTGTATTTTTTTAAAAAAAGGTCCCCAGATTTAATAATCTGAGAAGTACTGAATGCTTCTTTTTCTTTTATTCTTTTTCTTTATTCTTTTTCTTATAAGGTTCTTCGCCCTCGGAAAGCTCAAAAGCACCCAAAAAACTTCTAAATGTAAAGTTTCTGAGTACACTAAGGTCTATTTATAGCAAAGTGATCCTGCTCGATCGAATAAAAGTGATTGTAGAGTCTCCAGTGGAGAAATAAAGAAGTTAGCCTGCGTATCTAGCTGTTGCTAGACACACCACAGTAATGCGTTGGTCAATGATTTAGGGGCGTATACAAATACAGTGGCGTATTATTCATTTCTGATATAAAACATAGGCTTTGCACCAGATTTTTGTGCATATGTGTTGCTTCTTATATCTTAAATTTGATAGAAATTCGCCTATTGTGTTAAATAAATGTCTTCTGCAACCGATTTAGTGACGATTTCTACTCATTATATAATGCTATACAATTTTATAACTGACGTTTTACTTCTATCTTGCTTTCCTGTCAAGTTCGTGTTTCTAAGGGCTATGACACAGGAACGTTGTGTCCCGTCCGTTTTAGGAACGCTGCATATGGGGGGGGGGGGGGGTAAAATAATGGCTGGAGCTTGTCCCACGAGAATGCGCCTGTTCTCGTAAGACAAACTCCAGTCATTATTTTACCCTTAGTACGAAGCGTCCCCAAAACGGGAGATAACGCTCGTGTGTCACAGCCCTAATTTCTTCAATTTGCCGCTGAAGACGCTGCAATCACTTTTACTCGATCGAGTAGGGTGAACCTATCATATAGTTGTACATTTAGAGCTCTTTTATTCTGACGTCATTGGGATGCTTAAGGAATTTTCTTAAGAACCCTATGCAGGGTCCGCGCTAGCCATTCGCCTACGCGCCAAATGCGAAAAGATCGCAAAACTGGAGATAAAAAAAATACTTTGGCGAAAAAAATGGCGAATGATTTTTTGGAAACTGAAAATTTCGTAAATATTTTTTTGGAAAGTAATATGGAATAAAAGTCCGATTTAATTTGAAATAAAAGTCCGATTCCAGACAAGTAGGCCTATGATATACGAGCGTTGTCTCCCGTCTGTTTTGGGGACGCTCGTTCTCGTGTGACAAGCTCCAAGTATTCTTTAATTCCCAGCACGCTGCTCCTCAAAACGGACGGCAGACAGCGCGCATTCCTGTCTCTCAAGCGTCCTTGACTCACCGCGGCAATCAAAACATTATCTGGATTCCGTCCGTTATGTGAGCCGATTTTTTTCGTTAACCCCGAATCGCACAACCGTTAACCCCCTACACAGTTATTAGATACTCTCCAATAAACAAAACACAAAAACACTTTCAACTTAAAATCCTGCATTATAGTTTTAAGCAATCCGTTACAAAATTATTTCTGAAAAGAGCCATTTTTTGTCGAAAACGATCAGCCGTAATCAGAGAAACAAGTGATAAACATCGAACGAAAATGTTGTATATTTTTTGATGACGCGTATACAATGGTAGTCCGGAGCATCTGGGGGGCAGAGAAATTAGGAGTGTGCGATTGCGTAATTACTACCGCATCGTTTTAGGATCGATTGTCTTGCGGGAAAAAATAACTTTTAGACTTACGATGTTCTTTTTTTTTCAGACTCCGCATATAAATCGCCCCCCTCCTCCACTTTGAAGAGTTTTTTTTTTCTTTTTTTTTTGTCACAAATTTCTCGACTTACGCGAGTATATTACGGTAAATAAAAAAGCATTTAATTTTAGTTAAAAATAAAATAGAAAAAAGGCAACTTCTGATTATTATCACAGATGCCAATTTGCGGTTTGCTGTTTTTGTCATAAGTTGAATCGTAGTTTATCTTTTTGTTACGAATTTTTAAGCCTTCCTGGCTTGTTTTCGTTTCATCTTCATCATCATCTTTGTGGTTTTTATACGATCCTTACGCCTGCCTGAATTTTAAAACCGACATTAAAATTTATCCCTTAGATAGTTTTGGTGCCTAATTTTAAAGAAATATAATGATGATACTGCATATAAAAATATTATGGATGTAACAGGAATTGGTTTCACATGTCCTATGACAATAACCATCGTTAAAAGAGGCTTTAGTAAACAGAACATAAATTTCATTAAGTAGTAACATCAGAGTAAAAAATCTCAGTGACTTGATTCTTATAAATAGTGAAGGGCCAGATATGAAAGATTTTAACTTTAAGGCAGCTTTTGAAAATTGGTGTATAGTACAAAATTCGATGCTTGCCTGGTTTATATGATAATGAAACTATGTGAATTATAGAATAAATTTGTCATTTTTGTAACTCATTGTGATCTTTCATTGGTAAATACAAGTTTAATTTACTAATAGCCTGTTTAATGATTAAAACAATGAAATCTACCTATCTTTATATCTTGTTTAGAATGAAATTAATATTATTAGCTGCATTATGGCTTAAAAGTAAAAATTTTTTTACCGATGGCGACGATAACTTTGACTAATAATCATGTAATTTGGCTAATGATTTTTCAATTTGGCTAATTTGTTGGCTAACAGTTTGAAATTCCTAGCGCGGGCCCTGCTATGTGTATACATCAAAGTGAAATTACTATGAAAATGTAATCATTACAGAAAATGTCTTTCTGTATGCGTGGTGAAAATGGATGGAAGCAAACTTACGGTATACTTGAAGACCTCTTTGCACTGATGCCTCTGCATTTTGGGTGGAAAACCATTCGTCTGAAAATAGAATTACACGTAATTAAATTACTGTTGAAACAGCTTTAATTACAATATTCAAGAACCTCTTAACTATCAAATGGCCATAGTGTTTGCAAACAACTAGGAATTTTGAGAAGCGGAAATAAACCGGGAATATTGGAAAACTTTGGTTAGAAGACGATCAACCGGCATGTTGCAAAGCTACAATCTCTTCAACAAATGTTTCATGTTGGTGGTTTTTCATTTTTAGGAAAGTTTCATTAATCTTGATGTTAGTATGCTGATAGAATATGTTAACATAAAAATTTATATTTCAAATTTTGATATAGTGAAACTATTTGAAGAAAATACGCAAATTACAATCATTAATATAAATTTCTGTTGAACGTTTCATATTAAATTAAGTCCAATTGAATTATCCACTTGAAACATATGTTTCCAATATAGAATTATATTACTTTCCTTATATACGTATAATGTATAAGAAAAGTATTGTGACGGGGTCGAAAATTCGAATTTGAGTTTTCGACGGGAGAGCCCGTTTCAAGCATCACTGATCACGAATCGAGCATTTTTGAGGTGATATGTGTGTGTGTGTGTGTGTGTGTGTGAAAGTATGTGTGTGTGTGTGTGAAAGTATGTGTGCGTGTGTGTGTGTGTGTGTGTCAGTGAGTCTGTAGAGACGATATCTCAACAAATGGAGCGATTCAAATGAAATTTAGCACAAAAATTACAATATGTGAATACTGGATTATGTTTTTAAACATAATCGAATGGTCAGAACCTCCCTAAATTTTCAAGTGAAATTTTGAAAAATTCATCAAAAATTTGAAACCTTTAATAAAGTTATGGAAATAGACATTTCTTATGTAATTTTTCCTTAGAAAACGATTGACATAAACTTTAGAAAGCTAGCATGAACCGTTCTCGAGATATTGCACATTTTCCAAATAAATTTATAGAAAAAATCCCATTAATTAAAAAAAATATATTCACTGTTGAGAAACATGTTCACTTTTCATATGTAATATCATGCGATAAATTTGGTGACACCATTCTCGTGGATCTAGTTCGTTCCAGTCACGAGAAAAAATACTTTGAGTAATACGTTGTATTTGAATGGCAATCTGCTATAAGAATAACTTATTTCTCCATCTATAACGCTTGGCGAGATTTTGGCGACGAGTTTGGCGGAATGTCGCCAACTTGGCGATTTTTTAAAATGTTGCCAAATTAACGAAAATATCGCCAAATGGATAAAAGTACGCTAAATCAATTAAAATGACGACTAATTGACGAAATGTCAATATCTTGGAAAGAATAGTAAAAGGAAGAAAGAAAATAGAAAGAAAAATAGAAAGAAAGTATCCACTATAAGAATAACCTATTTTCTTTTACTGTAAAAGTAGTAAATTCATTGCATTATATAAGGAAAGTCATGTGCTGTCCACATCAGATTTTTTTACTTCATAATCAGGAATTATTTTAAAGTTCAACAAATCTACCCAATTTTTAAATGCAGAGAAAATAAATGTATCTACAAAGCATACCATTTATCTCACAATGAAAAACGTACCAGATTTTTGGATTATACACTGCTGAATTTTCCTACTTTTTACTTTTTGGGAACTTTCTTAGTTCCCAATTTTTACAAACTTCCCTTCTCATAAATCCCGGTGTTTTCTCCGGAATATGTTTTCTTGATTTCAGCCTTTGCAACTTTAAATAATCATAGTGACATACATAGCAACGGCATACTCTAAGGAGTGCAAAAAGTGCAAATGCACCCCAATCCTATAATTTTCCAAAAATGCTATAACTTACTGTTGTAACGGATAATATTTTGAATGAATCTTTAAAAAAATTTTAATTTGATTTAATTTTAATTATTTATTACATTTTGAAAGTGAGAAACTATTTCCGCCAGGAATCAATTAAATGCTGCGACTGATGAAAATGAGTAAAAATGTTCATTTTACAATGGTCATTTCATGAATTTACAAATTTCCTTAGTGGCAGTTTGTGTTACTTTTTATTCAAAATGCTGCACGATAACGTTAACATTTCTGAAAATAATTTATTCCAAAAACTGTTCAATACATTCAATAACAATATTCTGCTGTGTTTGGAAAATTTATCCAGAAAAACAATAAGCATTTATTGATCGCATTTTATATCTATGCTTCTGGCTCATTTATCTCGGAATTACACATTTCGAGGTCATGTATGCGTTTCACGAGCTTCAGCGCCAACTTTTCCCTGGTGGTGATTTTTAAGACAATTTTTTTCGGAAAATAGCTTCCGCATATTCTTACTAAGTTTCGTTGAATTTTGGCTGATAGATGTCTATACAGATAGCTTTGAATTGAGATACCAAATTTGTAACCACTTTGTATATACTTTTCCAAAAACTTAATGAAACTAAAAAAGCACAAAGAAAAAAAAACATACTTCAAACAGCAACGTTTTAGAGTAAATAATATCCAATTGTAGATATTTCAATATTAGCCGACGCAGATAAATTCAGAATAGCATAGTAAACAGAAATATTTCTTTTACACGTTTCTTCAGAAACCAAAGATAGACAGTGAAAACCAGACGAATATTTAACCGAATGCAATAAGTATTCTCTAAAATTATTCTCCATCTTTTAGAATTTTTCGTTGTCTTAATGGGACATTTTGCATTTTCTTACTCTTTTATTGACTTGCATTTACAATTTGAAATTTCTGCTTGCCAAGTACTTGTGTTAGGATTTTGATTCATTCAAAAAGCAGTTTTACGGGTGCTTCGATAATTCTTATTGATCTTGCGGTAATGATCTTCTATCATAAATCATGTTTTATCAAATCTCTAAAACATGTGAAAAAAAATTATAAAATGCAGGTGCGATATGGAAGAAAAAAATCTGATGTGGTCAGCACATGATTTTCTCTGCAGGCCTTACCAATCATTAATTGGAGTTTAATTGAAAAAAAGAACAGCACATGTATTTATTTAAAATGTCACCGAATTTACAGTTTAAAATAAATTTTCATTTCCATTTGGCGATTGCACGTATTTTCAAATGGCGGTAGTGCAAAAATGCAAAATATAAACTGAAATATCTCTTATGATAAAATAATGGGGTTGGTCTTATTTTCTTTTCTCGTTAAAAATTACGTATAAAACAAGCATTTAATCAATATACGTCAAGCATAGTTATTTATTTCAGATTTGACGATTTTTGCGGGACATTTCGCAAAAAGGGCAAGTTCTATTTTTTTAATCGTGCACTAAATTTTGTGAAATTTCTCGAATAACTTTTCAACTAGAGTGGATACATGCATTGCGCGCGCGCACACACACATATACATCCTAAAAATGATGGATTCGTGTTCTACAGTGCCCAAAATGTTCAAATTCCATTACTTTCAATGTACATTACCATATATTGTAGGGTAAGTAATAAGAAAAACACGATTTATGTATTAATTTTGTATGATATGAAAAATCATTAAATAATCAGTTACAGGCAAAAATGCTGATCACATTAAGAAAAACCGGTTTATGTTTTTCTTAAAAAACTAAAACCGGAAAAGTTCGAATATGAAACCTTGTACGTTGGTGTTTATTTAAAGTGTTAAAATATAAACCCATAAATTACAGCAATATTAAATGTCGAGGTATACAATACGCATCTTTAAGCTTTATGTTGAATAAAAAAAGCAGTGATTGAGATGACAATGATAAGAAGTAAATACATAATACCATATAATTTACGTATATTTTTGTCATAATTTCCGAGTTTATGTTGTTACGTATGGCTTTATTGGAAATCAATGCATTACATAACGGGCATCTCACAATTATACAATGGTAGAAAACAATTAAATAAGACATAAAACAAGAATATTACAAATTAGACAAACACAAGGTCCATGCTGAGTGATACCATAGCCATTACTCATTTACCACCATCCAGGAGGCGTGTCACGGACGCCGAGTAACATTGCTAGCAAAAAAATCCCCTAAAAACTTAAGAAAATTCCCACTTAAGATACAAAGCTAATCATAATTGCAAATGAGAAAGTCAATACTAATATCAAGATAAAAACGTACAATATTAAAACACCAAAATCAATTCATATACATAATAAAAATTTTTTATTATAAAACAGCGTTTATTTAAAAATATCAATAATACAATAGCAATTATGAAAAAGCTTATTGACATTCAAAAGTAAATAAATTAGAAAAAGCCCTTCTGACAGAAGAGAACCACAGCACTACAGAAAATATAACAAAAAGCAAACTTAAGAGATCAGAAAGAAAATTAATAGGACTTTTTACCGAACATATTTTAGTAGAACGGAAGCTAAATTCATGAGGTATTAGAAATTTCAAACAAAACAAAGGTACTAGAAATCTTCTATTATGTCGATTTTGCGTGGTCTCTGGTAGAACAGGGGTTCATATTCTGTCTACGCAAAACCACCTCTTGAGGTGGTTTTGGTCTACGGAGACCTTTGGGTGACGTTTGCCGCGTGACAGTCTCTTTTTGGATGAACTTTTCCTACGTCCAGAACGTGCCCTCTTTTTGCTGGAGGAACGCTTCCTTTGTCGACCTTGACTTGCCTCTTTTGGAACGGCTTCTGCTCCGCCTGCTTTTAGCCTCCTTCACTTTAAAATCACCTCCTTCTTTTACAAGTGTTCCACGATACATAGCCTTTTTCAAGGATAATTTCAACGTGACATCCTGCGCTTCAATATGCACCTTTATCTCGTCTCTGAGAAAGTGCTTCAAATCACGAAGGGAAACATCCGATTTGATATTCTAGGTTTATATTTAACACTTTAAATAAACATAAACGTATAAATTTTCATACCTGTACTTTTCCAGTTTTCTTTCCTCCCCCCCCCCCTTTTCCTTCTTTTTTTTTATTTTAAGAAAACATAAACCGGTTTTTCACAATGCGATCAATATTTTTGCTTCTATTATCCTTGATTTTTTTTCATTGTACTAAAGGCTGATTTATTGTAAATAATAGGTCTATTTTATACTATGTAGTGGAAAAATTGGAACGCAATATTTCGAAAATAATTAGTTTAAGTTTATTTACATTATATATTCCGCACGAAGAACGGAGATGCAGCCAGTTATTTCTAAATTTATTAAAGAATACGTTTCGTTACAGGCATCACTTACATTACAGCAATAAGAATTAAAACTACTACATTACAGCAATTAAAATTAAACCCAAAGAGTTTACCCAGAGACAGATTTGAATACATTACAGCAATAAGAATTAAAACTACTACATTACAGCAATTAAAATTAAACCCAAAGAGTTTACCCAGAGACAGATTTGAATCTATGACCCCTTGATCTCGAAACAAGACCTTTACCCACTGAGCTATCCGGGCTGTAATGGCACCTCACAAATGAACACACACACACACACACAGGATCAAATTTCCAAAAGCGTTTAGAATGGGTTTAGGCGATCTAAAGACGTACTTTTCCGTCAAAATATCGAATTTATAAATGAACGGGAAAACAATACTTTATATAATAGTATGTAAAATTTAAAATAACATCACACATTTATTGTTGAATATAGCAAAAATAAGTAAATGCATTTCGTTTCTCCCTCGCTGCACAAAATACAATTCCACATTTTTCGACCTAATTTCAACACTTGTTTGCCAATATAACAGAATTCATCTATAGAAACGCTTGGCAGTTAGAACCAAATGAATCCTCTAAATCTTGCGAACACGCCAAACTACCCTTCGAAATTCATTTCGGAACAGGATTCTTGATCCAATCAGGGAGCAAAATCGGACAGATGCAGACGAAAAATGGAATTTTAGGTACCATAAATGTGCACTTGTGAAGATTTATTTCGCGGGAAAAGAAACAGTTCTAATTGGCTTATTTCTCTGAGTTCATCTCGAAATCAGAGGCATAGAATATATCTTTCGTGAAAATATAATAGCAAAATTTGTTATTGTAAGTATAAATAGTAATAATATATTAGTAAGCATAAATAGTAATAATATATTAGTAAACATGTAGTAACTATAAATAGCAATAATATATTAGTAAACATCTTTTCAGTATACATCGTAATAATCGATATAATTGTTTAACTTCTTTGTGTGTTTCTAGGCTTTCCAAAAGTCTCCTCTCCCCTCTAATGATCTAGAAGACTGAATTTTTGCACGTTTATAATATAGGCTATAGGATAGAACATAACGGAGTCGGATTTTCAGTTTATCTCTAGGGATTAGACAAACCAGGGAAGGAGATCAAAAAATATTTTCAGACCTTCCAGCAATCCCAAGGTAACCTAGATAGCTGAAACTTTGCACACTTATAGACCACGGGATAGAACATAATTAAGCCAATTTTCAAGGTGATATCCAAGGCTATCCGTGGTAATTTAATTGGGTATTCGTCAGTTGTCAATATACCTGCTGAAGGGTGATGATGATTTGCTCATTGTTAAAAAAGCTCCGTAGGATGTTGGTTTCTCCGAAGGTAATATGACGACAATAATGGTGGGAGAAGTCATCGACCGGCTAATTCTTCTTTTGAATTATGTTTTCGGTGCTGCCTTTCATATCTTCCTCTGCCCAGAACCAAAGATGAATTCCAAGGATGTCTTAAAGCATGATAAAGCCATTGCACATGAAATCGGAGAACATGTTAGAGAATACCCTGTTTGTTCATGCTTTTTTAGATTGCGATACAGCCTCCAGGGTGCTTTCAATTGAAAAGAAGTGAGACCTTAAAAATGTCATTGCTAACGTTCGTCATGAAGCCTCAGAACAAATGAATACATTGCATCAGCATAAGAGAAAGCTATGGCAAAACTTTGAATGGATACCAGAAAGGAAATCTAAATAAAATCGGCATTCGCAAGTTCACTAGTAAGGTTTCAAAATCAGCTGTTTATGTGAAACCAGAGACATTACCACCCACTTCTGATGTGAGTTCATTTCACTGCTTGAGAGTTTATCATCAGATTCAGACGAGGTTAGGGTATGAGCTAAGCTCACATCAGTGGGGATGGGGAGGGAGGGCGTAGAAGCTGTCTCTTATTAAATCATCTCAGCCATCAGACACTGAATATCACCTTCAGCATATTAAATGTCGGTGCACAAAATGAGAATGGGCTATATACAATGCATTGAACATGTAAAACACAAGGATTGCTTTGTAAAACAGCATGTTCAGAATGTCATGGAGATGGAACTAGTTGTTATAATTAAGAGAATCCAGAATTCCACGATGATGATGATGTGTATAAATTTTGAACTTACTTTACTTATCGAATTTTAATTCTGTTTTTAACATTTTCCAACATAGTTGTAAAGTGTTTATGATTTTGGTCATTCTGTCTGTCCGTTCGCACGATAACTGCTGTAAAAATAATTTTATCAAAATAAAATTTTAGTACGTTGGGACGGTCTGTGAGATATATGGGAATGAAAATGAATAATATCACCCAATTAGTTTCGGATTGAACCCGAGTTGAAAAAATGAAATACATTGAGAACCCTATGAGACATAGTTTTTCAAACATTTCTTAATCTGAGTTAAAGTTGATAAATTGCTTTTAAAATTATAGAAAATATTCAAATTATCAAGTAAAATGTATAAAAAAACTTCAGAAAAATACACTCTTTTGGAAAAAAAAAACAACAAAAAAAAAAAACGAAGCACCCCTAAAAAGTAATCGGATCATCTCGAAATTTCGCATGCAAATTCCTTTATACCAAGTATGCAAATGATTAAATTTGTAAGGCCAATGAGTGTTAACTTCGGTCATATAGCGCGCGTTTCTACTGCACAATTAGCATCCTATAAAACACGTTAAAAATGTGGACGGTTTATCTTTGTTCGTTATCGGTGGTGCAGTTCCGTAGAGACACAACCATATAATGCTGTTTTGACGTTGCCTAAGACCTTATAAGCAATTAGACGAATTCGAACGTGGTCGTATATTCCGGATGCGTGAAGCTGGCTGGTCACACGGAGCAATAGACCGCAACCTGCACTGAACAGATACTGCTGTGCAAAGATGCTGGCAGCAATGGTTGTTGCAAGGAACTCATCGGCGGAATGAAGGCTCTGGAAAGCCAAGATGCACGAATGCGACGCAAGATCGGATGATTGTGCGGCAGGCCCAAACTGGCCCAACGGCATCATTGTCCGCCATCCAACGTGCTACAGCCTCTTCCATACCACCATCTCACGGAGCTTGGCTGAGGTGGGGTTAAGCTCAGGCCTCACGGCGACCTCTAAGACGTCTGCCCACAACCCCACAACATTGACAGAGTCGTTTAGAGTGGTGTCGTATCCGAGCATTATGGCTGTCAGCAGAGTGGCATCGCGTAGTATTCAGCAATGAATCACGCTTCAGTCTTTCAGCAGATGATCATCGAGTACGTGTGTTGAGGCGCCAGGGCCAGTGGTCCCAATAAGCCTTTGTTTTACACAGGCACACAGCTCCGGCCATCCAAACAGTTACACCCTTCTGGTAGGTCGGACGGTCTGGTTCTCAACAACAACAATAGGCACACTGCCACTACCCCTGGTGTGACGGTGTGGGGTGCTATCACTTACGACAGCAGGTCGCCCCTAGTCATCCATCCTGAGTACAACTTTAACAGCTCAACGATATGTTGATGAAATCCTGCCGCCGTTTCGTTACCCTTCATGGCACGTCATTCTTGGGCCATTTTCCAATAAGATAATGCCAAGTCACATAGGGCTCGCATATCTGTGGACTGTCTCCGTGCTGTTGATACTTTTCCTTGGCCAGTAAGGTCACCAGACCTCTCGCCAATCGAGCCGGTATAGGACATGCTAGGCCGCCAAACTCGGTTATCTCGAAATGTAGCAGATCTGGAGCAACAATTGAGGAATGCCTGGCAGAATGTATCGCAGGATGACATTAGGAAGTTTTATCACGCGTTACCTAGACTATACAAGCATGCATTGCAGCTAAGGGGGGTTTCACCCATTGTCATTTTCTTCATGGTGCTTCTTTTTTTTTTTTTTTTTGCTAAAGAGTGCATGTTAAGTATTTTTTTAAATAAAAATTGAAATAATAGTTATACTCATATTATATGAAGAGATCGCGTTACTCATTTCAAAATAAAATATGGCATCCATTTCTTCCCCCTGTGTAAAAAAGTCGTGATGTTTAAAGACCGTTTAAATTTATATTTAGTGCTGCATCCGTCATAAAACCACTTTATTTTTGTATATTATGTGTGTATCTAAATTTTGAGCCAACGCAATTACAATATTTTTGATTTTAAATGAACATTAAACTTCGGTTATTCCTACAACGAAGTCTAATTTCCACAGCATGCAAAATGTAAATAAATCAACTAACTGTAAGATGAGTTGTATAAGAATTGCTGAATTTTTATCACATAAAATCATTTAGCTCTGACTTGTAGAGACTGTTCACTCCACAGAATAAAAGTAGTATAGTCTTGAAATAAATTTTGTGCTTTTTAATTTATGCTTATCCTTATTGAAATCCTCATTCCTTATGGAAAACTAGTCGTTTCTGTGATATTTATGTTTTTAGTTTAACATATCCGATTTTACCACCATTTTATGAAGATGATGGTTTTTACAGCAACTTCACAGTAGTAGACTTTTCTCCATCGTTTTCAGCACCTTCTTTTATTTATAGAATCAGTTGGCAACAATTTTTTTGCAATTAGTTCTTGGTCCATGAATAATTTGACTGGACTAATATTGCCAACTTATAAAATGAATTGCTTAAAGAATCTTTAAATATTTCAAAAGAGTAAAGCGATCACAGAAAAATTATTTTCCCTACTCATATTCCTTATAATGCAAGTGGCTTTAAAAATGGAATATGTAAATGAATAATATTCATGTATGAATATATGAAAAAGTCCATTGGGACCCAAATCCAAACATTTGCTATTACTTCCCCTAAAATCTCTTTTTACAATCTTTTATCACTTTCCCTACATACATAGTATAATGTATAGTCGAAAATTCGAATACGAATTTTCCATAGAAGAGCACGTTTCAAACATTCCAGAACTCGAATCGAATGTTTTTGTGGCGATGTCTGTGTGCATGTATGTTTGTATGTATGCATGTTAGTGTGTGTGTGCATGTATATATGTTGGTGTTTATGCATATATGTTGGCATGTTCGTGAGTCTGTGGATGCGATATCTCACGAACAAATGAAACGTTTCGAATATAATTTAATACGATAATTACAATCAGTGAATACTAGAACCCTTATTGATTTTAAACGTGATCGAATGTTAGGAAAATACGTCAATTTTCGAATAAATTTTTGAAAAAATCGTTAGATAACCTTCACTTTCAAAACGGATAGAAAAATTATCTCCGACTCAATTTTTCACTAGAAAACGCATGATACAAACTTTCGAACGCTAGCATGAACGATTTGCAAGATTTTTGAATACGTAATGAAAAATCAATTAAATAATCAAGACTTTGAATGGTGTTAAATACATAATTATGTCATACCTAATTTGTAATTAGAAAATGATTGACACAAACTTTAAAACGCTAGCTTGAGACGTTCTTGAGTATTGCACGTTTCTCAAATAAATTTATCAAAAATTATAAAATTAAAAAAGTAATACATATCGTCAAATAAGTTCACTTTCCTTATGGAATACTATGCAACATCATTCTCAAGAATCTAGATCATTCCATTTACGAGAGGATATATTTTTTTGTAATAGTATTTTGATGCCCAAGATTTTTGCAGTAGTCATTTATTTCATGCAATTTATATTAATAAAATGTCAATGACGTTTTGATGAGTATTTTGCTAGTGAGTTGCAGAAGTGCTCAATTTCCATTTACGTGGTGTATAATTCAATCCCAAAATCATTGCTCTGTGAATCTTGTACACTATTATTTCGCGATGAGAGAAGTAAAGGCATTTCATTATGTAAGGAGAGTCATGTATAGTCCACATCAGATCATTTTAACTCAAACTGGTGTTTGTTTTATTATTTGCCAATGTGATTATGCTAGATTTTGGCGAATAACTGGAGAACCTGAGCAGAGCTAGAGAAAATCCAAATTCAGTATGCCGTTGTCTTTTACGGTATATTTTAATTCTTTGGATTGACATAGGTTCATATGAATTTGAACCTTATCATAGGAACCTATGCTATTCAAATACTTAAATTGCATAAGGAGTGTGTGTGTGTGTGTGGGGGGGGGGGGTACATTAAAAACTATGTTTTTTACTTTTACTTTTTTTTTCACAGTTTTCAAGGAAAAGTTATCCGCTAACACACGATCCATTTCATTCGTAAGATTCGAAAGTCAAGTTAAGAGGCATAAGTGCATTTATCATAAAATCCGTCATGTTTATAATTCATTTATGCTGAAATATTCTAAAAATTTCTTTTATGTTGAAGTATGCATTATAAGCAAAGTCTAATGCGAGAGGAACAAATAAAAGTTTTTCATGACATTAGTAACCTTCAGACAGAGCCAAACTATGCTGTAATGCATGCTATATTACTTCGGAATTTGAAATTATCAGATAAAAATGTAAACCGGTACGTTTTATCCTCGAAAAGACAGCTTTATGTCAGAAGTCATGAAGTTTTAATTCCTGTTTCGTGCAAAATAAAAAAAAAAAATTCTACTATATATAACAACTAGCATATATACCCAGTGTTACTCGTAATTTAAAAGATGTGCAAATTAATAGCATTTTAAATCGTATTGAAAATCATCTTTCAAAAATTTCGACAGGTTATGAAATCTCCTCTAACTGCTCTCTCCTCGATGCTAGGAATTTCTCCTATCCATTCTGTAATTAATATATTAACCTTTTGATTACGGATGGGATAGCGTCAATCCCAAACAAAGAACCTCTCAAAAAGACAGGTATTTGACATACCCTATCCCAAACAGTTCATGCAGGCATTAGCGTCCATGGACGCCAATGCCAGCAAAGGGGGATCGAACTGTTTGGGATAGGGTATGTCAAATACATGTCTTTTTGAGAGGTTCTCGGTTTGGGATTAACGTTGTCCCACCCGTAAGCAAAAGGTTAAATAAAAAATATTTATTTTGGAAGAAAGTAATTGACACCTTTTCCGAATATAATTTTCCTTCTCCACTCTCATTTGATTTTAATTGTCCTTTATCTCAAATTCCTCAGGCTAAACGTTTAATTTATTTTCCCGGTTGTGATAAACCTTTTTCCCCCACTTTTGAAACATATACTGATGGATCTAAAATGGATGATAAAATTGGTTCTTCGGTATGCATTTTCAAGAATCAAGAAATTCAAAAACAGAATGAATGCAGTTTTTCAATTGGAAATAACTGCCCTAAAATATACTGTTAACTGGGCTTTTGATAAAATTTTTGTTAATATTTTAATGATATCTTATCTCCCAATCTTTGCTTTAAATTTTATAAAAAAACAAACCCAATTTTCGTAACAGTATCTCAATTTATTACAGAAAAAATTATGTCCATATCAGTTAGGTTAGATAGCATGTTGCCCTAGAGGGATATAAACTTGCTGACCACTACGCAAAAATTGTCTCATCAGAAGGAGAATCAATTAATGTTCTATTCCCTTAATCTTATTTATCAAAATTTTGTTAAAAGCTTTTAACTGACAATTGGAAACATTTATTGAATACTTCTGTTTCTTTCTGAAAGAATAAACTTTTTCTTCGACCCAGACCGTCCGACCTACCCGAAAGTGTTAGGTATCTGTTTAGACGGCCGGGAAGTGCTACCCTGTTTAAACCGGAACCCAGTGGAGGAGGCATTCATAGGGATCGTACCCTCCTTCCTTTACCACTAACCTCTCGGAAGGGCTTATGGACCTCACATATTTAACGTGCCCGTACTCCGCGTGAGCATAGTGATAGTTTGGGCAGAGGCGGAAATCGAACTCGGGTCATCCAAGTGAAATCCCCGTGCGCAAACCACTGGGCTGTTGCACACGGCAAGAATAAATTTGTCAGAATTAAATCTTTCCTTCTCATTGTTAGCACATAGATCTTCAATTTTTCAATAAATATCTTGTTTATGTTTTAAGCAATCATGGTCCATTTTTAAAACATCTCTATATATTTGACATTAATTGTACTACAAAATGCATCTGTAATGCTAGGAGTAATGTTGAGCATAACACTTTTGATTGTCCACATTCTAAAAAAAGTAACCTTACTAGTCCAACAACTGCAAAACAATTTCTTTGGTTGTCTGTAAAAATAAAAATTATATTGATCGATTGAAAGAGTGTATTATAATTGGCAAAGAAATTTCAAAACAAGTCAAGTAGTTTTCTGATTATGAGTGGCATTACTGCTGCTTTAAAAACTTTTTTGGCCAATGTTATTGACTTTCTATACCTTCAAATGTTTCGTTTTGTATTTTATTTGTATATTATTATTTCTGCTTGTTTTACTGTACTGTTTTAATTACGACAACGGCGGCAGCAGCTACTTCTTTTAATATAGAGACATAAAGAAATCTATATAAACATATGATGTGAACAGCACAAGACTTTCCTTATATAATGCAATGAATTTACTCCTTCTACAGTAAAAGAATGTATAAGATCCACGGTACTGTGTTTTTAACGCAGAATTGTACATTTGACGATTTTCTGGATGACAACATGTAAAATTATTTCAAAGTACCCAATTAACTTATATTTCGCGCAACTCTAAATAAACAATTATCAATATTGATAGCATCCTCAATAAGCGACATAGTTCATATATTAACATATTTTAATAATTAATTCATCAATTAGGCATCATTTTCATTAATTTAGTGTCATTTTTGCAATTTTGACGACAGTTTCATCAATCTGGGATGAAATATCGCCAAATTGGCGATACGTTGTTAGATTATTCTCCAAGTTTGCCAAATACATCAGCAAGTGTTACAGACAAACGGAGAGAAAAGCATTTCTTATATACTAGAAGGTATGCCCGTCATATGACGGAAATCAGAATTTGAGAAACATTACTTCCCATTTGGCGTCCTTTTTATCAATTTGACGACATTTTTTTTTTCACTTTGACAACATTTAAAATATTCGCCAAGTTGACGAAATCGCGCTAAATTTCTCGCCAAGCGTTACGGACAAACGGACGGAGAAATGGGTTATTATTATAGTCTACTCTTATATTCTTTCCAAGATATTGAACTCAATTAGCCGTCATGTCATTGATTTAGCGTCGTTTTCATTAATTTGGCGAATTTTTATCAATTGGGTGAAATTTCCGTCAATTTGGCAACATATAAAATGTCAGTAAGTTGGAGATATTTCGACAAATTCGTCACCAAAATTTTGCCAAACGTTAAGGACTGATAAATAGGTTATTTTTATGGTACATATTTATGTATATTCTTTCCAAGATATTGAATTTTCGTCAATGAGTCGTAATTTTCATTGATTTAGCGTCAACTTTATTAATTTGGCGGCATTTTCTTTAATTTGGCAACATTTAAAAAAGTCACCAACTTTTCGACATTACGCCAAATTCGTCGCTAAAATCTCGCCAAGCGTTATGGACGAAAAAATAAGTTATTCTTATAGCAGATAAATGACTATTGGCTTTCAAATGCAAAAGTATTTCTCAAAGTATATTTTCTTATGAATGGAACGAGCTAGATCCATGAGAATGATGTAACCAAATATATCGCATGGTATTACATATGAAAAGTGAATATATTTCACAATAATTAATATATTTTTTATTTGATTTTTTTATACATTTATTTGAAAAATATGCATTATCTCGAGAACAGTTCATGAGTTTATGTCAATCGTTTTCTAAGAAAAAAAAATGCATAAAATGGTACTATTTGCGTAACTTTATTAAAGGTTTAGATTTTATGATGAATTTTTTTAAATTTCACTCGAAAATTTAGGGTGACTCTGGACATTTGATTGCGTTTAAAAACAATAGGTTTCAAGTATTCACGGATTGTAATTTTTGTATCAAATTTCATCCAAATCGCTCCATTCGTTCGTGAGATATCGTCTCCACACACAGACATCACCGCAAAAACGCTTGATTCGTATTCAGGAATGCTCGAACCGTACTCTGCCGTCGAAAACTCTAATTCGAATTTTCGACCCCGTCACAATACTTATACATTATACTATGTATATAAGGAGAGTAAAAATATATTTTATAAATGAACGGTATTGTATTTTTGAATGAATTATATTAATTACGGACTTCGTCTTTAAAGATTATGGGAATTGTTAATATTTTTTTTTTGACATCATCTGTTTTATTTTGGTAAAGAGTTTTCCAGCTTATATACGAGTGTACGCTTGTATTGTGTTTAGCCAATCAACGTTTACGTTTATCCAATGAAATCATACAGAGTGTTCCAAACACATTGATCTCGGCTTTTATTCCTTAAATATTGATCTTAGACATGTACAACAAATTACAAAGTTGCGTAAAAAAAGGTACAGAATTTTATAAAATCGATAAACATTTTCAGGGGATTGAATTTAAAAAATACAAAATTTAAATTTTTATATAGCCCCTTACAAAAACATTTCTAATGACTAAAATGTGCCCCATTCACTAATAAGGTGATGTACAAAATTTCAGCATTTCAACATAAAAAGTCAAAGAGTGATGTTTAAACAAAGTTGGTGAGGGATTAATCAAAAATTAAAATGCAAATGTTTACAGCAAGAGTGCAAATGACGCAACGCAGAAATGCATCATAGGCAAATAATATCTGCCTCTTATCTTTAATGGATCTTCGGCATGGATGGAAAACGTTTTGAACAAGCTTTGTAATCTTTGTTAAAGTTATTATTTCTACACAGTGTAGATACTTTTATACCAATAAATAACAAAATTATAATTTATTTATGTAATCATTGTTTTCTTTCGTAATTTGTGTATAACGCCTGAAGCACGATCTGCCGACATAATGTTCCCCCTCTAAGAACATGTCGATGCATCAAAAAGTGGTTTAAGTCTGCATTTTTGTCATTTCATATATATCTCTGGGGCTTTTTATGATAAAATGCTGAAATTTTTTTCATCACCTTATTAGTGTATGGGGCACATTTACTCATTGGAAATGTTTTTGTACGGGGGTCGTATAAAAATTTTAATTTGTATGTCTTAAAATTGAATTCCCTTGAAAATTTTAATCGATTTCACAAAATTCTGTATCTTTTTTAAAGCAATTTTACGCCTTTTTTTACGCCCTTCTTCTGTACCTTTTTGTAATTTATTATATATGTCTGAGGTCAATATTTAAGGTCTAAAAGCCGAGGTCAATGTTTTTGGAACACCCTGTATATTGTGTTTAGGCAATTATTGAAACAGAATAAGAGTAGTATGGGTATATCTCCTAATACTACTTTAGCGTTTTCCTTCTGATATATACAAATATATCTGAGGTCAATATTTAAGGTCTAAAAGCCGAGGTCAATGTTTTTGGAACACCCTGTATATTGTGTTTAGGCAATTATTGAAACAGAATAAGAGTAGTATGGGTATATCTCCTAATACTATTTTAGCGTTTTCTTTCTGATATATACAAATATATCTGGTATATTGTGTTTAGGCAATTATTGAAACAGAATAAGAGTAGTATGGGTATATCTCCTAATACTATTTTAGCGTTTTCCTTCTGATATATACAAACGGGATCAGGGTGTTTTTATCTTCAGATCTGCGAATTCAGATCTGCGAATTTGGCGGGATATAGCCAACTTGCTGGCAAATTGACGAAAGTATCACCAAATCGATAAAAATATTACCAAATTTATAAAAATTATGCTAAATTAATCTCCCAAATTTTAGTTTTCCTGAACTGGTATTTTGGTCGGCCCGTTTGAATATTTTGCTTGAGAGACTAAAATTCCTAGTTACGTAGTAGGGTCGATTGCAAATTTCAATATTTGAATCGACACACCTTGATTTTCTATGATTATGAATTCCTTTGGAAATACCGATATTTCTACGCATGGAGTAATTCTTATACAATTATTCGGTTAGCCGACAATCTATTTGGTTAACCGGTTGTGAAATGTATATCCGGTTAACGAAAAAGTTAAAGAAAATGTTAAAGATCTCGCATTATATCCTTTCCGGCTAATCCGGTATACATTTTAGCACACGACTATAACCGGATAATTGTGTAGGAACTGATCCATGCGCTGAATATCCATCTTCCAAGTGAATTCATAATCGTAGAAAATCAAGATGTATTGATGCAAATACGGCAATTTACGGTCGAACTCTAATTGGCAGAACCTGCTTGGCGAAAAAATAGCCTTTCTGCAAGTCTGACGTGTTCAAAATTTCAAAAATTATCATTCAAATATCTCAACGAGTTTTTAACTTCGGAAGGTGGGGTTGGTTGTATTGTACTAATGAGTTCGAGGCGCTTCTTTTTCTGGTTGAACCTTTTTCGATAAGGCCACCCCCTTCTTTTGCGGATACCATCGCCTCGCAGCAAAATGCTACGGCATACTGCTGCAGGCATTTCTGATACTTTTTTAAGTAGAAGTATAGGCATGCGGGCAATCGCAGACGAGATAAATCCCTGAACGAAAAACCCTGCATTTTTATTTCAAAAGTCATTGCCATTTTTAATGTTTTAATGGAATGTTATTTTAATTTGGTTATTCAGCAGCTCATATAGCTTTCGAAACTGTCACTTCCATTATATTTCGTTTTATATTCTTCGTCATCCCGCATTATTACTTTCCTTATATATATAATGTATAAGGAAAGTATTGTGACGGGGTCGAAAATTCGAATTCGAGTTTTCGACGGGAGAGCACGTTTCAAGCATCCCTGATCACGAATCAAACATTTTTGAGGTGATGTCTGTGTGTGTGTGTGTGTGTCAGTGAGTCTATGGAGACGATAATTGACGAACGAATGGACCGATTCGAACCAAATTTGGTACAAAAATCACAATCCGTAAACACTGGAAGCCTATTGTTTTTATATGCAATCGAATGTTCAGAATCCCCCTAAATTTTCGAATGAAATTTTGAAAAAATCGTCAAAAAATTAAAACCACTAATAAAGTTACGCAAATAGACATGTCTTATGTAATTTTTCATTAGAAAACGATTAACATAAATTTTAGAAAGCTAACATGAACCGTTTTCGAGATATTGCACATTTTTCAAAAAAATTATCAAAAAGTCATATAAAATATAAAAAAAAGTATTTTCTATTGAGAAACATGTTCACTTTTCATATGTAATATCATGCTATAAATTGGGTGATATCATTCTCTTAGATTTAGCTCGTTCCATTCATGAAAAAAGATACTTTGAGTAATACTTTTGTATTTGAACGCCAATAGTCATTTATCTGCTATAAGAATAACTTATTTCTTCGTCCATAACGCTTGGCGAGATTTTGGCGACGAAATTGGCGGAATGTCGCCAACTTGGCGACTTTTCGAAATGTTGCCAAATTAACGAAAATCTCGCCAAATAGATAAAAATGAAGCTAAATCAATATAAATGACGACTAATTGTCGAAAATTCAGTATCTTGAAAAGAATATTAGTATCTACTATAAGAAAAACCTATTTTTTTACTGTAAAAGTACTTTCATTACATTATATAAGGAAAGTCATGTGTTGCCCACAGACTTTTTTATTCGTTGGTATTTATAAATTGCTTGATTGAATTTTTGTCTAAAAGTATAAACAAGCAAGCAAAAAACAAGTGTCAGGATCTATACTTTTGTATTAAAATGCACCGACACACACACACACATATATACTATATATATACACAGACACACATATATATATACACACACACACACACATATATATATATATATATATATATATATATAGGGTGTCCTAAAAACTTTGACCTCGGCTTTTATTCCTTAAATATTGATCTACATATATAATAAATTACAAAGTTGCGTAAAAAAAGGTACATAATTTTATGAAATCGATTAAAATTTTCAATGGAATTACATTTTCAATTTTTCAATGAAATTAAATTTCCAATGAGTAAAATGTGCCCCATACACTAATAAGGTGATGTACAAAATTTCTGCATTTTATCATAAAAAGTCCCACAGATATGAAAAGGCGAAAATGCTGACTTAAACCACTTTTTGATGCATCGATAGAGGGGGAAAATCATGTCGGCAGATCGCGTTTCAGGCGTTATACACAAATTAAGAAAGAAGACAATGATTACATAAATAAATATTAATTTTGCTATTTATTGGTACAAAAGTATCTACACTGTGTAGAAATAATAACTTTACACAAAGATTAGAAAGCTTGTTCAAAACGTTTTCCATCCATGCCAAAGATCCATTAAAGATAAGAGGCAGATATTATTTGCTTATGATGCATTTCTGCGTTGCGTCATTTGCACTCTTGCTGTAAACATTTACATTTTAATTTGTGATTAATCCCTCACAAACTTTGTTTAAACATATCTCTGTGACTTTTTATGATAAAATGCTGAAATTTTGTACATCACCTTATTAGTGTATGGGGCACATTTTACTCATTATAAATGTTTTTGTACGGGGGCCATATAAAAATTTAATTTTCGCATTTCTTCAAATTCAATTCCATGAAAATTTTTATTGATTTCATAAAATTCTGTACCTTTTTTTACACAACTTTGTAATTCATTATATGTGTCTAAGATCAATATTTAAGGAATAAAAGCCGAGATCAATGTCTTTGGGTCACCCTTGTATATATATATATATATTAGAGATAATTTGTAACACATTTACTAATCATCTCTAATATATCTTTGGATTTTCATAAACTATTTATCACCTGCATCTCCAAAATATCCCCATTAAATGTATAAAATCAATACATTTAATAAGGGTATTTTTGAGTATATCGAATTATAATGAAATATTTGTTTTATAAAATTTCTAGCCAGCCACTGAGATGAAAATATGATAATTCTTTTGTTTGTATCAATGCATTTTAATATAAAAGCATGGATCCTGAAACTTTTTTTTTATTCTTGCTTATTAAGAATTCGTACGAACTTGCTTCGTACGTATTTTTATAATAAGCGATTTTAGAAGTTGATTGATGCTGCTACTGTTAGTTGATGTTCATGCATCTTCAGTAAACCGGTTATTTCCAAATGTTATCTCATAGCAAGGTCCGTAGAATATCTTATATATAATTCTATTAACCTTGATCTCATAGGGCACTTAGTAGTTTTCATCAGTGAGAAAATATCTTAAACCCACCTGCAGTTCTGTTGCTTTTACTTCCTCCTAGGTCTTTATTTTAACGAATGTTCATTTTGCACCGATTACCTTCTTGTGTCATGTGGTAGAACTATTTTGTGACACACGCATTCTTGTCTTTGTTGTTATTGATGCTCAGTCTCATTTATCTACGATACTACACTTTGTTTCAGTGGGGGTGTTAATTGTGAAAATTAGGTCTAGATCGAGATTAAAAGAACACTCGGTCGAAACTAGAGATAGACTGGGTCCTCTTGGGTTGCGACCAAAAATGCGACTAGCAACACTACTCCAGCTATACAAAGAATTGCATTAATATACTCTAGCTTATAAGTATACAATTTATGTGTCATTCTATGCTATCAAACTTCTATTTAATAATTGTGTGACGTATTTTCTTCTTTCCAAATCCACCAGAAGATTCTCCTTGACTTAGGAAGCTGAATTTTTGCACATAATATCGATCACGGGACAGAACCTAATAATTGAGTCCCGCCCCCTTCCGGGATGATAAAGAAAATGGAGTTTCTCCAAAAAGCCTTTCCCGGCCCTCCAGAACATCCTCCCGGGTGACCTAGAAGGTTAAACCTTTGCATACTTCATAGTATTGACCACGAAAAAGAAACTAACGTAGTCTTATTTTTTTATTTCCACTTTTTCCCAGGAGGGAGTTGTAAATGGTGTTTGTTCTTCGGAGAAGTTATTTTAAAGAACCTCTAGAAGCCTTCCGGTGGCTTAGGCAGCTGAAAATTTTTCGCACTTATAGTATCGTCTATGGAACAACATAATCTATCAGAACCGGATCTATTTCCTCCCCGGGAACAGACAACATTTGAGAGCGGCTCAAAAAGTATTTTCAGATCTTTCAGAAGCCCCACTTACGGGGACCTATAAGGTTGAAACTTTGCGCACTTACAGTATCGAGCATGGGACAAAAACTAAGCTCATTTTCGATTAAGAAGACATAGTCTACGATAAGCGCCATGCGTTGCTAAATAAAAAGAAATTTGTTAAAAAAAGTTGCAACTGAATTTTTTAAGAGTGTCAGTTTCTCTGTCTTTGACAAGCTTAAGTACTAGTATAATGATTATAAAAATTGATTTGAGTCACGGGTTTCCCATATCAGATCTTTTGTTGAAGGCATTGAAAAAACAACTTTCTTCCGAAAATAACTTGGCGATTGGAAGAGATTTCACCTCAAATCGCTTTTTAATTTAGTTTAAATTAGGACAATCAATCTGGGGGCAAAAGCTATCCATCTAAAAAGTAGAATCGAAATCTGCTACCCTTCATTACAATAATTCGAGCATTACAAATGCAGATGACAGCCTTAAATGGCGAACCAAAACGGAAAATTCTTATTTTTTCTGTCTGATTTGAAGGAACTAAAAACAGAATGGGTTTTGTTTGAGAACCTGAAGGTAAAAACAAATTTTTACTATAAATGAGAAAATAATAGTTTTATCCAAAATAGAAATCAAATTCTAAGATTTTAGCTAATTTTTTCACGTTGTTTTAAAATTCATTATATAACTATAATATATACTCACAGAACCTGCATATAGGGGACATTCTTTAAATAAAAATCGTGCTTTATTTCGCAAATAATACCACCCATTAAACGGTTTCGACCATTTTATGTACTCGTCAGCGTGGAACAGCCGATATCTGCAGTGACAGCCAGAAAATTTTCTATGTGCCACAACTTTGCGAACTTTTATGGGGACTGCCAAATAATTGAAATAATCCCCAAAATGACTGATGTAAATGCCGAAATCATGATGAGATGCTATCATTTCTAATCCCGGGATTTTGGAATTATGTTATTGCTCTGGATCCCGAATAGCAGGATTGCCAGATCTTGACCATGAAAAATAAACTGACTGAAATAATTATATTTTCACAATATTTATGATCTCATATTTTTTATTGTTTCATATTGTTTAAGACAGTGGTCAAGCTTTTTATGAGCTTTTCGCTACCCAAAGCAGTAAGGTATTGTGATTAGATTATAGTGGTATTCTAGACACCGTACCCTTGAGTTGCGACCCCATTTGTGGTCACGAGCATATTTTAAAGAGACGCCGATATTTTCTTTATGGAAGACAGAGATAATAGATATTTTAAGTACAATTTCTATTTAGATAAAACATTTCGACATTTTTAATTGCAAAATGCAACAAATATTGAAGAATGTTAAAATAAATGTATTTTTAAACATTTATATTTAATTATAATCTTTATCTCCTTATTTTATTTACATGGTAGCATGGGGTCTCCTAAAAAAATAATACTTCAGTGGGGTCGTATAAGTAAAAATGTTGCGCACTACTGGCACGTTGTTTTTACAAAGTTATTCGAATTCGAGATTTTAACAAAAAATTTTATGACCTCCTGAGCACATTTCGAACTTTTCGGAAAGTATGTGTGTATATCTGTGGCGTATGCATGTATGTATGTACGTATGTGTATGTGTGTGCGCGCGTATATGTATGTGTATATATGTGTAGATGTGTTTATAGCATGTGCAGGTGTTGAAGACCCAGACCGTCCGACTCGTCCAGAGGACTTAGAGTAACTAGTTGGACGGCCGGGAGCATGTGCAGGTGTGTAAGTATGTATGTAGCATATATGTATGCTATATCTGTATCTGTATATATGTGCATATGTATGTATGTGATTCGTGAGCGTATGTGTATGTGTGTATATTTGTGTTTGTGGTATATATGTGTATATGTGTATGCACACATATATACGTGTATGCATATATGTGTATGTGTGTGCATACACGTGTATGTATGCATTTGTGTGTGTATTACACACAAATTTACACACATTTTGTGTGTGTGTGTGCATTACACACAAATATATACAAATTTTGTGTGTGTGCGTATGTGTAAATGAAAACTCAAGAAATTATGCACGTAATGCTACGAAATTCTGTTTGAACATCTTTCCGAGAAAGTTCGACAAATATTCAATTAAATCTTGAATTGTGATTTTTTATATCAAAATTTTGAATTTCCAAATACTCTGAAAAATAATATTTTCCATACAACAGTATTAAAAAGTAAAAATGTACATTTATATAAAAAAAAAATTCAGCGCGAATTTCAATTGTATATACTAATTAAATCTTTTTTTTTACAATGAATTTTAAAATGTTAACAAATTTTTGGCACTACCTGTAAATGCTAATTGTAATTATATGTCTTTTCTTATTCAGTACGACTTTGTAAGCATTGGGAGAAAATGCAATTAAATCCATTTTAAGCAATTCATTCATCCTTTCAAAAGACATTAACTAAAATGCGACGTTCATTTTTAATCTGATGCGACATTCAAATAAATCATACTGTTTACATTGAACAATGAGCTCGGAGACTTTTGTCGGAATAGCAACTTCATTTACCCATTGAGTGGTCCATGCTTCTGGTATTTAAAACAATCGAATTACTTTTTTACTCCCATTGAAAAATATTTAATGCGTCGTCTTTTACGCCTTCTCTCTAGGTCTAGTTTATAATTACAGCTTATAATGTCAACAGACAGCTAGCTCTATGCTTTTCAAATTTTGCAGCTTTAAAAATCTGTATTCAAGATGTATACTTGAATGCATTCAAGTACACATTTGGCTGTGCAAATTTCGAGGGGGGTAGAAAGGTCTCAAAGGTCGGAACATATAGTTTACAATGTAAATGAAATTATCGTTGCACTCGCAGTTGAACAACTTTTAAGATCCACTTCCGCTTTGGCAGATAAGAATATCGTCAAAATAGCTTAACGAATTGTGCGGAGCTGGTCAGATGAAGGTCTGTAGTTTGAGTCTCGGTTGGGTCATGAGTTCTTGACAAAGGCACCAAGGCTATTAAAGGGATTTTTTTTCTGGAGGGGGGGGGGGGGGGAGTCCTAATTTTCCTATGGAGGAACAAAATTTGCTGGATTAGTGTTTTAATGATAGAAATATAATTTGGCAAGGAAAGTTACTTAAGAAGCATAATAGCTTGAAAATCTTTAGGGAGGGGGACAAAAGTTAACAGACGGATATTCTAATAATGGAATTATGATTCGGCAAAGGAAAATTATTTAAGAAACAAAATAACTTTTAAATCTTTGAAGGAGGGGGAGGGGGAAGTTGATGGACTAATGTTTTAATAATGGAAATATGATTCGGCATGGAAAATTGTTCAAGAAACATAATAACTTGGAAGTCTTTAGGACGGGGGGATAAAAGTTAACAGACGGATATTCTAATAATGGAATTATGATTCGGCAAAGGAAAATTATTTAAGAAACAAAATAACTTTTAAATCTTTGAAGGAGGGGGAGGGGGAAGTTGATGGACTAATGTTTTAATAATGGAAATATGATTCGGCATGGAAAATTGTTCAAGAAACATAATAACTTGGAAGTCTTTAGGACGGGGGGATAAAAGTTAACAGATTGATGTTCTAATAATGGAAATATGATTCGGCAAAGGAAATTATTTAAGAAACAAAATAACTTGGAAATCTTTGAGAAGGTGTGTGTGTGTGAGGGGGGGGGGCAAAAGTTGATGGACTAATGTTTTAATAGTGGAAATATGATTTGGCACGGGAAATTCTTTAAGAAACATACTAACTTGGATGTCTTTAGGGCGGGCGGACAAAAGTTAACAGATTGATGTTCTAATAATGGAAATATGATTCGACAAAGGAAATTATTTAAGAAACAAAATAACTTGGAAATCTTTGAGGAGGAGGGGGACAAAAGTTGATGGACTAATGTTTTAATAGTGGAAATATGATTCGGCACGGAAAATTATTTAAGAAACATACTAACTTGGATGTATTTATGGCGGGCGGACAAAAGTTAACAGATTGATGTTCTAATAATGGAAATAGGGTTCGGCAATGGAAATTATTTAAGAAACAAAATAACTTGGAAATTTTTGAGGGGGGTCAAAAGTTGATGGACTAATGTTTTACTAATGAAAATATGATTCGATAAAGGAAATTACCTAAGAAACATAATGACTTTGAAATCTTTGAGTGGGGGAGGGGAGGGCAAAAGTTGATAGACTAATGTTTTTATAATGGAAATATGATTCGGAAAATTATTTACAAAACACAATGACTTGAAAATATTTGGGAGGGGAACAAAAATTGATGGACTAATGCTCTAATGATGGAAATATGATTCGGCAAAGAAAATTATATAAGAACCTTACTAACTTAGAAATCCTTGAAAGAGAGGCAGCCTGCCTCTCAGTTATTCCTAAATGGAGTCACAAAATAACGCCCAAACTTTGTGGGTGAGATTCAGTAGATTACAAAAGTCTCAAAATGGCAGAGGTCCGATTTTTTCAAGGATACTACGATTTATGATAGGGATTTTCGTTACAGAAGAGTTCCTATAAGAAGGTTGCTATACTGTATTCAAAGCAGAGGAATGAGGAAGTCGTACTGATAAAGTTTCCCTTCAACTTGAAATCTGAAAGAGGAAAAATTAGGGGGTCCACTTCAACTATAGAAGAAAATACTATTATCCCAGTAACTCAATGGATAGAACTTCGACTGTTCACAGGGTGAGTTGTGGTTTCAGTCCCTGTTGAGCTTAACTGTGACTCCAGGGAGACATTTATTATTATACAAAGATTTGGTGAAGGTATTTTCAATGCAGGAGTAAAATATGATTTAGTTTAATATAGTGATTAGACTAAACCAGGTCTATTCTAATACAGGGAATTAAACAGTTAATTTACTATTATGTGAATTAAACAGTACGTAATTAACCGGATTTAATCTAATACAAGGAATTAAACAGTTCATTTACTATTCTGTGAATTAAACAGTTCGTAATTAACCTGATTTAATCTAATAGAGTGCATTAAACAGCACATTCTCACTTAAACATTGAAAACAGGTATTGGGCAGCGTAGCAAGCATATCTTGGAGCCCCTAGATATACATAAAAGTTTCAGAATATTAACGCTAACAATGTAACATCAACACCTGAATAATTGGTGAAAAAAATTTCGCCATACTATTAATTTTTGAAAAATTTTGCTTTTGAACATCAGGATTTGCTTTCTAGTGTTTCAAAGCAAATTTTCTGATCAAGATATTTATCAAGATCTGCCATAGATTGACCACAGATAGAGCTTATGTGATGACTGATCTGGATTTAGTATCCAATTCTGGAGGAGATGGGGAGGGGTTCTAAGGATTTTCACTTCCCGTTCTTTTTCCATTTCCTTCTTCAAAAATTTCCATTTTACTTGATACATCTATTTCTCAAGACGGGCTATAGATATAAATTCAGCATCAATTTCTAGAGGAAGTGGGGTGCTTCACTAAGAATTTTCACTTCCGGTTTAAAAATTCTTCTTGAAACATCAATTTCTCAGAATTGATTATAGATAGAGCTTAGATAATAACTGATATGCATTTAACGTTACGTTCTAGGGAGAGTTAAGAGACTCTCGAAGTTTTTCCATTTCCGATTCGGGCTGTGTCACTTCTGATTTAGATTTAAAAAATTACATTTTTCTTGAAATATCTATTTATCTGAATCTGCTATAGATAGAGCTTAGATAGTGACTGATATGAATTCAGCGTTACATTTTGGAGAGTGGTTACTAAGGATTTTCATTTCAGGTCCAAAAATTTTTCCTGAAAAGTCTATTTCTCAAAATTGGCAATAGATAGAGCTTAGATGATGACTAATATGAATTCAACATTAAATTCTGGAGGAGATCGGGAGTTTAATAAATATTTTTACTTTCAGATTTTTTTTTTCATTTCCGCTTCCTTGAAACATAATTTCTCAGAATTGGCTATAGATAGAACTTAGATTATTCATGATATAGATACAGCAAAAATGAAGTGTGCCCACCATTTGCCAACATATGAAGGCTTCTTCATACATTTCGCCTATATATTACTTTTGTAATCTTATTTCCTCTGCATTCCAGATCTCAGCTGAAACTCGAAGCAAAACCACAAATCCCAGGGTGCAGCAATCAGACTTGCGTAATAAATCAATTTTTAAAATCGGGCAAAGGTTTTTAACACTTTCCAACATAGTTATAAAGTGTTAATGACTTTGTTCATTCTGTCTGTCTGTCTGTCTGTCCGCTCGCACGATAACTGACGTAAAAATGACTTTATCAAAATGAAATTTTAGTATGTTGTTGAGACGGTCTGTGGGACATATGGGAATGAAAATGAATAATATCACACAGTTAGTTTCGGATTGAACCCGGGTTGAAAAAATGAAATGCATTGAACCCTATGAACCCCCATTTTTTAAGCGGTGCTAAAATTCACATTATGCTTTGAAAGTAATAAAAAATATTCAAATTATCACGTAAAATGTGTGAAAAAATTTCAGCACAATATGTTAAGCAGTTTTTTAAATAAAAATTGAAATAATAATTACACCCATAAGAGATAATTACACCCTGAAGAGATCACGTGACTCATTTCAAAATAAAATATGGCTTCCATTTTTTTTCCCGTGTAAAAATCGTGATGTTTGAAGATCTTTTAAATGTATATTTAGTGTTGCGTCCGTCATATAATCGCTTTATTTTTGCACATTATCTGTGTATATAAATTTTGTGCTAACGCAATTACAATATTTTTTACTTTAAATGATCACTAAACTTTGATTATTCGTACAGTGAAGCCTAATTTCTATAGCATGTAGGCTGTAAACAAATCAAGTCTCGAACTAGATGTTGCGAGGAAATTTTTTGAGCCAAAAGTAAAAAAAAAAAAAGGAAGTAGAAATTCTTAGTAAACCATCCTATCTCCTCTAGAATTCCATGCTGAATTCATATCAGTTTTATCTAAGCTCTATTTATAGTCAATCGTGAAAAATAGATGTTTCAAGACAAATGAAAAATTTTGAACCGTAAATGAATTAAAAACGGAAGTGGAAATCCTTAGTGAATCCTCCCATCTCCTCCGGAATGTAAATGTTAAATCGATATAATTCATCATCTTGTAAACTGTATCTATTGCAGATCATGAGAAATAAATGCTTCAAAAAATTTGCTGTAAAAATAATGGTATGGCAAAATGTTTGCCTAATGGTATTATTTAGTACGATTATTTTCTGATATATATTATTGTATTATTGCTTTTCCGAAAATTTTTAAATTCAATTTTTTTTTTCGATTAACGCGTTTTAATATTTTCTGAGTAAATTTTGATCACTTTCAGAATATTTTATCTACGTGTGTATATGCTTGTGTATATATGCGTGTGTATATGCTCGTGTATATATGCGTGTGCATATGCGTGAGTGTATGTGCATGTATGTGAGATGTAGACAGAACAACATAAGAATGAATGGACTCATCGCTACGAAAGTTATATGTAGATTTATTATCTAGGAAAATTTAATTAAATATAATTTCTTATAATTAGAATGATTAAATACGATTTCTATGAAATTTAAGGTCTTCATAACATTATTTCCTACGGAGAAACAATTATTTCTGGTATTATGATAATAAAGTCTATGCATGTAAATGATAGCTTGAACCATTTACTGTGCTATGCATATAAGTGGCATCAAAGCATTATGCAGGCTGCTGAGCTAACAGTCGTCTATATCCAAATTTAAGATCATATAACAAATCAAGAAATTGAAATAGTAGAATTTTTTACAATTGGGTGACACTCAAAAGCAGATTAAAAATATCGTCTACTGTTTCTAATACGTCAGACAATAATTTCAGACCTCTGTTTTATCAATTGAAGAATATGTCGTTTTTCCAGTGTGAAAGAATGTTTATTTAAGAACAATATTTCTCTAGCCATTCTTATGAGAGTGTCAATGAAGAGTTTCAGATGAGTTCTTTGAAGAGTTTCAGCAACGCAGTCTCTATTTCAGGCAGTTTATCGTGAGTTCAAATGGAAGGTTGGTTTGTTCTCGCTTTGTTTGCTACAAATCCAGTTTCTTGAAAATATTTTATCCTTGTAATTGTTGAATTCTTAGAGATTTTAAAGCATGGGCATTTCTTCTGAAACTCTGCAATGATATTTTTATAAGAATGGATAGAGAAATATGACTTCATTGGTCAATCTTAAAAGACGTGATTTAATTAGTAAACTTCCGATAATCCGGCATTTTCGAGACTTCAGCGATGCCAGATTGTCAAATTTACCAGATAATCGGATGTCAAACTAGAATGGGAAAAATAATGGGAAAAAATATTTCAAAACGAAGTAATGGACAATAAGTGTAAAATTTGCTTAAAACCTTACAGAGATTGGATTACATTGTGAAAAAAAAAACATTTTACTTAGTTTAAAAGCTATAAGGTAAACTCCAGTGAACAAAAATTTGCATTTAAAATCAATTAATCTACTCCAGTAAATGTACTCAGTACAACCAAACGGACTCAAATGCCGTTCGAGAGGCGTGCAGCCGGATAATTGAATATCGGATTAACGAAAGTTTACTGTACAATAAAAACGGTGTATATTTTACTAAAATCCCTGAATGGTTATAAAGCATTTACCATGTAGGGGGATTCTCAACAGAAAATGAAATTCAACTGACAGTCATAGATTGTTAGTTTTTGTCAAGAAATTGTGTTTTATTTCTAAAATGCATAAAATATTCATAATATACTTTAAGAAATTTTTTATGGAGTTTGTGCTGCAACTTTCTTTAAAAAGTCTATTTTTTAACAAATAAAGTCTTTTCTAACTTTTTGCTTAACGAACTCACTGACTTTTTAAGCACAAAATGAATAAGTAATGCGTGTTTTAAAAATACTTTTGTTAAAAATACGAAATGTGTGAAGCTTCAAAATTAATTTGCGATGGGAAATGTTTATCTGTATTCAGTTAAACATTTTTCCCTTTAATATGCAGCTTAACCACAAAAAACAAAAGAGAAATATAGTTTTACTAATAAACCTTTCCTTTCATATTTGAAACAAAGTAGTATTGTGCGTGTTTTCAATCCTTATGTGAAACTGGTATTTAGACCTGTCAAAGAAAGAAGAGCTACCACTATTAAAAATTAAGTTGCAGCATTTTAAGAATAAGTTTTATTTTGTTTGACAGTGTATGATGCTTAGTATCGAAAATGGACTCCGAAAATTTATTTCGTTTCATTATTTTATTCTATTTATTATTTTAGTTTTATTTTATATATTATTTTAGAATTTGTTTATTGATTTAGTTTATTCATTATTTTAGTTTATTTAGTTTTATTATTAGACGTCGAAAATTTATATAGTTAGGTTTTGGCTCTGTCCTATGGTCGATACAATAGGTATGCAAATATTCGGCTTTCTATGTCATCAGAAAAGGCATCTGGAAGATCTAAAAGGAATTTTCACGTTCTGTCTCATAAACGATACCATAGTGTGCAAAGGTTCAGCAATCTATGTCATCGGAGGGCTTTTAGAAGGTATGGAAAAACTTTTCTCGACACCCCTTCTCTAATGTTTTAGGACCATTGGGGTAGGAAATCGAAAATCCGGCTCCTGTAGGTTTTGTTCCGTGGTCGATCAAAAAATCTAGACGCCACGGGGCTTTTGGAGGGTCTTCATGTTATACAATTATTATATAGACAGTGATGTAATTTGAAATTTTAGACCCTTAAGCAAAATATATAACCCCCCCCCCATTAAATAAAAACAATTAATTTTCCTAAACTAAAATTTTGGGCACCGAAATTTTAGTTTTGGATCCCAAACTAAATGCATTTAGTTTCGGGAAATGTTAACACCAAATTTTAAAAAACCACACCAAAAAACCAAACCATTACACCAAAAAACCCACCCAAATTTAAGTTTCGGGAAAGTTAAAATTTTGGGGGCCAAAATTGTAGCTCTACTAGTTTTACTCAAATTTTTGTCAGGTGTAGATAATCGAATGAAAATTATTTTCAAATGTGCAAAAAAATTTGAGAACCAATTCACAGTTTCAACTTCTGAAAAAAAAAAACGTTAAAACCTTTCAGCATTTACATTTCGTATACTATTCCCCGTTGTACAGCGAAGTCAATCTCAAGATCTCAAAGGAATCATTAAGAACTGCCCAGGACAATTTGGGAAATTGCCTTTAAACTCCAAATAAGAGGTAGTCATAGGATCTTAATAATTTTACTGAAGTGGTATTTTCCAGATGGAAAAGAGAAAAAGAGTTAGTCCAGTGGAGAAGCACTGCGACAAGTCGCAACACAAGTCCCCAAAAATCTCAAATTTGGAAAATACGGAGTGTAAATCCCCGCGAAGGAAAGATGAACTACGGATTGTAACAGTGTTCTGCAGAATATGATCTTAAGTGAAGGCAATGCGAAGCGGACCCATTGTTAAACTCACGCGCATGTGTTTGGTCTCGTCCTGGTTCTCGCCTCGCGTTCCTTAAAGCCCTCGTTATTTAGACTCTGAGCAATAATTTTATTTATATTTAAAAAGTAATGGCCATTTTGCGTAGAATTGCTTTCGTATTTATCATTAAAATCAGTTTAATGAGTCATAAATAACATAAAATGTAAAAAATTGTTTTGTTCTGGGAGCCGCAAATATCCCATCTCGCCCTTATGTTTTTTTGGCCCTTAAGCGATATTTTACCGCGTGTAATACTAATTACGCCACAGGGTGTCCTAAAAACGTTGACCTCGGCCTTTATTCCTTAAGTATTGATCTTAGACATATATAATAAATTACAAAGTTGCGTAAAAAAAGGTACAGACATTTATGAAATCGATTAAAATTTTCAAGGGAAATAAATTCAAAATAATTAATAAATACAAAAACATTTCCAATGAGTAAAATGTGCCCCATATACTAATAAGGTGATGTACAAAATTTCAGCATTTTATCATAAAATGTCCCAGAGATATGAAAAGACAAAAATGCTGACTTTGTATGCGTTTGTTGACAGTGTATGGTGCTTAGTATCGAAAATGGACGTCGAAAATTTATTTCGTTTTATTATTTAATTTTATTTATTATTTTAGTTTTATTTTATATATTATTTTAGCATTTATTTATTATTTTAGTTTATTTATTATTTTAGATTATTTAGTTTAATTATTAGACGTCGAAAATTTATGTAGTTTGGTTTTGGCTCTATCCCATGGTCGATACAATAGGTATGTAAATGTTCGGCCTCCTATGTCATCAGAAAGAGCATCTGGAGGATTTAAAAGGAATTCTCACGTTCTGTCCCATAAACGATACCATAAGTGTGCAAAGGTTCAGCCATCTATGTCACCGGAGGGCTTTTAGAAGATATGGAAAGACTTTTCTCCCCCCCCCCACTCCCTAATTTTTTAGGACCAATTGGGGAGGAAATCGAAAATCTGGTTCCTCTAGGTTTTGGTCCGTGGTCGATCATAAAATCTTCTAGACGCCGGGAGCTTTTGGAGGATCTTCATTTTAGACAATTATTATATATACAGTGATGGAATTCGGAATTTTAGTCCCTTAAGCAAAATATATAAAATCCCCTCCTCCACGCTTAAATAAAAAAAAAATTAATTTTCCTAAACTAAAATTTTGGGCACAGAAATTTTAGTTTTGGGCCCCAAACTATGAAAATGCTTTTGTTTTAGAGGGCTTAAATTTTGTTGAAGAACCATTCTGGGCTCAACCCAGATTTTAGTTTCGGAAAAGCTAAAATTTTGGGGGCCAAAATTGTAGCTCTACTAGTTTTACTCAAATTTTTGTCAGGCATAGATAATCGAATGAAAACTATTTTCGAATGTGTAAAAAAATGTAAGAACCAATTCACTGTTTCAACTTCTGAAAAAAAAACGTTAGAACCTTTGAGCATTTACATTTCGTATACTATTCCCCGTTGTATAGCGAAGTCAATCTCAAGATCGCAAGGGAATCATTAAGAACTGCTCAGGACAATTTGAGAAATTGCCTTTAAACTCCAAATAAGAGGTAGTCATAGGATCTTATTAAATAATTTTACTGAAGTGGTATTTTCCAGATGGAAAAGCGAAAAAGAGTAAAATTAGCCCAGTGGGGAAGCATTGCGACAAGTCGTAACACAAGTCTCCAAAAGTCTCAAATTTGGAAAATACGGAGTGTAAATTTCAGCGAAGAAAAGATAAACTAAGGATTATAACAGTGTTCTGCAGAATATGACCTTAAGTGAAGGCAATGCGAAGCGGAGCTATTGTTAAACTCATGCGCACATGTTTGGTCTCGCCCTGGTTCTCGCCTCGCGCTCCTGAAAGTCCCGTTTTTTAGACTCTGAGCAATAATTTTATTTATATTTAAAAAGTAATGGCCATTTTGCGTAGAATTGTTTTCGTATTTATCATTAAAATCAATTTAATGAGTCATAAATAACATAAAATGTAAAATACATTCATTTTTCAATAAGATTTCTGAGGAAAAATTGTTTTGTTCTGGAAGCCGCAAATATTTTATCTCGCTCAGGACCCTTATGTTTTTGGGCCCTTAAGTTATATTTTACCGCGTGTAATACTTATTACGCTACTATATACAGGGTGTCCCAAAAACGTTGACCTCCGCTTTTATTCCTTAAGTATTGATCTTAGAATACAAAATTTAAATTTTTATATGACCCCCGTATAAAAACATTTCCAATGAGTAAAATGTGCCCCCCATATACTAATAAGGTCATGTACAAAATTTCAACATTTTATCATAAAATGTCCCAGAGATATGAAAAGACAAAAATGCTGACTTAAACCACCTTTTCGATGCATCGACATGGGTTCTCAGAGGGGAAAAATCATGTCGGAAAATCGCGTTTCAGGGGTCATACACAAATTACGAAAGAAAACAATGATTACATAAATAAAT